>ML661344.1:10485232-10596071 GCA_007570785.1 Antilocapra americana | reverse complement strand
CAAAAGTGACCATAGCAAAAATCAACCAAGCCAAAAGCTGGTTCTTTGAGAAGATAAATAAAATTGACAAACCATTGGCCAGACTCATCAAGAAACAAAGGGAAAAGAACCAAATCAACAGAATCAGAAATGAAAACTGAGAGATCACAACAGAAAACACAGAAATACAAAGGATCATAAGAGACTATTATCAGCAACTATATGCAAATAAACTGGACAATTTGGATGAAATGGACAAATTCCTAGAAAAGTACAACTTTCCAAGACTAAACCAGGAAGAGATAGATAATATTAATAGACCCATCACAAGCACGGAAATTGAAACCGTAATCAGAAATCTTCCAAAAAACAAAAGCCCAGGACCAGATGGCTTCACAGCTGAATTCTACCAAAAATTTAGAGAAGAGCTAACACCTATTCTACTCAAACTCTTCCAGAAAATTGCAGACGAAGGTAAACTTCCAAACTCATTCTATGAGGCCTCCATCACCCTAATTCCAAAACCCGGCAAAGATGCCACAAAAAAAGAAAACTACAGGCCAATATCACTGATGAACTTAGATGCAAAAATCCTCAACAAAATTCTAGCAAATAGAATCCAACAACACATCAAAAAGATCATACATCATGATCAAGTAGGCTTCATCCCAGGGATGCAAGGATTCTTCAATATTCGCAAATCGATCAATGTAATACACCACATTAACAAATTGAAAAATAAAAATCACATGATTATCTCAATAGATGCAGAGAAAGCCTTTGACAAAATTCAGCATCCATTTATGATAAAAACCCTCCAAAAAGCAGGAATAGAAGGAACATACCTCAACATAATAAAAGCTATATATGACAAACCCACAGCAAACATTATCCTCAATGGTGAAAAACTGGAAGCATTCCCCCTGAAATCAGGGACAAGACAAGGGTGCCCACTCTCACCATTACTATTCAACATAGTTTTGGAAGTTCTGGCCACAGCAATTAGAGCAGATAAAGAAATCAGAGGAATACAGATTGGAAAAGAAGAAGTAAAACTCTCTCTGTTTGCAGATGACATGATCCTCTATATTGAAAACCCTAAAGACTCTACGAGAAAATTACTAGAGCTAATCAGTGAATATAGCAAAGTTTCAGGATATAAAATCAACACACAGAAATCCCTGGCATTCTTATACACTAACAGTGAGAAATCAGAAAGAGAAATTAAGGAAACAATTCCATTCACCATCGAAACAAAAAGAATAAAATACTTAGGAGTATTTCTACCTAAAGAATCAAAAGACTTGTATATAGAAAACTATAGAACACTGATGAAAGAAATCAAGGAGGACACAAACAGATGTAGAAATGTGCCGTGTTTGTGGATTGGAAGAATCAATATAGTGAAAATGAGTATACTACCTAAAGCAATCTATAGATTCAATGCAATTCCTATCAAGCTACCAGAAGTCTTCTTCAAAGAATTAGAACAAATAATTTCTCAATTTGTATGGAAATACAAAAAACCTCGTATAGCCAAAGCACTCTTGAGAAAGAAGAATGGAACTGGCGGAATCAACCTACCTGACTTTAGGCTATACTACAAATCCACAGTCATTAAGACAGTATGGTACTGGCACAAAGACAGAAATATAGATCAATGGAACAGAATAGAAAGCCCAGAGATAAATCCACGCATCTATGGACACCTTATCTTTGACAAAGGAGCCAAGAATATACAATGGAGAAAAGACAACCTCTTTAACAAGTGGTGCTGGGAAAACTGGACAGCCACTTGTAAAAGAATGAAACTAGATCACTTTCTAATACCATACACAAAGATAAACTCAAAATGGATCAAAGATCTAAGCATAAGACCAGAAACTATAAAACTCCTAGAGGATAACATAGGCAAAACACTCTCTGCTATAACCCAAAGCGGGATACTCCATGACCCACCTCCCAGAATACTGGAAATAAAAACACGAATAAACAAATGGGACCTAATTAAAATTAAAAGCTTTTGCACAACAAAGGAAACTAAAATCAAGGTGAAAAGACAGCCTTCAGAATGGGAGAAAATAATAGCCAATGAAGCAACAGACAAACAATTAATCTCAAAAATATACAAACAACTCCTGCAGCTCCATTCTAGAAAAATAAACAATGCAATTAAAAAGTGGGCCAAAGAACTTAACAGACACTTCTCCAAAGAAGATACAAAAATGGCTAACAAACACATGAAAAGATGCTCAACATCACTCATTATTAGAGAAATGAAAATCAAAACCACAATGAGGTACCACTTTACACCAGTCAGAATGGCTGCCATCCAAAAGTCTACAAGCAATAAATGCTGGAGAGGATGTGGAGAAAAGGGAACCCTCTTACACTGTTGGTGGGAATGCAAACTAGTACAGCCACTATGGAAAACAGTGTGGAGGTTCCTTAAAAAGCTGCAAATAGACCTGCCATATGACCCAGCAATCCCACTGCTGGGCATATACACCTAGGAAACCAGAATTGAAAGAGCCACGTGTACCCCAATGTTCATCGCTGCATTGTTTACAATAGCCAAGACATGGAAACAACCTAGATGCCCATCAACTGATGAATGGATAAGAAAGCTGTGGTACATATACACAATGGAATATTACTCAGCATTAAAAAAAAAAATTCATTTGAAGCAATTCTACTCAGATGGACAAAACTGGAGCCCATTATCCAGAGTGAAGTAAGCCAGAAGCAAAAACAACAATATAGTATATTAAAGCATATATATGGAATTTAGAAAGACAGTAACGAAAACCCAACATGGGAGACAACAAAAGGAACGCAGATGTATAGAATAGACTCGTGGACTTTGTGGATGAGGGTAAGGGTGGGATGATATGGTAGAAGGGCATTGAAGCATGTTAATTGTCATGTGTCTCATCAATCGCCAGCCCAGGATTGATGCTCGGGACTGGTGCAGCGAGATTTCCCGGGGGGGGGGGGGGGGGGGGGGGGGGGGTCCCGGAGGGGAAGGGTATGTAAACCCATGGTGATATTATGACATTGTATGGCAAAAACAATAAAATAAATAAATAAATAAATTTTAAAAAATGAAATGTATTTATAATCTTACAGTGTCTATGGATGAGGAATTTAGGCATCCTCTGTTTCAGGATATCACAAAGCTATAATCAAGATATCATCTTGGGCTGAAGTCTTTTATGAGGCTCATTTGAGGAAGGATGCACTCCCATGCTTATATGATATGATTGCTGATAACCTTTAGTTTTTTTTGTGGGCCATTGGACCGAGGGGCTCAGTTTCTTGCTGTCTGTAAGCAAGGGCTAGTGGCAACATTATTTCCTGACGCACATTCTCAGAAAGAAAAAAAAATGTATATATGGGAACTTTTTGCCAGTAGCCTTGTCTTGCCAGAAATGTTAAAAGGTGTTCCTCAGACAGAAATTATACAGATCAGAAACTCAAGTATACAGAAAGAAACGAAGATCATAGGAGAATAAGTGAAGGTAAAATAAAAAGAAAATTATTGGTCCTATTCTCAGTTGATCTAAGAGATGTCTGTGTCCATGATAACAGAAACAATGTATTTGATCATGAATATATATATGTAATGCTTAAGCATTTGGAATATTTTATTATTGTAAGGTACTTGGACTACCTGCAAAATGGTATAATGTTAATTGAAAGTGGACTTGGATTATCTTTAAATATATTGCAAATTATAAGGCAACCACTAAAAAGGTTTTTAAAACCTGTAATAGATATTCAAAAAAGGAGAGAAATTGAATAATGTAAAATGACCAGTTGAAAATGTAAAAAAAAGTATGAATGACAAAAATTAGTAACAAAGAACAAGGACAACAAATAGAAAACAGTAATAAACATAGTAGTCATAAATCCAAATCATCTTAAATAGAAATGGTCTAAATGCATCCACTAAAATACAGTGGTGGTCACAGTGGATCAAAGTCAAGACCCAACTGTGTGTTCTCTAAAAGAAACCCACTTAAAGTACAAAGACATATATTTATAGATTAAAAATAAAGGAATGGATGTTACATGCTAACATTTATCAAAGGAAAGTATACCTCACTAAAGAATGTATACAGATGACAGATAAAGGAATCAAAGATGTTCCACATCATATGTCATCAGGGAAATGCAGAATAAAACAGCAAGAAGCTGCCACTACTGTTATTGAAATGGCCAAAATTTGAGGCACTAACAACAATAGATGAACCATGAACTTCCAGATGTTCAGGTTGGTTTTAGAAAAGGCAGAGGAACCAGAGATCAAATTGCCAACATCTGCTGAATCATCGAAAAAGCGAGAGAGTTCCAGAAAAATATCCATTTCTGCTTTATTGACTATGTCAAAGCCTTTGACAGTGTGGATCACAATAAACTATGGAAAATTGTGAAAGAGATAGGCATACCAGACCACTTGACTTCCCTCTTGAGAAACCTGTAGGCAGGTCAGGAAGCAACAGTTACAACTGGACATGGAACAATAGACCAGTTTCAAATATGAAAAGGAGCACATCAAGGCTGTATATTATCACTCTGCTTATTTAACTTATATGCAAAGTATATCATGAGAAACTCTGGGCTGGAAGAAGCACAAGCTGGAATCAAGATTGCCTGGAGAAATATCAATAACCTCAGATATGCAGATGACACCACTCTTATGGCAGAAAGTGAAGAGGAACTAAAGAGTCTCTTAATGAAAATGAAAGAGAGAGTGAAAAAGTTGGCTTAAAGCTCAACATTCAGAAAACTAAGATCATGGCATCAGGTCTCATCACTTCATGGCAAATAGATGTGGAAACAGTGGCTGACTTTATTTTTCTGGGTTCCAAGATCCCTGTAGCTGGTGAGTGCAGCCGTGAAATTAAAAGGCGCTTACTCCTTGGAAGGAAAGTCCTCTTTGACCAATCGTGACAACATATTGAAAAGCAGAGACATTTCTTTGTCAACAAACGTCTGTCTAGTAAAGGCTATGGTTTTTCCAGTGGTCATGTATGGGTGTGAGAGTTGGATGGTGAAGAAAGCTGAGAGCCAAAGAATTGATGTTTTTTTTTTTTATTATTATTATTGGTTTTGCCATAAAATGACATGATATCGCCATGGGTGTACGTATGTTCCCCCTCCAGAACCCCCCTCCCTCCTCCCTCCTGACTCCCTCCCCCTGGGAAATCTCGGTGCAGCAGCCCCGAGCAACAATCCTGGGCTGGTGATTGATTTCACATATGATACTTAACATGTTTCAATGCCATTCTCCCAAATCCTCCCACCCCTGCCCTCATCCACAGAGTCCACGGGTCTGTTCTATACGTCTGCGTTCCTTTTGCTGTCTCGCATGCTGGGTTCTCATTACCATCTTTCTAAATTCCATATATATGCATTAGTATACTGTATTGTTGTTTTACTTTCTGGCTTACTTCACTCTGGATAAAATTTACAAGCAATAAATGCTGGAGAGGATGTGAAGAAAAGGGAACCCTCTTACACTGTTGGTGGGAATGCAAACTAGTACAGCCACTATGGAAAACAGTGTGGAGATTCCTTAAAAAACTGAAAATAGACCTGCCATTTGACCCAGCAATCCCACTGCTGGGCATATACACCAAGGAAACCAGAATTGAAAGAGCCACGTGTACCCCAATGTTCATCGCTGCATTGTTTACAATAGCCAGGACATGGAAGCAATCTAGATGCCCATCAACTGATGAATGGATAAGAAAGCTGTGGTACATATACACAATGGAATATTACTCAGCATTAAAAAAATCATTTGAAGCAGTTCTACTCAGGTGGACGGAACTGGAGAATTGATGCTTTTGAACTGTGGTGTTGGAGAAGACTCTTGAGAGTCCCTTGGACTGCAAGGAGATGCAACAAGTCCATCCTAAAGATCAGTCCTGTGTGTTCATTGGTAAGACTGATGCTGAAGCTGAAACTCCAATATTTTGGCCACCTGATACAAAGAACTGACTCATTTGAAACCATTCTGATGCTGAGAAAGATTGGGGGCAGGAGGAGAAGGGGATGAGAGAAGATAAGGTGGCTGGATGGCATCACCGACTCAAAGGATGTGGGTTTGGGTGGACTCCAGGAGTTGGGTATGGACAGGGAAGCCTGGCTTGTTGCGGTTCATGGGGTCACAAAGAGTTGGACACAACTGAATGACTGAACTGAACAACAGCAAATGCTGACAAGGATATAGACCTACAAGAAATCTCATACACTGCTGATAGGAATACAAAACAGCTCAGTGACTTTAGGAAGCAATTTTGTGATTTCCTACGCAGTTAAACATGCTTTCAGCATAAAAGATCTAGCGATAGTCCTCTTTGGATATTTACCCAACATGAATTGAAAACATGCTGCTGTTGCTGCTAACTCGCTTCAGTCGTGTCCGACTCTGTGCGAGCCTTCAGACAGCAGTCCACTAGGCTCCCCCATCCCTGGGTTCTCCAGGCAAGAACACTGGAGTGGGTGAATTGAAAACATAGGTCTACACAAAACTCTGCACACAGATGTTTATAGTAACTTTATTATTAATTTACAGACTTGGAAGTAATCAAGATGTTCTTTAATAAGTGAATGGATACCCTATAGTACATCCAAAAAATGGAATATTACTCAGTGATAAAAAGAAATAAGCTATCTAAGCCTGAAAGGAAAATGAGGAGACTTAAAGGTATACTACTATGTGAGGAAAGTCAATCTTAAAGACTACATATTGTTTGATTTCAACTATATGTTATTCTAGACAAGTCAAAATTATGAAGACAGTGACAAGTTCAGTGGTTGTCAGGCCAGGGGTTAAGGAGGAAAGATAGATGAATAGACAAAGTACAGAAGACTTTTAAGGCAGTGATACTATTCTGTATCATATTATAGTGGTGAATACATATTATACATTTTTCCCGAACCCATAGGACATACAACACCAAGGGTGAACCCTAATGTGAACTATGGACTTGGGGTGATAATGATGTGCTAATATAGGTTCATCTATTGTAAGCAGCAGAGAAAGAAATGGCAACCTACCTGAGTACTCTTGCCTGGAAAATTCCATGGATGGAGTAGCCTGGTGGGCTGCTGTCCATGGGGTCGCAAAGAGTCAGACATGACTGAGCGACTTCACTTCCTTTCTTTCTATAGTTCCTTTTGGAAAAGGAAGTGGAAACCCACTCCAGTGTTCTTGCCTGGAGAATCCCACGGATGGAGAGGCCTGGCCGGCTGTGGTCTATGGGGTTGCAAAGGATCAGACATGACTAAGCAGCTAACACACACATGCATTGTAAGCAGTGTACCACTGTGGTACAGAAGGTCAACTTTGGGGGTTTTGTTCATGTGTGGGAACAGAAATATTTGGGAATTCTCTGTATTTCCCCATCAATTTTACTATGAATCTGAATCTGCTTGGATAAAAAAAAGTTTATTAGTTTAAAAAATGGTTTGAGATATATTCAAAGTACAAAAAGAACTACAAATAATGGCTTACAATGGATTCAGTAATCATATTCCTAGTGCTAGTGTTTGTATTGTGATTTTAAGGCTGTGTGTATTTCAGAATAAAGGAAATAAATGCTCATGATAATTTGGTTAATAATTGGGAATTATCACTGTGACAAAAAAAGATATAAGTACAATTAACTTTGTAAGTTTAAATAGAAACATTTAAAGTATCAGTTTTAAATTCAAAATATTTTATCTTTAAAAAATATATGTATTTTCTAACTCTGTCTGCTGAGAGGAGTTATAAACAATAATCAATCTAGTAGCAATAAGCACTCCTAGAAACAAATTTTAATTTATAATTACCACTTCCCCAAAAATATTTCCCTGGTATGATGACTAAATGTATATATCATCTTGGATTGGGTGTAGTATTCAGTTATTGGGTGAAACACTAATCTGATAGTTGCTGCCAGTGATTTCACAAGTGATTAATATGTAAGCAGTTGACTTTAAGGAAAGGAGATTGTTCTTTCTTCAATAATTTAAGTAGGTTTCATCAGAACAGTTGCAAGACTTTACATGTAAAACTGAAGTTTGTCTGAGAAAGAAGAAATTCCATGCAAAGGCTGTAATCTCATCTTCTCCCCAGGTGTTTCCAGTCTGTCATTCTGCCCTATTATTTTAGGCTTTCCAAGGAAACGGCAACCAACTCCAGTATTCTTGCCTGGAGAATCCCATGGACAGAGAAGCCTGGCGGGCTACTGTCTATAGGGTCGCAAAGAGTCAGACATGGCTGAAGCGACTTAGCAAGTCTTAGTGAGACATTTTCTTACAATGTCTCTTCAGTATATATATATGTGTATGTGTGTGTGTGTGTGTATGAGTAAATGCATAAATAAATATAATGTAAATGCAGTAAAATTAATTTCATCCGTTTGTTTTGATGTGCCTAATAGAAAATATTAAATAACATGTGGCTTATATTTGTTGTTAACATTTTATTTATAATGGGAAATACAGAACTTTAGGCTCCTCATCTATCTCCGTTCTTACTTGCAAGGGATTTGGTGAAGAAATTAGATGGTTTATCTTTTATTTTACATACTAGTAAAAATTCATACAGCCAGGACTTTACATACTGTGTCTGTAAGTTTCAATATATATTTTCTCATATGTGTTATTCCCACTGGTGGTTAGAACACAAGACCTGATCAAATTTGAGGCTTCATTCTGCTTGGGTGTAGACACTTCATCAATGACTTCCATCAGTTGTCACATAACGTATTGTGTATATGTTTACGGTGTTAGCAACTCTGTCAATGGTAAATTACATTATTTTATTAGTACTTTCAAAATGATGAGAATATAATTTATGATCCCTAATATATTTATTAGTTTGAATAATTTAAAAATGAGTAACATCTACTCATCAATTATATGGATGAAGAAGAAAAAAAACAGAATTATTCCAGCTTGTGGAATGCATATCCAGTAGGATTTTTTGACTAAATAGAACTGATGTTTATAATGGCTAAAGAAAGGACTCTATCCACGAAACCACTTCCCTAAAGGTCACAAAAATACAAAGGACAGATTTCAAATGTCACTGAGAGGGGAAAGAGAATTCTTGCAAACAGATCACAGTTCATAAAAAACACAATCACTGAATCTCTAAATTTGATTTAGACCTACCAAGACCACTTGCAGATTCAATTATGCAGCATGCAGATACAGCACAAGGAGGAGCAGTCCTGAGAGATAATCCTGTTCGCATCCCATAAAGCAATGAAGAAGGCTCTTGAGGAGCAACTAGCATTTTAAGAGCTCAGATCTGGGGTTGAATGTATGCATATAATTAGACCAACCCAGATAGAAATAATATTCTACAGATTACTTCAGGCATCCTCTTAGGAGGAATTGCTTATGAAAGGACACAATATCATTCAATCTGAATTCAGTAAATACAATTCATTAGAAAAATAGAAATATACCCTTTGCTTGATGAAGAAAGAAAAGGCAGAACTCAAAAATTCACCACTGCCTCCAGAAGTATTCCAAGTCTTATCATTCCAACATAATCCTTTTTCTTTGTAGAGGCTTTAGAAATTTCAAAATTACTCTAATTCAGGAAATATGAATATTATTTGGAAACATGACACATTACATGATGTACAAATAATTTTTATGAACTGAACACATATTAAGTATTTGGTATAAAATGAGGACAGGCTTCCCAGGTGGCGCTAGTGGTAAAGAACCTGCTTACCAATGAAGGAGGTCTTAAGAGGTGGATTTGATTCCTGGGTGGGAAAGATCCTCTGGAGGAAGGCATGGCAACCAAGTCCAGTATTCTTGCCTGGGAAATTTCATGGAAAAAGGAGCCTGGCGAGCTATATTTCATAGGGTCGCAAAGAAATTGGACATGTCTGGAGCAACTTAGCATGTGTACAAATAACAAGGACACTATTTGGAGGAGACAGGGAGTCATTTATTTATTAGGTATGCACTTTTTGATCCCTTTACATGGGATCAGATATTGTGCTGTGCAATAAAAATAGAAAGATAACAGGAAAAGCTTCAAGGGTTTGTAGGTTACATTTAGGCAAATAATAATGTTACACTGTGATAAATGCAATACTAGAGCACAGTCTTGGGGGGTGTCTGGGAAAATTGTCCCAGAAGTGGTCATAGTTGGGTTGAAACAAGATTAAAGGATGAGTAAGAATTAATCCATAAATATAGGATTATTGAAGGGAGGGAGACATGTGAAGCATTCTTGACTCTGAAATAAAAGGTGAGATAGCTTAGAAGCAGAGGTTGATTTTATCTTATGGTATTATTTTTGACAGAGATCTTCTTGTTTATATCTATGTGCCTGGCATCTATAAAGTTGTGAGAAATTAAGTTGGTAAAGGCCAGATTAGTGAAGAATTTAGGCATCAGGTTTTGAAGGACAAGTGGAAGAATATTAAAATGAAATGAAATCTTGTTTACTGCTACATTTAGTAATATGTGTTCATTCTCAATACACAGCTGTTCTTCACATACTCTGTGGTCATCTCCCTATGGTTGCACCGACCCAGTCTTACGTAACAGTAACAGAAATGCTTGTTTCAATTTTGCTGACCTGATTGTATTCTAGGATTCTATTGTATGTGATCTTGTCTTGCTAATTGATGTTAGTTATAGCCCATAGACCATGCAAATGAAACTAAGATGAAACGTGTGGTTTCAATTACAGGGCCACCTCTCACAGTTTGAAGCTGTCACTGCTACCAGGCATGTGTGGGCATGCTCAGTGGTTTAGTAGTTTCCAACTCTTTGCAACCCCAGGGACTGTAGCCCACAAGGCTTCTCTGTCCATGGGATTTTCCCAGTGAGAAGACTGGAATGGGGTGCAGTTTCCTTCTCCAAGGGATCTTCCTGACCCAGGATCAAAGCCCTGTCTCCTGCATCTCCTGTATTAGCATGTGGATTCTTTAACAAACCGAAACACCTGGGAAACCTGTCACTGCTACCACTTCTCTATAAGGCAAGAGCTTTGGCTCTATATGAACTTTTAAGCTACCTGTAAAAAATGATGATCACAACGAAGAACATTGTAGTTTGGTATATTTAACAGTCACCCTAGTTACTGAACTCTAGTATTCATCTTCAGTGAGTAAACCACAACAAACAGGAAGGAAGGCAGGAAGGAAAGGAGAGGAGAAAGAAAGAAGGAGGGAGGGAGGGAAGAATGGAAAGAGGGAAGGAAGCAACCAAAGTAACAGAACACATGCCTTCATGTCAAGTAGCATTTTTTTATTCTCAAAGCAATTGATATATTTTCTTAAGAAAAGATTCTTCATATCAAAGCATTAGATAAAATGCAAGCAGTTATACAAGTATTGCTTATTTAAAATAACAATATTCTATAAATATTTTACTTTCAGCTATCACACACTATATGTAGATTAACCTAGAACTTAATTACTAGAAAAAATATATATATACACTATACTCAAGTGAGAATATTCTATGTGGTCCACCCCTGAAAGAAAAGAAGAATGCTCAAAACAGAGTATAAGCTCTGATTAACGATGAAACAAGTTGATGTAGTAGAGGGTTACTCTGGGAGAAAACATGTTGGTTTGCTTCTAATGTGTGCATGTCATGTCAGTATGTCCCCATGCATTTTGTGTATATGTGTGTGTATGTGTTTCTTCTTTGGTGAGCAACAAACTTACCAGTAAACTACCTTGGAAATGTCTAAAGATGGTAGACTTCTTGGATTCACTTACATTGGTCCATTAACAATTTGTAAATTTCCCTGGAATCAGAACATATAGCCTCCTTTATCAGGCTGGGTACAAGGTCTCCTAAAGTCACTGAGCATGCTATCACTCAGAAGAGAAGATGGAGAGTAAAATGCAGTTTGGCATGTTTAAAAATCACATTGGAGTTTAGTGCTCCTCTTCACTGAGCAAACTACAGTGAATAGAGTGCAAGTAAGGATAATAGCATATAGTTTTTAGAACACCATTTACTGTGGACCTCCCAAAGAGAAGCAGGTTCACTGACTCTAGTCTATGGAGTTGTAAATAAAGATGTGTCTCCAAATCCAGGTTTAGTTGGCTGCCTACAAACCCAGGAAGTAGTTTTAATGAGAACTTAAAAAGCTGAGAGTTAAGAAAAATAATAATAAAAACTTGAGAATACTGACCTTAGCAAAGCTCATCACTAAATTAGGGTGCTTCCCTGGAGGCTTAGATGGTAAAGCTTAGATGTGCCTGAAATGCAGGAGACCGGGATTTGATACCTGTATCAGGAATATCCCCTGGAGATGAAAATGACTACCCACTCCAATCTTCTTGCCTGGAGAATTCCATGGACAGAGGAGCCTGGAGGGCTACAGTTCATGGGGCCACAAAGAGTCAGAAATGACTGAGCAACTGACATGAGTTGAGTTAATAACGGTGAGTTATTAGGATCACCCTTCCTTAATACAACAAATACAATAGAGGCCATTACCCTAGCAGTGGTCCAGCATCTTCTACCAAATGATCAATGGTCATGTTACATGGCATTTAGATTGGGTGACAATAGCTCACAGATTTCCTAGATTCCACATATGATTTACATATGTTGGCCCCAAGAAACAACATTAGTAAACCTTATATCTATGTACCCTGATTTGGATGATATATGACATGCTCCATCTACATTTAGAATAAAAGGCAGAAGTGAACTGATTCTACTCTCAATTTCTCTTAGATACATTTTGGAAACTTGATCTCTCCACTCATCTGGATTTCTTGGGATATTCAGGGTTGGTCAGATAACATAATACTAACTGTACGGGTGGGACATCAGGAATTCAGACATGTTAAATTTTTAGTAGAAGAGTCTCACTTTATTATGATTATTTCTCACTGAGTCTAATATTATCTCTATTTTCTCACATTCATGGAGATTAAATCTAGGGGTTTATTCATTTATTGATCAGTAATGTGCTTCTGTGAAAAGCCTACAGCCTTCATTCCTTTATAATTACTAGTTTAATCTCTAAATAACATGGATATAACATTTATTCGAAGCAGAAATTCATCTCCACTTAATAACACTTCCACAATTTTCTAAAATTATCCCAAGTCTTGCAGTCAGAGTAAAGGGAAAGATGATGCTCCGTATGCACAGCCAATTTTTTGTGTGTATTTAAATAAAACAGGCTAGAAAACCTGAGAGAATCAGGAATATTTGACCCAGCTTTTGTTATTACTTAGGAAATCAATTGTGTCAATTTATATTTTCCTGATTTTGTAATGATAACGTTATAATACATAATCTATGAAGATCCTTTTTTGTGTTTGAAAATGATATAGCTCTATGACTTTGATGTAATAGGACTGACTAGAGCATCTAAATTTAATTCTCAACTTATCTTTATTAACTAGACACAACTCCCTAGGAAAGATTTTCTGATACAATTAGATATTAATGAATCCAAATCCCAACATTTGCCAACTGGATAACACTGGACATATATTATGCTAGCTATATAAAATCTCTTAGCCTCAGATTTTGCATCTTCAAAATAAGAGAGCTGGAAGGATAATTCTCTGTAGCTTTCTAAAGTAAAGAATCTATTCCTTAGTGGAGAATTTATTTCCTAGAGAAAAACCACATTGTCTTTTTCTCTATCCTCAGTGAATAACACATCTCTTCTTTTGTGCTCCTTTGTCAAGATAAAAGCCTTTTGCCCTAAGTATGATAGGTTAAGGCATTTAAGAAAGTATAGACAAGAGATGTCAATTATGGGTTTAAGCTTTGATAATATACTCTAAGTTTTTACAGACCACTGGGTGATTTCTCTCCTTTTCCACCCCACTTGTTCTCTTTGGATGCATCCTGCAAGAAAAAATTCACTTTTCAGCTAGTTGCATTATGAAAAGACTCTGGGAAAAGTCCCACAAGCTCTGAGCAAGCTCAAAGAGGCCTGCTGCTGCTGCTGCTGCTAAGTCACTTCAGTTGCGTCTGACTCTGTGCGACCCCATAGATGGCAGCTCACCAGGCTCCTCTTTTCCTGAGATTCTCCAGGCAAGAACACTGGAGTGGGTTGCCATTTCCTCCTCCACAAAGAGGCCTGATTGGTTCCTTAATGACTGTAGCCTAGGGACTTGGGAGGGTGGCTACCCATCCTGACCTCAGATGAGAGTGGATTTTTGTGAGACCATGGAAAGAGTAGGTCAGACATGACTCCTAGGCCATTCAGCACTTGGCCTTAAAGCTAACATGTGCTTCTTCTCATATCATCAAAGAAGCTGCAGAGGCTTGTCATTCCTAGAAATTACCTCGGATTGTCCTACCCTGGGGATCAGTCCAGCTTGCATTATGGAGGCCATCCAATTCCACAAATCCACTCTGACAGAAAAATAATAATTTTTCAACCTGTTGCAAAGTTAAACTGTCAATCTAAACATTTGCCAGCTTTTTATAAAAGCATCATATAACCATAAAACAGTCTATAAATGATTATTGCTCTTTCATTATAGTAAGGTGATTAGAAATCATTATTTCACACATATGTTTTATAGCCTATCAAATAAAATGTACATGTCATATTCAACTTCATTTTCTCTGATTTTAATCTATATTTTTCCTAATTATATAAGCATACTTTAACTGTTTGAAGGTAAAACAATCCTCTAGAATATGCCTTGGTGTTTTAAACATGTGTGTATGGTGTTTCTTTCCTTCATATCAACTAACTGGATTGGTGCCACTTCGTTAGCCAGCTCTCAATCAAGCAAGGCGAACACAGGAACTGAGAGATTGCTGCATATGGCAGACAGTACCGAATAACTCTGCAGGGAATACTTTCTGCCAATTTTGGGTTCTAAATCTGCTTTATGTTCACATTAGTGTCCTCAACTGAGACGAGAATTCCAGCTTCATTCAAGCCACAGTAAGCCTCGTTTTCCTGTTGGAATCAGGATGTATTCCTGAAGCTGTGTGCACAGAACAGTAAACCCATCATTGTGGAATGAACTATCAGTCTGAAATGCATAGCACGACAACTGTTCAGTTGGTAATAAGAAACTGTTTTGCTTTACATTTGAAAGTCTGGCATTTAACTTATGATTTTGTCAATATACACTAAAGGCCACAGAAAAAGGGCTATGATGAATCTGCTTTCAACCTAACTCTGGGCAGTTGTGTGTTTTGTTCTGGTATGTTGCTACATATGCATAACAATAATATTGCCTAGATTCAAAAGAAAATATAAAGACCATTTTCTGAATAAAGTATGTGTACCTGGCAGGAAAATCATGTGAGGAAGATTTGAATGCAAAGGTTATCAGTTTATTACAGCAACAAAAAGCAGTGCTTGTATTAAAGGAGCTGTTTAGTTGTTTTATTGGCTTGTCCTTTCAACAAATATTTCTTGAACACAATATGCCACTTGTGGAGGAAGCCACAGGTGAATATTACATAGATTTTGCCCTAGGAAGATTAAAATCTATTGAGATGAGTAAACATTCAAATGTAATAAAGGGAGCTACAAGTTACTCTCACTCCTCAAGCAGTTTACATGGACACAAGGTTGGTACCATGTTATGCCATCCCTCGTGTTTTCTCAGCTTAGGTTTATTCTGAGATAAGTACTTGAATGCAAATAGTTGATTTGAGAAGCAGTCTTAGAAAGCACCAGTAGGGAGATGAGGAAAGGGAGATAAGAAAGGGAAGAAAGCCGATACTGGATGCATTAAATGAGCAGATGACTGGCATGGCACCCTGGGCATAATCCCACTTGGAAATGCCCAGAGACTGCCTAGGACACACTTGTGAGTCAACCCACTTGAGGGACAAGGAAGACTGTTGTTTACCCACCAATTCCTCCCATAACATTGTTTAGGGCTACTACTGGTTGCAGCAAATTCTGGACACATCCAAGCTACCCTGAGCACTGAACAAACGCCTTCTGTGCCAGATCTCAGGGAGAGACTTGGATCCAGACTACAGTTTCTA
The DNA here is from genome assembly GCA_007570785.1 of Antilocapra americana. NCBI lineage: Eukaryota > Metazoa > Chordata > Mammalia > Artiodactyla > Antilocapridae > Antilocapra > Antilocapra americana. Next base: position 10,580,099 of record ML661344.1, on the reverse strand, counting down.
GCATCTCTTTGTGTTCAGTAGTTCAACTGTCCCAATGCTTTGTGACCCCATGGATGTATGTAGCCAACTAGGCTCCTCTGTCCATGGGATTTTTCAGGCAAAAATACTGGAATGGGTTGACATTTCCTTTTCCAGGGGATCTTTCTAGCCCTAGGATCTAACCATGTCACTTGATTGCAAGTGAATTCTTTAGCCCTGAGACATCAGGGAAGTTGTAAACAAATCTGGAAATAGTGAGTGCCAAGGGGATATCTGGGGAACAATGACTGTGTTTACTTACTCCCTTAGCTACAGCTCATACATAGATTTAAACACACTGTGAGCATTTTGACAATACCAATATATGTAACAAATGTTATACATTCTGTTCCCTATTGTATTTTCAGTTCCCACAATAAATAAATAGAATATTATCTTTCTCTCTAATTCCAACTTCCATTTATTTCTCATTTGTTGTTATACAAGTGACTGTTATAATGGCTTCCTAACTGTTTCCTTGGCCTCCAGTGTCCACCTGCTTTAATATGCCTTATATAATGTTGCACCTTAGCATGCATGCATGCATTTAGTGTTATCAGATTACTGTTTTTGTATCTCCCTTTATTAAGTAGCTCCAGTGGTTTTCTTCATGCCTATTAATACATTCCTATATTTTTTTAGGCTAATGTCTATAAACTAGATTAAGTAATTTAGGAATGCCCTAATAGGCATGGAATAAAAAAAACACTGGAGCTGCTCAATAAAGGAAGATAAGAAATGCTAATCTGATAATACTATATAAGGCAGAATGTCCATAAATGGAGAAAGAAATGGCAATACACTCAAGTTTTCTTGTCTGGGAAGTTCCATGGATAGAAGGATCCTGCTGGGTTACAGTCCATGGGGCTGCACGGAGTTGGATGTGACTTAGCAATTAAATAATAACAATGACCATATAGGCTGCATTTTGCATCCTACAGTATACTTGTATCATTTTTTTAGTCTTCACAACAATTTGTGAGTAGATATTACTACTCACTTTTGGAGGTAATATCTTAGTTTGTGATTCTCCCCCAAAGAATTCAAGTGAAGTTGTTACATCTTACACTGAAGCAAGGACTTTGAATTTAAAGTCGTGTGCTGTTATCCTTATTTTGCAATCCATTGATCCATTCCCTGGGCTTCTCTGTCCTTCTATGTGCCAACAAGCCCAGCTTACACTCCTCTGCTTGTGCTTGATGCTGGAAGGCACTAACAGGAAGTCCGCAGGCCCCATGGGTTTGTAAGCACAGAATGCCAGTGGAAGCAGTGTATCACTTCAGTGTCTGGATATTCTCTTTTCTGTGTATCCGTTTGATAACTCAGGTGCAGGATACATACAAACAGAATATTTCATGCCATATACACACATATATGTGAGCATGCATTCACAAACACACCCAAAATATGTAAAATGAGACTTTCTGTCTCAATATTAGTTTATCTCTATCTCGCCATAAAATCCATACTTTAATGTGAGGTTCAAGACCACATTAACTTGCTAAGGAGATGGGCAAGAACTTACTGTTATACTGTTATAATCTGACTGTCTGTCTCCAGCTTGTCAGAGAAGTTGGAAAACCCAGGGGTAAGCTGGGAATTAAAGCAAGTGTTTCTTTGACAAGAGCTATACTGAGTCCCAACTCCCAAAGGGGACTAGGGTAGGATGGTAGTCTTCTGACCTTAATCTTAGTGACAGAATCTTCAAAAAGATAACTCAGCAAATTTGATTGTCTTCTCAGCAGTGTGGTGACACACAGGATGAGGGTCAGACTCACATATGAGAATTTTAAAGGGCAAAAGGCTGTAGCTGAAGCTGCCTGCTGGGCAGCTAAATGAAAAGCAGGGTATAATTGAAAATAACTGCACTCCCACTGATGGTAGATCAAAGGGGCATAGTTCCTACACTATTACATAAAAGAAATTTGGCTAGATTTGGTTTACATACTGCAAAGAGAGACAAATGGAGGGGCAAGTGGGCTTAAGCAGAAAGCAGTTGAGGTGGGGTGGGGCGGGGGGCATTGCCAAATGCTTAGGGAATGAGGGAGGAATCTCGAAAATCTAGGGAGAGGAGATATATTGCATGTGTCAAGGGAAGTAGAGAAGAGAAAGTCTCATGATGACAGAGTTTCCCAAGTAATCCATAGAAGCATCTCTAAGAGAGAGAGGGAAAAAGAGAGAGAATGAATTTTAAGTTTTCAGCCAGAGGAAACACGGCAAACTGGTTCAGGTAGGTAAAACATAGAGAATCTATACATTTTTTTTCTCCTACTATAGGCAGCCACTCCCAAAGGGAGGAGAGAACCTTGAGTTTTAAACAAAAGTTTAGAAGATTTATCATTGTTATTGTTACAATGCACTAGATAGAATGACTACTAACCTTACATACTTTTTTCATGAAATGGTTTGTAGAACCTTTTATTTTCTAAAGTGGACAAAACTAGAGATCAAGTTCTAATGGACAGAGTGAAGACATATTCTCTTGAAATCATGAAACACATACACGTTAGACATCAGTAGGTTCTTAAGAAAAACAGTCCATTGTGCATTAAGATAAATTTCCTAAATTTATTTGATCTTTATACAATGAAGCCAAACTAGCCCGAAAGATTATACTTCTTGACATTAAATGGCATGTAAAATAAATTGGGAAACCTTTTAAAGTTTCTCCTTTTTAAAAAAGGTTTCTAGAAGAGAAAACTCCATTGTATTAATAATACTAATTTAATCTACTTACCAGATAAGTACATATTATTTTACCATTAACAGTTAAACTACATGGGAAAAAAGTACATCTGAATATGGAGTATAAATTTGATTTTAAAATATTGAAGCAAATTCCTTTCTATTCATTTCATGTTTAACAAAATAATTCATACCAAATACAACCCAATGGATCAGATATATGATCATATGTTACATTTAAACAAAGGCTGAAAGTCTCTGACCTAAAAGTAAAAACTTTAAAGATCAACACAAAAGCAAAACTGGTCAAAGAATGAGTGAAGGCCCTGAGCAGGTTTGAGGAAAAGGGGGCCTAGAGATCACTTTGCCTTAAGGAAAATAAAATGACCTATCATTCATACATTTTTAAAAAAGACTTCTCTAAATAGAACCAAACAAATTTAAAGCAAAAATGAGAAAAAGAACAATCATCTTGTAAGACAGTAGATAAAGACACAGAAAACAAAATATCAAGAAATACTGAAATTGGCAATTATGGTTTGAAGTGTCACTTAGATAGAGACTTGACTTTTTTTGTTGTTGATTTATTTTTTAAAATTATTTTTTATTGAAGGATAATTGCTTTACAGAAATTTTCTGTTTTCTGTCAAACCTCAACATTTTGATGCATTTCAATGTCAGTTTTTAAGCCAGAATTTTTTACATCATAGAAAAATTTAAATACAATACACTCCACACACATAATCAAGAAGTATTCTCACCACCAGCATCAATACTTGAATACAACCACCACTCTCATTTTCTTGCCCTCAGAATCATATCAATGGATTACAGTTCCCTGGATAGGTTTTCCAATCAGGCTTAAATATCTTACTGTCTTTGAGTTTATCAATGCCTGCTTACTGTTTAATTTTTCCCTTTTTTTGGCTATGTAATCTGTAGATATTCCTTCTAAATGTATTCATTTTAAATACAGACATGATGGAAGCAACAGTACGCATGAGAACTGTATAAGAGCTCCTTATGAAACAGATTGAGGTATATTCAAATATACAGTAAAGGCAGATGAGATCTGAGAATTTGTGTGATTAATGTGAACATAACTTGTTTTGTCACTAACAAGTTATTTGTCACATGGCTTCAGTATCTGTTATTAACTGAGACATTAAGAGAAATAACGCCATACAGTGAGAAGCAGTTGTCCTTATGGTAAACTACTCTCATCACTTTTTAGTGACAAGGGAAATGTTGTTAAGGGTGAATTGTCTGGGTCACTTTCTAAAAGACTTCAGTATAGAGGAGGGTAACTTAAGCAAGCATGTTCCACCTACCTCTTGCTACAATTACTGTAATTTTTATGCTAAGAAGACAATGGGCACGATTGAATTAATGGATGCTACCATGCCTAGGGCTGGATATATCTGAAACATCTTGTCAAACTTGAAAAGAAAGAAACTATCAAAGATTACTAGAGATATGTCAGAAGGGTTCAAGAGTCTGGAAAGGCATACACTGACAAAATACATAACAAATTAAGCATCAACAAAAGTAATCATCAAGTGAATTGAAAACATCTGAAATTTTCACATGTGTAAGTTTGTGATGATCATGGGAGAAACTGACACTTCTGGAGGATTCTAGGAAAGCAAGTCATTTTTTTTTTAAACTGATGATTCAAGAGAAAAAAGTCAGCATTAACAATATAAACAATGTGTATGTAACTGCAGTGTATTAAAAATTGGAGACATTAAGAGAAGTAGGTTAGTAGGTAGGCAGGAGTTAGATCTTGAAAGATACTGTAAAGCATAATAAGCACTTTGTATTTTGTTCTAATTGCAGCAGAAAGCCACAGAGTCTTTGAAGCTGATTAATGATAAAAATAACAATAAAATAATGTTATTAAAATTGAAAAAAAAAGAACATGAAAGAAAAGGAGGTCTCATTATCTGAAAAGGGACACAGATGTTGGTATTCTTCCAACAGTGAGAATACTGTCCCTGTCACTAGAGAATTAAATTTGATACGGAAATGGAATGTAATCCTGTGCAATATAAAATGTCCAGTTGTGACTTCGTAAAATACATTGTAGTGACACAAATCAGCATGGTTGTGTTATTCATTGGGAATTTCAAATGGAAGTCTGTGTCAGGTTAAACTTAGAATTAATTCAGACTTGATGCTTCCAAGTGGATATGGCAGGAGAAGAAGATGTAACAAATTTAAGAGCTTTATAGGAGGGTGATTGTGTCACTGAACCATAAACTCTAAACGAGTTAGGGGGAGGTGAGGACATAAGTGAAAAGTCTCAAGTGAACTGTAGGTTTTGAGAGGATTGAAGGAATGTTGAAGTGAGACTATTTGAGTAAATGAGTGCAATCTGGTGAATAAAAGTAGAGCAGGATACAAAAAATTATAGATTTGACAGGTGTTATCATTTTTGATGGGGAAAGGTGGGATATGAGCATATAAGTACTTGCTTAGGGTGGAGTGGAGGAAAAGGAAACTCATATTAACTATTTTAAGAAACTGAGGGACCAAAAATGGACTATCTACTATGCAAAGTTGAATGCCGAAATGCTGAGGAGGTTGATAATAGTAATATAATAGGTAAAGAAGAACAGTTAGATTTCTGGAAGCTGTGATTCAGTCAGATAAACATAAGAGAAATTTATAGAACCAAAGAGAATAAAGTTCCAAGTAGGAGTTTAGGTGAATTGATTGGAAAATGATTCCTAAGGAAAATAGGAATTATATTAAATTATAATCAGAGACTAAATGAGTTTAAACCACTTAACTTCATTTAATCTCAAGTTTCTCATAAACAGAGCAAGAGCAATAGGAAAAAGTGTTGAGTTTGGACTTTTCAAATGATAATGGCCTTAATTTCTGCTTTCATAGATCTGTAGCCTAGACAGATATGTGTTTAACCAACTACTTTGCCTCATTTTTAGTTTGAAATAACTCTCAAACTTTGGAGAAAGATAAGGAAAGATATATAGTTATATAAAACTTCTTAGTTGATGTGGAATGCTTAAATTAAATTAAATTTAATTTCTTAAATATTGAAGCAGTTCATTATGTGCTTGTGATGGAGTCACAATGATAGGCACACAAATGGAATTGTTACTATCATAAATGACATGAATTACATGCTATTTGTTTTCAAATGTTAAATAAGTCTTATATTTCTGGGATAAAGTTCACTTGGTCATGATGTGTTATTCATAAATGATAAGATTCAACTTGATAACATTTCATTTAGACTTTGCATCTATGTTCATGAAGGTGTTAGTCTGCAGTTTTATTATTTTTATTTTTTAATTTAATTTGTTTTTAATTAGTTCAAATTACCAATGGCATTTTTCACAGAACTAGAACAAAAAACTTCACAATTTTTATGGAAATGTAGAAGACCTTGAATAGGCAAAGCAATCTACAGAAAGAAAAATGGAGCTGGAAGAATCAACGTCCCTGACTTCAGACTATACTACAAAGTTACAGTAGTCAAGACAGTGTCATACTGGCACAAAAACAGAAATATAGACCAATGGAACAAAATAGAAAGTCCAGAGATAAGCCCACCCACTTATGGGCACCTTATCTTTGATAAAGGAAGAAAGAATGTACAATGGAGAAAAGACAGCCTCTTCAATAAGGGATTCTGGGAAAACTGAACAGCTACCTGTAAAAGAATGAAATTTGAACTCTTCCTAACACTATATACACACACACATACAAATGGATTAAAGACTCAAGTGTAAGGCCAGAAACTATAAAGCTCTTAGAAGAAAACATAGGAAGTACACACTCTGACACTAATCTCAAGATTCTCTCTGATCCATCTCCTAGATTAATGGAAATACTAATAGTTTTCTTTTCTTATAATCGTTTTGTCTGATAATAGTTTCAGGGTAATGGTTACTTCATTACTCTGAGAAATGAAGTTTTTGTGGTTCAGCTGGTAAAGAATCTGCCTACAATGAGGGAGGCCTGGGTTCGATCCCTGGGCTGGGAAGATCCCCTGGAGAAGGGAAAGACTACCCACTCCAGGATTCTGGCCTGGAGAATGCCATGGACTGTATAGTCCATGGGGTGGCAAAAAGTTGGAAATGACTGAGCCACTTTCACTCAAAATGAGTTAAAAGTCCTTCTTCCTCTTCTAACTTATAGAAGAGATAAAATAAAGTTGATATTATTTTTCCAAATGGTTGGTAGTTATCAGCAAATACATCTGAGTCTAGAGTTTTCTTAGGGATAAGGTTTTTAACTGCAAACTCAAATTACTTAAAAGTGACGGAGTTACTTGGGTTACATATTCCTTGGGCACACCTGAATAATCCAAAATAACCTCCCCATTACAAAATTCTTTAACTTAATTACACATGCAAAGTCCTTTTTGCCATGTAAAATAATATTTCTCATTGTTCTAGAATAAGACCATGAACATATTTACAGGAAGAGGCATATTATTTTACCTACCACACTTTGGCATGAGGTATTGTCTAAAATCTATGTTGCCTAATATTTGCCTAGCTTTCTTTTGCTTAGTATACAGATGGCCTATCTTTTCATCCTTTCATTTTTTAAGCATTTGTGTATTTAAAGTGTGTTTCATGTAGACAGCACATGGTTGATAATCGCTTTTTTATGCAATCTGGCAATCTTTGCATTTTAATCAGGGGTATTTACAATATTTACATTAATTTACATTAATACAATTATCTTTAGAGTTAGGTTTTTTTTAAGATATGAAGATTTTCTTTATTAATGATCACAACTGCATTTTTTAGCTACAGGAGTTTTGAACACAAATTCTTAGAGAAAATAAGTTAAGATTGCATTATCCTGCAACTCATTAGCAGTAACATACTGCAAAGCAAAACAGCTTGGAAAAGAGGGGAAGGGAAAGGGAGTAAGGGAGGGAAGACAAAGAAAAGAAATTAAGTTGATTAAGTGGAATTCTTTTTTTTTTTTTTTAATTCTTGGGAATCATGAAGTCCTTGCAAGCCCAGCTCGTTTTTGCAGATTACTTTCCAAACATGTACAAAATGGAGCCAAAACAGAGAATTCCTTAAGAACCTGAAGAGGTACAACATTAAAAGCTAGATTATCCCGTATTCTAGCCTTCAGTTACCAGCCGCTTCCTCTTCCTGTTCCCCAAAGTTGCATCTTCCCCGTGATTGTTATTTCCTTTTTCTTGGCATCTGGGCGTGCACAGTCCAGCTCCTTGAGGAAGTCGGATGTTTTTGCCAGCTTACGTGTGTGAATATAGGGCTTCGAGCACCTGATGTGGTAGTGCAGGTAGTCCGGGAACATGTGGATCAGGTTGATGCTGTTGTCTTGAGCACTGGCGCTGGATTGGCGAGGTAACAGCGCGAAGGTAATGTAGCAGATGTTGTGGCCCATGGCGGCATCGGGATCTTTCAGCTCTAGGGGAGGTTGCCGTGTGGCTGAAGAGGATCTGTGGGCTGTGTGGCTGGCTCTGCCCTGCATGAACACCTTTCTAATGACCACATCATCATCATCCTTAAACACTGTGCTGAAGACTTCTGTGACTTTGCGCTTTTGTGTCTCAAACATACATGGTCTCATCATCCCTATAATGGCTAACTGCCCTGTTTTCTTCTTCCTTGCCCTTTTCTTGGAATTGGAAGTATTTCTCAAAGACAGAGGCAAAACAGTTTAGTTTCAACATACCAGCCTGATACATGATGGAATCCTTGGATGCAGGTAGATTTTCAAGGTGATACAGCAAAGAGACATTGTATCTTGATTCTGGATTTATCAAGTAACTTCCGTACAACCTCTTTAATAAGTCATCAGCACCATTTGCCTGAAGTTGCTTGTAGAATTTCAAAGAAAAACTGACCATCACTTTTATTTTGTCTCCGTTAGGATTTGAGATACTGTCGTACCGGCTCGACAAACAGGGTTTCTGAAAGCACGATAGGGCGAGAGAATGGGAAACAAGACACAAGAATTCAGAGAAAAGCGAGGATCAGGGGACCAACCCTGCTCCAAGGTGAAGGTGCCAAAGCTGAATCCAAGCCAGCTTTATTATACTTTAGCCATGAAGGAAAGAATATGCGAGGAGTTAAGCTATAACTCATGTGGCCTTCAGGGCCAGAGAACAAAGTGATCATTAACCATTGAGTAACTAAGAAACAGTAATCGATAACAAATCAGTAACTCAGACAAATATTCTTATCTATAGATTTTCCACCAGATACGTGAAACATGTGACTCTGAGATGCCAGCTGAGGAACAGTCTGGGGTCGGTTTTCCGAGCCCAGGATCATATCTTGTTTCCAAGACTATGAACTAACTGTTCCCTCTGGACTTGTTCCAACAGTCTCATGCCTTACAGCATCCAGTTTATCAATAATTATAAATTTCTTTTGCAGCCCTTGCCGGGGCCTGCTTTTCTTTTATTCTTCCTGTCTCCTACAAAACATAATAGAGGACTCCATCAAAAGCTGCAAAAGTTAACTTCTACAGCCTCTGGTTTGTTCTCGGCGGCTGTGTCCTCAAACTTGAGCGCGAGCACCTCCTCGATGATGTGGTCGTTCACCTCCAGCAGGATCACGGCGGCCACTGGCCCCTGAAGCCTGAACCTGCGAGGCAAGAAGCCACTGTCGCTGCTGCCTCATGGACAAACTCGGTCCCCACCCAGCCCCTGGCTCTAGCCGTCCACTTCCAAGATTTAGGTTTAAATCTACTGCTACTTGTCCCTTCTTTTATTTGCTCTTTGTCTGTTCTTGCATTTTTAAATTGAGTATATTTTTTGTTTTTATTTTTTTTTTTGCATACTGACAAATTATTATTTTTTAGTTTAGTGGTTCCTTCGGTATTTACAGCATACATCTTTAACCTATCACAATCTATCTTTAAGTGTTATTATACCTCTTTACACATAAGGCATAGGAATACATGCAATAGTATGCTTCCTTACCCACCCCTGCCAGTCTTTGTATTATCTACCTTAAACTTCTGCATGTGTTTTAAATTTTATGTTGTATTCTTATTATCTTTCTAAAATGCCATTGTCTCATAAGAAGGATTATATAAGAAAAAAATCTTGTATATTTACACAGGTAATTGCCACTACTGTTAAATTCTTCATTCTTTTGTGCAGATTTGCATTTCTATCTGATATAAGGTTCCTTTTATTTGAAAGATTTCCTTTAACATTTCTTATAGGTTTATCTGCTAGTGATAAATTATTTTAGCTTCCGCATACAAAAAATATTTCACCTTCCATTTTATAAGATATTTTCTGGAGGTTAAATTCCATGTTGATAATTTTTACCTCTCAGTACTTTAAAGTTGTTACTCTACCACTTTCTCCCCTGTCTTGTTTGCAATGAAAAATGTGCTACTATCCTGACCCTGACCCTTTTCTTCTGTTGATAAAGTGTCTTTCTTTCTCTGAATGCTGCTAAGAACTTTTCCATTATCCTCAGTTTTGAATAATTTAATTACAATGTGTGTTGGTGCAGTTTATTTTGTGCATGTGCTTGGGATTTATTATATCTGTAAGTTTGTAGTTTCCACTTAATTTGAAAAAGAAAATTGTCATTTTTTAAGATTAAAAATTTTCATTTCTGTATTTAATTTTTGTGGTTTCTATCACTGTCTTGAAGTTTACCAAACTTTTTCTTTCTGCACTGTCTAGTTCAGTCACTCAGTCATGTCCAACACTTTGCAACCCCATGGACTGCAGGCCCCCCAGGCTTCCCTGTCCATCACCAACTCACAGAGCTTACTCAAACTTATGTCCATAGAGTCAGTGATGCCATCCAACCATTTCATCCTTTGTCATCCCTTTATCCTGCATGCAATCTTTCCGAGCATCAGTCTTTTCCAATGAGTCAGTTGTTCGCATCAGGTGGCCACAGTATTGGAGTTTCAGCTTCAGCGTCAGTCCTTCCAATGAATATTCAGGACTGATTTCCTTCAGGATGGACTGGTTGAGTCTCCTCACAGGCCAAGAGACTCTCAAGAGTCTTCTCCAACACCACATTTCAAAAACATCAATTCTTCAGGGCTCAGCTTTCTTTATAGTCCAACTTTTACAACCATACACGACTACTGGAAAAACTATAGCTTTGGCTAGATGGACCTTTGTTGGCAAAGTAATGTATCTGTTTTTTAATATGCTGTCTAGGTTAGCCATAGCTTTTCTTCCAAGGAGCAGGCATCTTTTAATTTCATGGCTTCAGGTACCATCTGCAGTGATTTTGGAGCCCCCCAAAATGAAGTGTCTCACTGTTTCCAGAGCTTCCCTGGTGGCTCACATGGTAAAGAATCTGCCTGCAATGCAGGAGATTTGGATTCAGTTCCTGGGTTGGGAAGATACCCTGGAGAAGGACATGGTGACTCACTCCAGTATTCTTGCCTGGAGAATTGCCATTGACAGAGGAGTCTGGTTGGCTATCATTCATAGGGTAGAAAACAGTTAGATATGACTGAGCGACTAAGCACACACTGTTTCCATTGTTTCCCCATCTATTTGCCATGAAGTGATGGGACCTGATGCCATTATCTTCATTTTCTGAATATTGAATTTTAAGGTAACTTTTCACTCTCCTCTTTTATATTCATCAAGAAGTTCTTTAGTTCTTTCTTGCTTTCTGCCATAGGGTAGTGTCATCTGCATGTCTGAGGTTATTTATATTTCTTCTGGCAATCATGATTCTAGTTTGTGCTTCATCCAGCCTGGCATTTTTCATGATGTACTCTGCATATAAGTTAAATAAGCAGAGTGACAATATACAGCTTTGATGTTCTCCTTTCCCAATTGGGAGCCAGTCTGTTGTTGCATGTCCAGTTCTAACTGTTGTTTCTTGACCTGCATACAGATTTCTCAGGATGCAGGTCAGGTAATCTGCTATTCCCATCTTTTAAAGAATTTTTGTGCAATGTCTAACATTAATTTCATCCATTGTAATTTTCACCTCATATTTTTTCAGTTTTCTTGTCTAGTATTACAGTATGTGTCTTTTTAAAAACATTCTATTTCTGTACTTAAATTTTGAATAGATATAATAGAGCTGTATTAACTGTTTTAAAAGCTTTGCTAATTCTAACATCCACATTAGTTCTGGGTCAGTTTAAAATGATTGATTTTTCACTTCATCCTACATTCTGTTTTTTTTTTTTTTTTTTATTTGGCAGACTGTGTTTGTTTGTTTGTTTTCCTCTACTTTATTGTGTTGGTTTTGGCATACACTGACATGAATCTGCCATGGGTGTACATATGCTCCCCTTCCAGAACCCCCCTACCTCCTCCCTCCAGATTCCCTCTCCCTGGGTCATCCTGGTACACCAGCCCCGAGCATCAACCCTGGGTTGGCGATTGATTTCACATATGATAATTTACATGTTTCAATGCCATTCTCCCATATCATCCTACCCTTGCCCTCTTCCACAGAGTCCACGTGTCTTTTCTATACATCTGCTTTTCTTTTGCTGTCTCGCAGGCAGGGTTCTCATTGCCATCTTTATAAATTCCATATATATGTGTTAGTATACTGTATTTTTGTTTTTCCTTCTGGCTTACCTCACTCTGGAAATAGGCTCCAGTTCCGTCCACCTGAGTAGAACTGATTCAAATGAATTCTTTTTAATGGCTGAGTAATATTCCATTGTGTATACGTACCACAGCTTTCTTATCCATTCATCAGTTGATGGGCATCTAGGTTGCTTCCATGTCCTGGCTACTGTAAACAATGCGGCGATGAACATCGGGGTACACGTGTCTCTTTCAATTCTGGTTTCCTCAGTGTGTATGCCCAGCAGTGGGATTGCTGGGTCATATGGCAGTTCTATTTTCAGTTTTTTAAGGAATCTCCATACTGTTCTCCATAGTGGCTGTACTAGTTTGCATTCCCACCAACAGTGTAAGAGGGTTCCCTTTTCTCCACATCCTCTCCAGCATTTATTGCTTATAGATTTTTGGATGGCAGCCATTCTGACTGGTGTAAAGTGGTAACTCAGTGTGGTTTTGATTTGCATTTCTCTGATAATGAGTGATGTTGAGCATCTTTTCATGTATTTGTGAGCCATTTTTATGTCTTCTTTGGAGAAATGTCTGCTAAGTTCTTTGGCCCACTTTTTGAATGGGTCGTTTATTTTTCTGGAATGGAGCTGCAGGAGTTGCTTGTATATTTTTGAGATTAATTGTTTGTCCATTGCTTCATTGGCTATTATTTTCTCCCATTCTGAAGGCTGCCTTTTCATCTTGCTTATAGCTTCCTTTGTTGTGCAGAAGCTTTTAATTTTAATTAGGTCCCATTTGTTTATTCATGCTTTTATTTCCAATATTTTGGGAGGTGGGTCATAGAGGATCCTGCTTTGGTTTATGTCAGAGAGTGTTTTGCCTATGTTTTCCTCTAGGAGTTTTATAGTTTCTGGTTTTATGATTAGATCTTTGATCCATTTTGAGTTTATTTTTGTGTAGGTGTTAGAAAATGTTCTAGCTTCATTCTTTTACAAGTGGCTGTCCAGTTTTCCCAGCACCACTTGTTAAAGAGATTGTCTTTTCTCCATTGTATATTCTTGCCTCCTTTGTCAAAGATAAGGTGTCCATAGATGCGTGTATTTATCTCTGGGCTTTCTATTTTGTTCCATTGATCTATATTTCTGTCTTTGTGCCAGTACCATACTGTCTTGATGACTGTGGATTTGTAGTATAGCCTAAAGTCAGGTAGGTTGATTCCTCCAGTTCCATTCTTCTTTCTCAAGATTGCTTTGGCTATATGAGGTTTTTTGTATTTCCATACAAATTTCCATACAAATTGTGAAATTATTTGTTCTAATTCTCTGAAAAAGACCTTTGGTAGCTTGATAAGAATTGCATTGAATCTATAGATTGCTTTGGATAGTATACTCATTTTCACCATATTGATTCTTCCAATCCATGAACACGGTATATTTCTCCATCTATTTGTGTCCTCTTTGATTTACTTCATTAGTGTTTTATAGTTTTCTATATACAAGTCTTTTGTTTCTTTAGGTAGAAATACTCCTAATTATTTTATTCTTTTTGTTTCGATGGTGAATGGAATTGTTTCCTTAATTTCTCTTTCTGTTTTCTCATTGTTAGTGTATAAGAATGCCAGGGATTTCTGTGTGTTGATTTTGTATCCTGCAACTTTACTGTATTCACTGATTAGCTCTAGTAATTTCACCACATTAGCAAATTGAAAAATAGAAACCACATGATTATCTCAATAGATGCAGAGAAAGCCTTTGACAAAATTCAACATCCATTTATGATAAAAACCCTCCAAAAAGCAGGAATAGAGGAACATACCTTAATATAAAATAAGCTATATTTGACAAACCCACAGCAAACATTATCCTCAATGATGAAAAACTGAAAGCATTTCCCCTAAAGTCAGGAACAAGACAAGGGTGCCCAGTCTCACTACTACTATTCAACATAGTTTTGGAAGTCTTAGCCCCAGCAATCAGAGCAGATAAAGAAATAAAACGGATCCAGATTGGAAAAGAAGAAGTAAAACTCTCACTGTTTGCAGATGACATGATCTCTACATAGAAAACCCTAAAGACTCTACATTCTGTTTTCTACTTTTCAGGCCTGGTGATTTTGATTGGTATAAGACATTGTGAATTTTACCTTTTGCTGTGCTGGATTTTTTTTTTTTAATTTATGTAATATTCTTGAGGTTTGCTCTAGGATGTATTTAAGTTACTTAGACAGTTTGTCTTTTCAAATATTACCTTTAAGTTTTGTTCTGCATTTGCAGAGAAGTGTTAAGACTAGAGCAATTATTCCCATCTACTTCGAAATGGCTCTTCTGAGTTACTTATTCAATGCTTCATGAATTACAAGGTTGTTCATTCGCTGATAGAAACAGTCCCTATTCCAGACCCTATATGAACACTGATCACTATTCCTTCTAATCCTTTGGGTGATTCTTTCCCTGAGTAGCTTCTGCGTATGTACACAGTCACCACCACTCTGCTGAATACCGTAGGAGAACCCTCTGCAGACTTCTGTTTTTCTTTTTTTCCTCCATACTCTGTCCTGCAAACTCTACCCAACTTGGTCTCCCTAGACTCTTAGCAATGGCTGCTCATCACTGGCAGTCCGCTGAGCTCTGTCTGCATTTCCTGCCCTGTCTTGTGGCCTGAAATTGCAATTTCAGGGCTATCCTCTACTGTTTTTCATCAATTAAGGGATGCAGTCATTCATTGCCTGATATCCAATGCCTTAAAAACAGGTTATTATTATGACACAGGTTATTTATTATATGAAGCTGTGGCTTTTCACATGTGGGTGCTAAGTTGTTTCAGTCATGTCCAACTCTTTGTGACCCTATGAACTGTAGCCTAGCAGGCTTCTCTGTCCATGGGATTTTCCAGGCAAGAATACTAAAATGGATTGTCATGCTCTCCTCCACAAAATCTTCATGACCCATGGATCGAACCCACGTCTCTTATGTCTCCTGTATTGTCAAGCTGGTGGCTTTTCACATAGGATTGTTAATTAATTTTAGCCCAGTTACTTTGTATTGTCTAGAAGTAGAAGTTTTATTGATTTACCTTTGCTTTTAATGAATATCTTTAAGTTGACCCATTTCCATTTCCTCTTTACATTTGAAAATTATGGGGTAGAAATGAGGAAATAGAACTCTACTTATACATTCTGAAAAATCTTTGGGGTATCAAATAAGAAAATTATAAAAAAAAAGATGTATTATTTACTCAAAATGGATATATGGGAAAAATGTTGTTTTGCCAATCACCATAGCAAATAAAAAATAAAATCCTGCAATAAATAAAATCTGTAATAATTTATTTTATTTTATTTTTGTTTCTTTGGCTGTTTTGAGGGAAGCTTCATCCTTCAGAATATGTACATTTTAGAAAATTACTCTCTTATTTAATTTTTTAACTTAGAGTTTTATATAAAATAATTTCTTCTCATACACTTCCTTGTTGCCTGCCCTTCATACTCTGAAAGCATAAGCATTTTTCCATCTTGATTCATGTCATTACATGTACATCCATTTGATAATTCATGGAACAATCTATTCTACTAGTTCCTAAACTTCTTTAACTTTAATGGTCTCTGTATCATTCTACATCAAGATCTTGGTCATACTCTTGACATTAGTATGCCTTGATAATATTATTATTATGCAATGCCTCCAAAATCTTAAATCAATTCCACTTCTATCCAAATGTTATTTTTCCCTTATTTAATTCCACTTGCCTTCCATTTTATTTTTTTTCAGTTAATATTCTATAATATATTAAAGTAATCAGTTCCTTATAATATTCTAATTTCTTCTGACTGATTCTATTCCAGGAATAATTTGGAAAAACATCATTCCTACATGAACTCATCATTTAATTTCTCCACACATGGTCTTATGAAGCTGACTATTGATGTGAAAATAATATACAATTAATATAGAGGTCAGTAAAAATTTATGACTGCCACACTCAAAGAGAATCTACATATTGCCTAATAATCCTTCACATTCCACTAGTAATCACCATCTTAAGTGCTCCATATAGACTATTTCAACCGCCTCATGCCTCAGAGCACCCACATTTTTTCCTAGTCTCTCTACATTTCAATATCTTACCATTTATTTCTTGCTATTTATAGACATTTGTAAGCAAATGTTTTGTTTTTATTTGATGAATAGAAAATGTCTCCATATAGTGTCTTCAAATTTTCATACTCCATTTAACCATTTCAGACACATTGCAGCATGGCTTCAATCCTCTACTTAACTGCAAAGCTTATTTACTATCACAAATGACCCCTGTTTCCAAATAACACATTTCCAAATCTTCAATTTCCTGAAAATCTCCTTGATAGTCAAATGTGTTGTTAACTTTCTCCTAGTAGTTGCACTCACTCACACACTCCTGGATTTAAATTCCTATCTCACTGGCTTCTCCTTAAATCTTTTTGTTTCTCCTCTATCATACACAAAAAAAAAAAAATGTTGAATTTTATTATAGTTCTTCTTTTTGTCTCTAGTGTCTTTCTATAGACAATCTTATTTAAGTCCAGGACTTTAGCTGGATACCATACTATTCATAAGCTCTTCTTGTCTAGTTTTTGTTAATGATTCATACAGAAATGTAAAAACATCAGAAATATCTTTGATTCTTTGATTTCTCACTTTGTCTTATCTCCCAAATGTAGCTCATTTTTAAGTTTGATATATTCTACATTAAAACATTTCTTTAATCAGATCTCTGTTTTACAGTGAAATTGTGCAGCATCAAAATTAAGAGTGTGGACTGTGAGATAAGCTTCCTGATGCCCATTCTCTTCTGTCACTAGTAGCATTATCTGTGGGAAGTAATAACTCCTCCAAACTGTATCTTCTCATCATAACAACTCATACATAAAATGTTTAGCATGTGTTAACATATACTCTTAACAAATATTAATTCAAAATGAATTTAAATGTGAAACACAAAATTGTAAAACTCCTAGAGGATACATAAAAGATGATCAAGATGACCTTGATTGAATATGGCAATCACTTTTTAGATATAACAGCAAAGACACAATTCATGAAATAAATACCTGATAAGCTGGACTTCATTTAATGTGGGATGATATGGAAGAATGGCATTGAAACATGTAAATTATCATATGTGAAATGAATCACCAGCCTAGGTTTGATGCATGATACAGAGTGTTCATGGCTGGTGCACTGGTGTGACCCAGAGGGATGGAATTGAGAGGGAGGTGGGAGGGAGGTTCTAGAAGGGAAACACATGTATATCCATGGCGGATTCATGTCAATGTAAGGCAAAAACAACACAATAATGTAAAGAAAAATAAATAAATATATACAAAAGAATAAAACAAAACTCAGTTGGCTAAAATTTAAAAAATAAATAAATATATAAAAATTGTGCTATGTGAAAAACCTATCAAGAGAATGAAATGGCAAGCCACAGAATGACAGAAAACATTTCCAAAAGACAAATCTGATTAAAAACGAATATTTAAAATATACAAAGAACTCTCAGAATTCAACAAAAAAAGAAAAATGCTATATGGTTAAAAAATGAGCCAGAGATCCTAAGAGACACCTCACCAACAAGGTATAAAAATAGCAAAAAAAGCACTTATAAAGCTATTCCACATCATACGCCACCAGAGAAATGCAGTTAAAAAAACCAATTAGATGCCACTGAACACCTATTACAATGGCTAAAATCTGGAACACTGATAACTCCAAACACTAGCAAGGATTTGGAGCAAGAAGAACACTCATTTATTGCTGGTAAGAATGCAAAATGGATCAGCCACTTTGGAAGGCAGTTTGGCAGTTTTTTACTAAGCTAAGCATAACATTCAGCATTTATTATCTGTGATATTTACCAAAAAGTAGTTCAGAACTTAACAACAACAACAACAAAACTGCACTAGGATATTTATAGCAACTTGGTTTACAATTGCCAAAACTTAAAAGCAACCAAGATGTCCTCCAATAATTGAATGGATAAATAAATTTCAGTATATCAAGAAAGAAGAATATTAGTAAGGCATGAGCTATCAAGCCATGAAAATACAGGGAGGAAACTTAAATACACATTACTAAGTGAAAGAAGCCAATCTGAAAAAGCTACATACTATTCAACTATATGACATTCTGGAAAAGAAAAAAATTTGAAGACAATAAAAAGATCAGTGGTTTCCTAGGGTAAGCGGCTAGAAAGAGGAATAGGCAGAACAGAGGATTTTTAAGGCAGTAAAATTTTTTATATCATACCATAATGATGGACACATATCCTCATACATTTGTTCAAATTCATAGGATATATAACCTAAGATAAACTATGGTTTACCAAAAGTGAAACCAAAGGTAAGCTATAGACTTTGAGTGACTGTAATGTACTAATGTACCTCATCCTTGGTATAAAAAAATATATATATACTTTGGTGAGTGAGGTTGATAATAGGGAAAGGCTATGCATATGAGGGGGCAAGAGATATAAGAATAAACTTGATACTTTTCTCTCAACTTTGTTGTAAACCTGATGCTATTAAAAAAAAAATTCAAAGAATAAACTTCACAAACCTCAGAGGAAAATAAATATCCAGGATGGTGTGTGGCACATCATAAAGTCTCAATAAAGATTAGTTATTATAATTACTATTGTCATTGTTATTGTTATTTTTATCATCCATGCAACCCTAGTTTATGTCAATAAAACTTAAGTTCTGCAGTATCATTTAATTGATTTCTCTCCTTTCAATTTTGTACCTTTCCTATAAATACCTATCTAGTAGGCAGTGCGAATGAGCTTTTAAAATATAAATTGGAATCACATTATTCTTCTAATTTAAAATCCTCTATGTTATCCTTTTTCACTTAGATTGATTTTGAAAATACTTATGTTCTGTGATGCCAAATATAATCTGGTCCCTGACAATTTTGCAGCTTGAGAAATTGCTACTCTTCATCATGTTTCATTCATACCACTTAGCCGAAAGAGGTTTCTCTTCCTAAATCATGGCCAGACCTTTCTCCCATCTGCCCTTCTTTCCCCTGGCCCTCCCCATCCCCCTGACCCCTGGCATTTTTCTTACTGGAATACCCCTTCAAATCACACTTCACTTGGTCTGTTTGTTTCAAACATTAGATTGCAACTTAAATAACACTTCCTCAGATAGACCTTCTCTGACCACAGTCAATCTTAAAAACTCATTAAAATTTCTTTAAATTTAATTTTGTTTAATTAATTAATTAGACTGTGCTGGCTCTACGGTGCTGTGCAGGCTTTTCTCTAGATGTGACGAGCGGGGGCTACTCGCTAGTTGCTGTGCCCAGGCAGCATCTCTCGTTGCAGAGCACAGGTGATAGAGCAGGTGGGCTTCAGTAGTTGCAGCGCGTGGGCTCAGCATTTTCAGTTCCTGAGCTCTAGAGCACATGCTCAATAGTTGTGTTGCAATGACTCAGTTGCTCCATGGCATACAGTATTTTCCCTGACCCAGGATCAAACCTGTGTTTCCTGCATTGGCAGGCCAATTCTTTACCATTGAGCTACCAAGGAAGCGTCTCATTCTTTATCCTTACAAAAATTTCTGTTTTTTTCTGGGCCATATCATAGTTTCTAATTAAATACTTAACATATGTATTACTTGCATATTGCCTCTTCCCCACATGACTCCATGAAAGTTATGTCTATGACGATGTTGTTAATCACAATATACCCAGAGACTTGTGTAAAACATAGGAAATGGTCCAAATCTAATAAAATATTTGTTGAATAAACAATTAACTGAAAAGATATGCATTTTGATAAACTATTAAGGATGAAAATTAGGAACTGCATATCCTCAAAGTGCTTATAAAATATTAATTTAGCTAATATTTATTGACTACCTAGTATCTGCCAGGCTAATAAGTTAATATATATTTCTCAAAAAAATCTATAAAGTCAACACAATTATATCCATTTTTCTGATTTAAAAAAAATTGTTCAATTAGATTATGTAACATGTCAAATTATCCAATTTGTAAAGAACAAAGTCTCTAGATCTATGATGTTCCAGGATCTGACTACAATACAGCCTGGCTATCAATGCAGATTAGACAGTGTGCATTCAAAATCTCTAATTTATCAGAAAATTACCTCAGAAACCGAAGTACACAGAGACAAAATGCCTTGCCAAATGCTATAGAATTAACGAACAAGCGAGAAGGCCTCTGGACTTCCATCCAAAGTGTCTTTATCTCCCGTGTTGAAATACAAAGAGCAGCTAAAACAATAGTCAATCATTTCAGAAAATCTTAATAACTTATCTTGTTCCAGCAGGAGGTCTACAAATAATTTGCACCATTGTGAAAGAGTTTTCTTCTTTCCTTAGTGGGATTATGCCTCTTCAGTGCTTTAGGTTTTTAAAAGGTGTTATATTAGCCTTTGCAATTTGACACTTTTGAAGTACAAGGAAAAAAAAAAAATCCAAGCATACTGCAAGAAATATGTGTTCTAATCAATGATTACTTTTTGTGTCTTTTAAATTTTTTTTATCACATTTTTATTTTATTCTAGAAAAGTATGATATTATTAAACAGATCTTTTTAAGATATTCAGACTTTCCCATAATTGATAAACTTGAATACTGTTCTAAAAGCAGGATGGAGATGGAGATGGCAGGACAGTTCAAAAGAGAGGGGTTACATGTATACCAGTGCAGATTCATGTTGCGGTTTGACAGAAAACAACAAAATTCTGTAAAGCATTTATCCTTCAATTAAAAATAAATTAATTAAAAAAAATAAAAGCAAGATGACAGTAAGAAGCAAGACTGAATAATCACTGAAAGATATCTAACCAGCTTTTACAAGATATCATTATTATGTCTGTCTACCTAGCATATTTATGTTGTTCTGAAAAGATTATTATAATAATATTTATTATAATATGATATATATTATATCTAACATCTGGAATGTCTTATGTTTTAACAAAAGGATTTAGACCCAGTAACAGCAACAAAGACTGTCAATAATAATACTAAATAGATAATACTTATTTAAAAAAAAAAAGGTGGCAAGCACTGTGCTCTGATCATCTTTTTCATGCTCCATCTCATTTAATCTTCATAGTAACTTATTATTAAAAAGAAAATATCTTTGTCATTCCATTTCACTCATAAGAAAATTGCACTCTAGAGATTTTAATTAACACCTATGACTTTCTTGCTGGTAATGAAAGAGCTGTCATTCTGACCTAGATCTCCCTGGATCCCAAGTCCATAAACTTTCCAACGCAATAAAGTTGAACACTAAAATGATACCTTTGGAAAGGGCAATATTTCTTGATACTGTTAGAATATGCTTCAGAGGTTCCCCAATGTGTTGTGAAGGGTTGAGAATCATTAACCTACACCAATAGCTTCTTAAGTACTTGCAAATAGGAACAAAGCAAATTATACAAGTTTCCTCCAAATTGAGTAAGCACTGTTCTGTATATACTGGATCAAAAACTGATTGAGAAATATATGCATGGCCACTGAAGTGGGTTGGAAAGGAAGGAGTGTTTCAAGCAGAAAGGGAGTCATGGAGAGAAGAAAAGAAAGGGTGACTTTGTTATAATAAATGCAGTTCAATGTGATTAAAGCTTATAGTGTGAAGGTGTACCTAGTTAACCTCCCTCACCTGATAACCTTAGCAAAATCATTGCCATTTCTTCTCAGGGATCCATATCATTCAATTTCCCTTTCTGTAAAGTAATTCTTACCTTGAAATAATAAATCTTACACTATGGGCTCAATGTGAGAATTGGGTATATCAAATGTAATGTTATTTAAGCAGGAACTTAATATATAACAGTTAAATTGCTGGATGAAAGGGTAGATGAGAGGATGTGGTAAAATGAACTTCACAGGTAGGCACAAGGAAAAGTGAGGGGAACAAAGGAAATTTTGGTATATTAGAAGTCTCAAATATATTCTGAATATGATTCTTATTTCAAAGAAACAAAATTCTAACCACACAGAAGAATGTATTGTGAAAAAACAGTGTATGGCCACATCTGAGTTATAAATAAATCACTGTTCTGTTTCCATGTTGCCAGATTCAGAAAATCTACTGAAGTAAATTGCTTGCTCTGCTTCAGGGAGACTACAGAATCAGGGAAACAGAGCATGTGATTTACCTCAGTAACCCACACATGAAGTTATCAGTCAGGACTATGCCCCACTATCCCACACCTCAAGAAAAGCCGAAGATTTAGGGATGGAAAGAAGGAGAGGACTGTAGTTGATATTTAGAAAGTTAAAGGGAGAAGTTATGGTGAACAACTGAATATGGGTATAAAATCAGCATCAGACAAATCTAGGTTTCTGCTTTGGATATTATTTAACCAGATAATAAAGCTTGGGAGAAGAGAATTGAGTTAAATTTTGCCCATTTGGAGATTGTGAAACAGGAAAAAATCAGTTGGCATGAGCAGGAAGCTGCTACATATTTATAGTAAGAATACCACTTTTATTTTGAAAAGAAACATTTATGATCAAAGAGCAAAATGTCTCATTTTCTGCTAATGCTCCTCAGTATATAATAAATGCAAAGACAAGTTCCACCAGTAATACAATTCCAAATAAATGGGATAAAAAATGAAATCATACTGATCATGTTCATATTAAACATATTTACCTAAATCCTATATTATTTTCCTAGAAACTAAGAAAGTTGAAAAGTTAAAAACAGGATTTAATTAATGTGGATAAAGGCTATGTTTTGCTTTGCTTTTATGATGTAGCAAACACCTGTAATCCTTGAACTACACCATGACACGGGCAACTAACTCTGCTAAATATACAAGGAGCTGATCCATTCATGTGTTTCATAAAATATTCATGAATTTTAATCTTTGTTCATAATGCAGTTTTTCCAAGAACAATAGGAATACACTTAATTCCAAAATTAAAATGACACAATCAGGGACACAATATTATACTATTTTTACAATGAAGAAAAGTAACCTCAATATCTAGGATCCTAGAGACTCTGACATGTAAGATTTGAGACGTTACATGTTCTCAAGCTAAATGAATAATTGATATAAAAAACTGATGGAAAGGTTGTAAGTTTTGCTCTACAATGAAACCTCTGTGTTGTAAATAGCAGAAAATCAAATGAAAACCTGTTTAAGGAATAATGTGAAGTAAAAGGTGAAACTGCTAGTCGCTCAGGTGTGTCTAACTCTTTGTGACCCCATGGACTGTAGCCTCTGTCCATGGAATTCTCCAGGCAAGAATATTGGAGTGGGCTGCCATTCACTTCTTCAGGGCATCTTCCCGACCCAGGGATTGAATGAACCTGGGTCTCCGCATTGCAGATTCTTCACCATCTGAGACCCCAGGAAGGAAACTCATGTACTTCAACTGTAGAAAGTTGGATGTGGCTTTGAGAGTGAGTAAGTTCAGAACTGTCTCAGTTAGCTTTTGGTTGAGTATCTGCCATTCCTTAATTTTGCTCAGTTGCCCCAGATTTCTTCAACTTTACAATAACGTCAACTTACCAAGTGAACAGGAGAGTCTGATTTCCTTAAGAAAATTGGTTCTCATTAGCTTTGATTGGCTTCACTTGGATTCATGACTCTCCCTAAAGAAATGTTTATAACAAGAAAAATGAAATGCGTTGACTGGTTTTCTCAAATTACGTCTTTGGACTCCGGTGACTAGAAGTGAGGCTGACTTCATCCAAATCATATGAGCTGAGGTTAGAGTAGTCACAATGTTTCACAAAACAAACTGATGACTGTTGACAGATGCAGAGAGTGTTGATCTGCACTTCAAAATTAGTAAATTTCTAATCAGTATAAGTAACTTACAAATTTTCTGGCCCATATCAAGAAATCAAAAATCTTAATAAATATTAGATAGTTCTCTGGAATTCTAGACCCACTGAATTCTTCAAGTTACTACAATGTACAAGCAATGACAATACCAACCTAAAGAACTTCTTTATATGACTAGGTAATTATTTGTGATATATATGTCAAAAAAGAGTAAAAAATGTTCAGCTGTAAGATATTCTATTTTCACTGATCAAGTTATCAATTTTTTAGAAAATACTGTTAATTAGTCAGGGTGGATTGACATAAATCTCAAGTACAACTTGGGAAAAGGAAAGTTCTATGAAATTTCTGAGCAACTATCAATGTAAATCAAGATCCTCAATATTGCATAGTGCTTAAAAATTGGAAGCAATATACATTTCAAATAATGTTTAGATATTTTATGATACTTTCAAGGGATTTTTAATACTCATACTATGGGATCACATCAAATGTTTTGAAAACTATGTCACTATATGGTAAAATGCTTATCAAACAATGTGAAATTAAATACCAGAGATAATTTTTCACATGTAAGATATATATATGTGAAATATAATATAAATGTGTATGTATCTATATATATATAACATTTATTATACACATTTGTATTCACACACACATCAAGAATTGTACAAAATAATAATTGTGGTTTTCTTTGGACTTCCCCATTAGCTTAGCAGTAAAGAATCTGCCAATGCAAGAGACGTGGTTTTAATCCCTGGGTCAGGAAGATCCCCTGGAGAAAGAAATGGCACTCCATTCCAGTATTCTTGCCTGAAAAATGCCATTGACAGAAGTACCTGGAAGGCTACGGTCCATGGGGTCACAAAGAGTCAGACAGGACTGAGCACATATGCATGCACACACACATAATATATTCTTTATATTTCAAATAGCCTTCAAGAAATACAATTTGTTTTTTTTTAATTCAGATAATTACTTTTTATTTTATACTAGAGTATAGCTAATTAGCAAAGTTGTGTCAGTTTCATGTATATAGCAAAGTGATACATGTGTCTATTCTTTTTCAAATTATTTTCCCATTTAGATTCTTATATAATATTGAGCAGAATTCCCTGTGCTATACAATAGGAACTTATTGTTTATCCATTTTACACATAGCAGTGTGTACATGTCAATCGTAACTTAAATTATAATCGTATCTCCTTCCTATACTGTTGACTCAATTCAGGTGATCACCATCTCTTCCCTGTCATTACAATATTCAAATTATTTTTCTCCCTGCCTCTTTACCTCATATGCATTATCTTGAGCTTTGATGTTTATTGTTCTGAAACATATATTTGACTGTAATCCTTCCATATTTTAAGATGTTCAAGGTTTTCTGGTACTGACTATCAGTAATCTGTAACATTTTATGAAAGGTCTTTCACAAGCTGCCCTCGGGACTCATCCAGTTTCATATTCTGCTCCTGTCTACTCATGACTTGTACTACTTCTATGGCTCCAGTGCTCTTACAATACCCAACATGCTTTTTCATGACTCTGGGTAATGGCTTATGCCATTCTAGACCCTACCATGTCTGTTTTTTCTTCCCCTTTCCCAGTTGCCAAAGCCTCGCGAGGATGTTTTCTACTCTGTCAAAATCTCCCCTGATTCTCCAGACGGGTAGACTTAGTCTATCTTCCTGTATCTCCCAGGCACAGAAAACCATTTAGTAAGTGAATAAGTAAATAAACAGATGAGTACTTTAATTAGTCTGAATGAAGTCACAAAAGGGTTTGAAATCCTAAAGGAATTGTATTCATAATTCCTCTGAGAACTTAAATAAGCTGTCATTAGAATACAATTCCTCTTAGTACATCACACTTGTTTCTTCTACTTTAGCTTCAATGACATCTGCTGTCCCAGCTCTTCCCTTTCCTCTTTGTTGATTGATATTCAGTGGTTTCCACTGTATCCCACACCTCAAAATATATACTCCTTTCCCTATGCTTTCCTCTAAGGGAGTTATACAATTCCAGCTTATTTACAAAGCCATATTGTGAGGATTTACAACTTTGATTTTAGCTTTAAACCCATATTTAAGTTTTTATTTAATAAATATTTATTAGTTTAACATGTGAAACTATTCTTACAACTGAACTCATCATTATTCATTTTGTTTTAGACATCATCTTTAGCAATAAAGGCTATAGATCTCAGAAATCTTTCTTTCTTAGTTCTCCTTTATCTCATACCAGTAATCCTCATTTTAATTGATGTCATCCGTATATTTTCATTTTCTACATATCATTTCAAATCTCTTTTCCTAGTACCTAATTCAAGTTTCTATTTCTCTAGTTTATGCCATTAAAATATATCTTGCTTGTTCTTGTTTCCCAAACTTTTCTAAACTATATTTATCTATATGTATTATTTTACATATAGAGAGGAATTTTATGCTAATGGTTAAAGAACATAGATTTTGAGTCAGACAATCCTAATTTTGGTCTTTTTTTTCAAGCATTCAAGGTAATCTTTGGAACAATACTTAGCTACTTTAAACTTCGATATTGTCTCTCAAATGTAGATAATAAAACTTGCCTCTCAATTTGTAAAAGGAAAAATTTAATTCATAAAATTTTAGATGTAGGGGCTCAATCCTTTTCATCAAATATATGAAGATGGCTATGTAATTTTTATTGTAAAACTAAAGAATAGCGGAGCATTGAAAAGGAAAAATAGCCCTATTTCCATATCATGTTCAAGATCGATCTTGAAATTAAAAAATCTTAAATACATTTGGGATAGAAATGTGACTTTTATTATTCTGATGATCATATTGTAAACTGTGACTTGTATTTGTGGCATGGAGGTATCCTAAACTTAGATCCCATAATTAAACAGACTTAGGCACCTGGTCCCAAGTAATACTAAGTGGGAGAGGCCTCCACATAGAAGCAAAGCACACTTCCTGTAAAAGTTATGGCACAGAAGAAAGAAGATGCATGCTCCCATGAATATCTCACTTCTAGGATCACAGAGACAGATGTAATTGGGCTACATATGCCGTTTTTCTTTGTAAATTCACCAGTCAGATCAGATATCCCCTCTGCCCCTTGAGAGAAGTGAGTGAGCAGGTGAAGAAAGAGGATAGGAAAAAGTACATAAAAGGAAACCTTTGGAGTGGGGAAAGGCAGTCCCTTCATAAGGATGACAAAGCCCTTAACTGTATGTGGAGTCTAAAAGATGATAAGCAAATGCTAACTTCTTTTATAGATTTATCTTCAAAAATTCATTTTACTTTTTAAAATTTACTTGTTTATTTTTGACTGTGCTGGGTCTTTGCTGCTGCCAGCTTTTTCTCTAATTGTGGCTAGCAGGGGCTACTCTCTAGCAGTGTTGCGGTGCATGGACTTCTTGCAGAGGCATTTTTGTTGCAGAGCATGGGCTCCAGATGCTCAGGCTTCAGGAGTTCCAGCACATAGGTTCAGTATTTGTGGCTCTCTGGCTCCAGAGCACAGGCTCAATAACTGTGGCAACACGGGCTTAGTTGCTCTGAGGCTTGTGGGATCTCCCCAGATTTGTGATCGAACCCATGTCTCCTGCATGGGCAGGCGGATTCTTTCCCACTGAACCACCAGGGAAGCCCCTGTTTTACTTTTTGAATAAAAGGTTTCAGTTATCCCAGAGAACTTTAAAGGAAAAAAAAAAAAAAAAAACAGATAAACTTCCTATTTATGTTACTCAATGCCTTCTGTATTCTGACTTCATCTCTTCTCACATTCTTTCAGACACACATTATCATTCCAAGGCAACTTGCTCAAGTCCATATTCTAGGCTATTTTTTTTTGCATTATTTCTTTAGCCCAATATGCTTTGTAAGGGCTTCCCAGGTGGTTCAGTGGTAAAGAATCCACCTGTCAATGCAGGGGCTGCAGGAGATGCAGGTTCAATCCCTAGGTTAGAAGGACCCCCTGGAGAAGGAAATGGCAACCCACTCCAGTATTCTTGCCTGGAGAATCCCATGGACTGAGGATCTTGGTGGGCTACAGTCCATGGAGTCACAAAGAGTCAGACACAACTGAGCACAAAATCGAGAACATGCTATTTATTCTTCAGACCTTCAGTTAAATGTTAATTCTCCTTTTCTTTTGTCCAGAGTATGATCCCATACCTTTATTTAGTATCTACTCTGTGATTAAAGATATTAATTATTCAGCAAATCTCCCCTGCTTCTAAATTTTTAATCACTTGAGAATTGAGTCTAAATTTCACATGCACTTTCATTTACCACCTCTACTACCCCCATCAACCAGGTATCACCATCCTCACAATAAACAGCATAGAGGGAGTGCTTTATATATGTTCAGTGAAATGAACCACATTCACAAGTGAGTTCACCTGTATTTCTACTTCCAGACCATCCATGTTTCAACGTTGAAAATTATTAAATATAACTGGTGCTAATGCTTGCTGCGGGCTTCCCTGATGGCTCAGCGGTAAAGAATCCATCGAAAAGACACAGGTTTTATCTCTGGGTTGGGAAGACCCCTTGGAGGAGGAAATTGCAACCTACTCCAGTATTCTTGCCTGAAAAATATCATGGACAGAGGAACCTGGCAGGCTACAGTTCAAAAGATAGCAAAGAGTTACACACGACTGGGCAAGTGAGCAAACGAGCAAGTGCTTGCTGTACCATGTAATGGGTAATACAACTAGTTTTTATAAAAACTCTTTTGCTTGTCAACAAGTGGTACCAGATTTTTAAAATTACTTCTTTTTGCCCCGATATGGCAGTTCCCATGACTTTGGCCTTTGAAAGGAGTGTTGAGTCATATGCTATTTGGAAAGTCAAAGGGTAGATTTTTATGAATTTGTATATTCTTCCCAGAGAGATGCTGTAGAAATTTTATTAGCTCTATTCCCTCAAGTCTCAAAGTTAGTAAAATCTAAATTCTTACTCCCTCTATGGAGTAATATCACCATATAGCTGTAGTCACTATAAATGAAAGACTGTGTTATTTATTTGGAAATTATTCTTAAAAGTAATAGAAACTGTCTGGCCATCCATTACCTTATTCACTTACAACAGCCAGATTTATGAAATTGTAGGCTCATGACTGCCTGCATTTTGTGAGTAATTAGGATTGAGGTGGGAGGGGACATGGGAAAACACAATCTGCTGGCATACTGTTTTGAACAAACACTGTTTCTTTAGTTTTCACAGCATTATTGAAGGTAGGTAGTATAGAATTGGAAACTCCCATAGGAAAAAATCCCTGAAATAGTTCAAATATACTCAATTAGCTCCCAACCTTGGTTTAACCTATATTTTCAAAAAGGAGAGGGCTTATAGTCTCCTCTACTGTTGGAAAGGGAAAGATGGGTTTAGAATTGATGGTTGCATAATTGCTTGGAAATTTCTCAGTGCATCGTCAACTACATGCAAGTTGATTTTTACTGTTTTCTGTGCCTTATACAATAGTATATATTGAATGACAAAATATTGTTTATCTTTAATCAGGTAATGCTAAAACCATATATTTTACTTGGTAGAATTTTTGAACATCATTTATTGCATGTAGCAGGGTTTATTGAGTTACCAGGTCAGGGTCACACCTACAGAAGTGGAATTGCCCCTTTTCCAAAATTCAGTTCAGATATCAAAACTGATGATGGTGCACTCTCAGGCATGCACACCAAGGAGATGTGAAAAAGTCTGTTACTCATACAATGAGCCTTTTGGGGAAGCATGTGGATCACAAGCAGGTCTGAAAATGGCTTGAAAAACAGGAAAAGGAGACAAACTTGGGGGTTTTATGGTGGTTTGGGTTTGGGACTAGAGTTACGCTTCCTGCATGGCTTGAAATTTCTGCCCAAAACAAATGCAGAAGAAAGCAAGCAAGCTTTCTTTTCAGTTTTCTCAGATGTGAGGCAAAAGGTGAAGAGGGAGAGGTGGAACTTTAAACCTGTCAGCAGTTAAATTCCAAAAACGCAGACAGATTATTACATAGTACCATTTTACACACTAGGAGATTTTATATAAAGCTCTGAGAGGTAACTGGGCTTCCCTGGTGACTCATATGGTAAATAATCTACCTGCAATCTAGGAGAGCTGGGTTTGATTCCTGGGTCAGGAAGATGCCCTGGAGAAAGGAATGGCAACCCACTCCAGTGTTCTTGCCTGGAGAATTCCATGGACAGAGGAGCCTGGTGGTCTACAATTCATGGGTCACAAACTGTCAGACAAGACTGAGCAACTAACACTTTCACTTTTCTAAGAGGGAACTAGTTCAAGAGTACAAAACTCATTAATTGTCAGAACCAGACTCATATCAGAGGGCAATGTCAAATGATCTGTTTTTTTTTTTTTCTTTTTCTTTTTCCTATCATGTCTACACTGTTCTTCTCAGAAAAAAAAGTTCAATGATCAAAAAGAAATCTGTGTTGCTTGTATATTTCAATTTGAAAATGTTTCCTAAAACTTGCTGTAATTTGACTAGATCTAAAGAATAAATACAGCTGAAATATTTTCACTCCTTCTTACAGACACTTTTTGTCAGATCAGGACCAGCTTTTGGAATCACTGTTATATAAATAGTAGAATATTTTGAGTTGTCACTCTAAAACTCTAGAAATATAGTTCCTCTTCACCTGCCCAAATAAAACAATTTCTACCAGTTGTGCTCAATATTATTAGAGGGAGATAAAACCTCTTTGTGAGATCAGTTTCACGTGTTCAGAAATAAGAGGAGTTCAGGACAGATTGCCCTGGGGTTCCATTGCCTACTTTTAGTTTACTTGTTTAGCTTTTGACTCCTAATACTTAGATGCTTATTCTGATTCTTGCCTATATAAAACATTTATCTCCTACCTCCTAAAGCCTAATATGACTGCCTTTCCTTTATCTACCATGTGCTCTAAAGTTAATGATTGGAGCATTAATGCTTCCAGGTCTCTGCTCCATATCATACCCTACACATCCTATCACAGTATATATCATGGTATAATCTAGCCTTCATTTCATACCCTACCTGGAGCACCACAGGCATAATTACAGAGATTCCTTTGCCTGAAATGTGTCCACTGGAACCAAAAGACACAAAACTCATTTGGGGATGCTAGATACTCTCTTCTCCAACACTGGCTTGGTGACTTCTCATAAGATTTCTATCTGAACAAAAAGTCCAAAACTCATTTCACTTTATTTAAAAAAAATAGGTATATTAATTTTTTACCATTTTTCATGTCTGTGGAAGTTTTCCTCTTTGTCATGAAGAATTTGAGATATAGTTTATTGGAGGTCTGAAAAGTTGAGCTATTTAGAACAGTTTTTAACAATCTGATAAATGACCAAGAAGACATTTTCTTACTATTTCCTAATATCTCATCATCTGAGTTCGTTCTCTCTGACTCATTGTTGACTTACCCAGTAGTATCTAATAAAAGATAAATTCTGTTCTTATTGTCTCCATTGAATTATAAACAGAAAATTTAGTATCAGTTCTAGAATATGACTCATCTTAACAGAAGCATTAAATACACCTTCAATCTGTATAGTTATTGACTGATGGAATTCTCCAATTTGTTTTCCTCCCCAGACTTTCCCCAGTGGTAAGATGGAATTCTCTGTTTTTGTGGGGGTCTAGAAATCCAATGGAATTTGTACCTTTTTAAAAAATAAATAAATTTATTTAATTGGAGGCTAATTACTTTACAGTATTGTAGTGGGTTTTGCCATATATTGACACGAATCAGCCATGGGTGTATATGTGTTCCTGGTCCTGAACCCCCTTCCCACCTCCCTCCCCACCCCATGCCTCAGGGTCATCCCAGTGCACCAGCCCCAAGCGCCCTGTCTCATATGTTGAACCTGGACTGGAAATCTCTTTCACATACGGTAATATACATGTTTCATGCTATTCTCTCAAATCATCCCACCCTCACTTTCTCTCACAGAGTCCAAAGGTCTGTTCTTTATACCTGTGTCTCTTTTGCTCTCTCGCATATAAGGTCATCATTACCATCTTTCTAAATTCCATATATATGTGTTAATATATTGTATTGGTAATTTTCTTTCTGACTCACTTCACTCTGTATAATAGGCTGCAGTTTCATCCACTTCATTAGAATTGATTCAAATGTATTCTTTTTAATAGCTGAGTAATATTCCATGTGTATATGTACAGAATTTGTACCTTTTTACTAAGACTAGCATAACACAAGAGAGATAGCCAAATTAATTTTGTTTCTGCACTAAGTAATTGGAGTTATTGCAATGTCAGTCTAGTTTGTCTTTCAGGAGTTAAGAGTACACCTATGTCAGAGAGCAGCTTGCTATTTTATTTATTTTTTCCAAAAGGGCACAGTTGGGTTAATAATGCCCAAAGGAAGTCCATTTTAATCCCTCAAAATTTACCTATGTTAAAGTCTTTAGAAACCTCAGATCCACTAAGGAGTCAATATTACCTCTTAAAGAAGCAGTACGCCCTTCCTAAATTCCATGATTCAAAATGCAACATCAGTGTTTGTGTTTATATGCACACATTAATCTGAAATGGATCTATGCAGTCATAATGGAGAGCAGAGTTTGCTTACTGATCTGATGAATTTCTGTTGTAACCTACTGCCTGCATCCTTGAGTCAGTATTATTACTTTTGGAAGCCACATCTCTGTAGATGAGGCAGGGTTCTACAGGGGGAAGAACATAAAATTTATAGTCAGATTCTCTAGTTTCAAATTCTGGTTCTGACACGTGATGGCTGTGTGATGTTTGGCATGTTAAGTTGCATCTTTAAACATTAATTTTATCATCTGTTAAAAATGGAGCATAATTTTACCTCATAGAGATAGTATAAATACTTGAGTAAATGAAATCACTTCCTTTAAAATAGCACAAGTAACCTAGAGTCACTATAATTAAAAACCAATTGTTTTGCCTCATAGTCCATTATTGGGAAAACATATTTCATTTCAATTATTATCACTTTCTGAAGAAATAAGTTGGTAGAAGATATCTATGTATATTCAAAAATGATATTGAGTTAGATATCAATTCTCAATTGACATTGCTCAGTAATTTACTTATAAATATAATCAGTTTCTTCTCACTTTATATATTCTCAATTTTCTTTATTACAGCTGGCTATGACTGTATCTTTCCTTTCCTTCTCTCTACTGATATTTCTGAGGAGGACACCTTCACT
This sequence comes from Antilocapra americana, assembly GCA_007570785.1. Classification (NCBI taxonomy): domain Eukaryota; kingdom Metazoa; phylum Chordata; class Mammalia; order Artiodactyla; family Antilocapridae; genus Antilocapra; species Antilocapra americana. The sequence goes on along the minus strand of ML661344.1, from coordinate 10,546,873 downwards.
CAAAAAAAATTTCTTTGAGCTCATCTTTTTCTTTAGGCTCTAACAGCTCCTCTTTCTAATGCATCTTCTCTCTTTTCCTTCTCAGTGAATTATTCTTGCTCATACTTCAGTATTGAATTTGCACAATTCTAATCAAAAGCATCTTGCTGCTCCTCTGATCCCCTTTTGACCTACTGTTCCATCACCTTTCTCTCTTATCTTCATTTTACTGTGTGCTTCAAGAAATTTTTATGAAAAAAGATGGGATATAAAAATTTTCTATATGATAATAATTAAATATTATAATCTATTTGAGTCTCAGTTTCCTCTTTAAACAACAGAGTAAAGTTTTACTCAGTTGAAAGATTTGTAAACATAATAAGAAATATATAGTTCAAATATTAAAGCAAAACAAAAACAAGAAAAATAAGAATGGTCAAAAATATAAGGGTACTTAAGTTTTGCTTCCTATGCATTACTTCTTTTTCTTCTTTGGTGGAATCAAAAAGGGGCAAAATTGCTGCCAAAAGTTGTTTGGAATGTGAATGTAGTTAACAGTTTGAGGAATTGAAATAGAATGAACTTCAGTCTTTGGCACACAGTAGTTATTAAATCAATATTTATAAAGAAACTTTCTAGGTGAAATATTTCATAGTGTGCCTGATATTTTAGGATTAAAAAAATAGTGAGTGAGGATTGGCTTGAATATCAGGCATTCCTTATTAAATAATTTTGTTCTTTAAGCTGAGCTTTACCTGCAATATGTTGATATTTAAGAGGTTGATTTTCCCCTAATTTGTGGATCCTGTCTTCCTTCTTTAATTTTAATTTGGACATCAAAGTAACTAGGTTTATTATTGCTCATGAGCAACTTACAATGTGATCTTCAGCATTATCATTATTGTCATGATCATATTTATAACATAAAATGAAAGCTATTTTAATATTGTGTCACCTTTCTAGGAAGCAAAGTTATGCCTTCCAGAAATAAAATCAATAAATTATCTCATATGAGATGAGTACCATGTTGTGACTACTGCATGAATCCCCAAAGTTTTACTCTAATAATGTATGATTCTCTTCTATTTGATTTAGAGATTATACAAATCAAGTTGAATGATAATTATAACCCAGGATCTATATAGGCAAACGGATATGTCATTTTTTATTAAAATAAAAAAAGTTACAATTAGCTAATGATATTTAAAACACATTTATAATCTTAGTCATTAGGGTGATTCTGCAAACATCCATTAAACACCTCAAGGACGAGGAAATTATACCTTGGTACCAATTCAGAACACAATATACTAAACATCTGCTATCTTGGGCACAGCAACAAATGATTATTAAGTACTATGTTAATATGTAGGCTCCAATAAAATAGCCTAAAGTAAATACTAATCAAACAATGTCAATTAGAGTAAAAGTTGGTTAAAAAAATTTGCTAACAATATTTTTCTTTGAACCAACATTAATGACCAAAATTAGTATATGTACACAAGTCAAAACTGTTCTGAATAATTTTGCATGTAATTTTATAAGATTATCAAGCTGGAAAATGATCATATTATCTTGAACTTCACATTAAGAATGCTCAGTCACACATGAACCCTATAGAGTTGACATACATACATGATTGTTAATATCTTTAATTGTGAATATTTATATAGAAAATCTCTCAAACACATTTGGTCAAATAAATCAGATGTAATTTTTATTAGAGGAATTTTTGCTACTAAAGGATTATTTGATAAGGAATTCTTTTTTTTTAAAATTATTTTGTTTATTTTTTCCTTTACATTATAGTGTTGGTTTTGCCATACATTGACATGAATCCACCGTGGGTGTACATGTGTTCCCCTTCCAGAATTCCCCTTCCACCTCCCTCCTGAATTCTAAAAGCATTTTTGTTTGTATAAAATGAATGGATTGCCTTTTTTAGTCCTTTAATTTTTTGGCATTCCGTACAAATATTAATGAAAGGTTATTCATATGTATTTAAGTATCACAAGCAATCCATAGTTAAACTTTTAAATGACAAATAAAAATCACTATAACTTATTTTATTTTAATGTTTATAATGAAATTGTTTTGTCATTAAAGTTTCAAAATGTGCTTACTACTTCCTTGGATTTTTAAAGAGGTAATGAGCAGTAAATTCAGCAATTATTCATACATATTACTAAATGTCACTCATTGAAGAGCAGCAAACTATGAAGAAGGAAAGATATCATCTATTAAGGGTGAGATTTTGGTCTGATTTCATACTCCATGAGTTTTCATTCTTCAATGTAATGCTTGAATAATTTTATGCACAGCGTTACAAATAAAGGTAGAAAATTCTTGAAGTCTGTTTGACTTCAGCTTAATTAAAATGCCTTTTCCACAATTGTATGTGCTAATTCAACCAGCAAACTTGATATGGTTTTAAATGAACAAACCCAGATAGTATATCACAATTTATAAATGATACATCATGATGTTAAGAAAAATCTGTGTTACTCTAGTCAATCCACTGCCTTGGATTTCTGTAAATCTCTTTTATCTGCACCAATAATTACCTTACTTCAGCAAGGCAGTTTTAATTAAATGTCATCCTTTAAAATCAAGAAACACTTACAAGGTCAAGTAGGTCTAGGATAAAACTAAAGTTTGCTCTCAAATCATGGATTACTTGATATTCTGCTATAAAAAAATTGTAAATGGGGCATACATAATTCTCTTCATGCAATTTTAATGAGATTTTGACCAGTTCAGAATTGTTTCCTCTGTATAATTTTACATCTGTTAGTTGAAGGGTAATACTTTCTTACCTTTGACTATGAAAATCATTTCCACAGGAAAACATTTCAGGCACTAAATCTAATATTTCTTATTTTTAAGAAAATCCTTTTTTTTTTTTTTTTTGAGACACAATCAGATTTTACCCAAAGAAGTGAAAGAACTCCATGGATTATAATTCTTCAGCTGCTTTTAGAAGTTCAATAGATAATGTTGTTTATTGGTTTACTGTACAGTAAGTCCCCTACATATGAACAAGTCCTGTTCCAGAAGTGTGTTTATAAGTGCAATCTGTTCATAACGTCAACAAAGTTAGCCTATGTACCCAACTAACACAATCAATGATACAGCACTGTGCTGTAATAGGTTTATACTACCTTCCCCACAAAGAATACATTAAAAAGTCAGCAAACACAAAAAATAAAGAAATGGTTTAATTTTATAGTATAGTAATTTTATAGTACTGTCCTTAAAAGGACAGTAGTGCAGTACAACAGTTGGCATACAGGAGCCGGCATTGAGAGAATGGGCAAGAAGAGGTATTGACTGTAGGAGATGGAGGAAGTGGGAGTTGGGAGAGCTGAAGGATCATCAGCAACAGGGCACAGAGGGCCAGCTGCGGTTTCACTCACAAGTGACTCTGATGGCACAGGTTCTGGTTCTGGTGCTGGATTCAGTTCTATCCACGCTCTTGAAAAGATGATCCAGTCATATCCGGGTAGCAGCTTTCTTTCTCATCATCGATAACACAGTAGCCTGGGACTGTGCTCTGATTGGCTATTGCAGCCTTTGTGTACTGTTCTCCGTTCAGATCCTGTGCTCCAGAAACTAATAATGCCTCCTCAAATAAAGAAAATCCCCAGCCATTTCCTGTATTGTGAGTCTCTTCGATCTTTTTGGTTACTTCTTTTTTTTGTCCCTTTGTCCTTTCTCTGGGCCTCCAAGTCCATCAGGTCTGCATTAATAAGCTGCATTGGAGTCATTCTCTTGCAGTCATTCTCTTGCAGATCTCGCTCCAACATCTTGCTGAGGGTCACTATGCTGCTGATGACCTCTTTGGACTTCTCATCCCCCTTCTCAAATCCATGATAATTGTGAACAACTGCACAGTAAACTACACAAAATACAACCACTTTTAGTAGATACATGCATGTGACAAAAGTATGCCAGAAATGTGAAGTAACTTATATGGTTGGGGAATGTGAATACACATTTACATCTTTGAAAGTTCACAACTTTAAGTTTCGTAGGCAGGGAACTTACTGAATTTGTGGGTGTGTATACATGCCTAACTGGAGAAGGAAATGGCAACCCACTCCAGTAATCTTGCCTGGAAAACCCCATGAACAGAGAAGCCTGGCAGGCTACAGTCCCTGTGCCACAAAGAGCTGGACATGATTGAGCGACTAACACACACACACATGCACACACACACACACACACACACACACATGTATAAGGGCTTCACAGGTGGCACAGTTGTAATTAACCTGCTACCAATAGAGAAGAGGCAAGAGGTTCCTCAAGTTTCGATCCCTGGGTCAGGAAGATTCTCTGGAGAAGGAAATGGCAACTCGCTCCTGTATTCTTTCCAGGAAAATCCCATGGACAGAGAAGACTAGTGGGCTACAATCCATGGGGTCACAAAACAGTCAGGTATGACTGCATATGCAAAGTGCCCACACATAAACATATAAATGGTATGAAATATGCTGTACTACGTCTAAGCTATTAGAGGGATAGCCCAGATTACATACTTACTTCAGCTTTTGGGAAAAATAGGAAATCACAAGATATGCAATGCTTATACTATTGAAAAACCATATCTCCATTCTTTTATTCAATTATTTTCATTCGGTATCTAACACATAGGTATGTTTAAGTGGAGGCAGAAAGAAATGAGCAGTTAATTTTACAGAGACAGAAAACTTCATGCAAAAGATGGACTTTTAAGAAACATAATAATAACATTTAATTACTTTAATGCAAAATGACACCATACAATAGATGAACAAAGTAAAAGAAAAAAAAAAAGTCTGGCCCCAGGTTACCCAAATAGTGGAAATATTAGGGTTTGAACCCGGTTAGTAGGGTTCTAGAATGTATAATCTTAAACCTTAGGTTCTCCAGCCTCTGATAGGTAGAAATTTGCAATTTGAATAGATAAAATTTGACAGATTGTCAAATGAAAGAAATCAGACCAAAGGCCGAGGTACACCATAGCAGGGTGTGTTGTGCAAACTCAGGGAAAGCTTTCTCCTCTTTGCAGTCTTGTTTACGTCTCCAGCTTCATCTCAAGTCATGCCTTAAATATGACATGCTGATATGCACACATTCTCTTCTCTGTACCTCTGCATGCGCTGTTACTCTACTTGGAGACACCTCCCACCGTCTTTTCCTTTATCCTTTAAACTCAACTCAATATCCACATCTATTGATAATTATTTCTATAAGCCATCTCTCCTCTGTTCTCTTATATACTCTAGTATATTATTCTATTGCATTTAGTGTATGCTTTCTAAGTATCTAAGTAATTACTACTACTATTTCACACATTAGCCTATAGTAAATACTGATATGATCCTACTGATCTAAATTAAATTTATATATGAATCTCGTGTTTTCATTTCAGCTGATACATATAAGAAACTGAGACTTGTAATGACTGAGTGAATGAATTATGAGATATGTGTGCGATATGTGTGCACATGACTTAGAATATATTAGGTCTGAGTTTGACTGTCATTTCAGCCATTTAATTGGCATTTAATTAGTCCAGATGCCCAGCTTCCTTGAGCCTCAGTTCTTTCTTCTACAGAAAAAGGAAAATCAAAACTTCCTTTCCATGTTATTACCAATGTGGAAAGTGAAATGAGATAATGTATGTAAATTGGTCACTACAGAACTGGATGGATAGTCAAAATTTAATATGTAATATTTATTCAGTTCAGTCATTCAGTCATGTCCAACTCTTTGTGACGCCATGGCCTGCATCATGACAGGCTTCCCTGTCCATCACCAACTCTCAGAGCTTATTCAAACTCATGTTTATTGAGTCGGTGATGCCATCCAACCATCTCATCCTCTGTCATCCCCTTTTATTCCCACCTTTTATTCTCACCTTATTCCTAGCAGCAGGGTCTTTTCATATGAGTCAGTTCTTTGGATCAGGTGGCTAAAGTACTGAGGTTTCAGCTTCAGCATCAGTCCTTCCAATGAATATTCAGGACTGATTTCATTTAGGATGGACTGGTTGGATCTCCTTGCTATACCAGGGACTCTCAAGAATCTTCACCACCACTACAGTTCTAAAGCATCAATTCTTCAGCATTCAGCTTTCTTTATAGTCCAATTCTCACATCCATACATTACTGTAAAAACCATAGCTTTGACTAGACAGACCTTTGTTAGCAAAGTAATGTCTCTTATTAGGTATTAATTAATTAGGCATTAGCTTTATTAGGTATTAGTATTGTTATTATGATAAATATTCCTATTTGTATGTCTTAAACATTACCCAAACTTGATTCATCATCAATAATTTAGCTATGATGATCAACTAGAAGCATTTATAAACTAGTCAATAGAAAGATTAATACAGGCAATATAAACTTGAGGACTTCTGCTATTTCAAAGGAAGAAAAGGACATTCTAAGAAATACAAGAGCCTTTTAAGGGGGAACAGCAGGGAGTTATAATTTGACCACATTTTAACAGGTTTCATATGACTACCAAGTGTCTATTGATACTCATTTTCTAGAGACTACTAAATTGTTCCACACTTCTGGAAAAGAGTCATTGAAATTTCCATTTCATTATGTATACTGCCTTTAAGAGACCAGGGGCTGTCCTAAAGAGACAGTCTGTATGGAACTGAAAGCATTTGAACCGTTTACAAAGTGAAAATGGGTTATATTAGTGCAAAGTGAGGCATTCCTGTAAATGTTAAAGACTTTTAAAAGACTTTAAATAATATCTTAAAGTCATTCATGTCTATTCTAGGCATGCAAAAACTCCAAATTTTGTACTTGCATAAGTCAAGGCAGGCAGCAATATGCTTTAGTTAATCATAATTCAGTTAGTGGTACTGGAACAGAAAATAAAAGCAAATTAAACTTCTGGTGAAATTTCAACACAATTCATATGAATGTTTTGGGATACTTATTTCTAGTTCCACTTAGCATCATTTGTTCAAAATAGAGTGAAGGGAAGATGTTCTTATATAAAGTTAAAGATTTATGCTTCATTAAGTATACAAAAAAATCACTGCTCTACTAATTTCAGTCACATCTAAATTTAGACAAAAGAAATATTTAGGAAATTCAAACAAAGCACTTTGTACATTAGCTTTAATGAAAACTATGTATTGTTCATTATACTGTAAATTATAAAAATATCATGAATGCTCAAGATATTCACATTTACAAAGCAAAACTTTATATTCATTTTCTTAACTTTCAAGATGAAATATTTGAACAAACTGATAACTATGTATAAGGACATTTGTGCATAAACATTAGGAATCCACAAAATACTTGAATTCATGAAGTATGATTCAACATTAATTTTTACATATACATTTGGAATTTTACTATAGAAATAGGAGTAGTCTATTACTCAGTTTATGATAAAACTCTCTTCTCTTCTTTGGAGAACATAGGCACTGATTCTACTTAATCAGATGTCTGAATTCTCTGCTGGAATTCAGAAAATTCTCCCAAGTTTTTCTCCAAAAATTGCTTTATCAATATAATATATGTATTTTTGACTAAAAAGCAATTATTTTTTTAAAAGTACTATTGAATTTTTGATTCCCTCATCCATTTATTAATTCAAATCTCTACTGAGTTTTAACACTGTGCAAATCACGCAATTTCTGCTCATCTAGAGAATTTTATTTTGAAAAGACAAAATTTTTTGTAATTATATATAAAATAAAAAGGATTTATAACATGAGAACTACAGTATGAAGTACAATGAAAGTTGTTTACAAATCTTTAGAAAGAAGCGATAATTTTTAATCATGACAGTCAGAATTTCATAAAATTAGTGACATTTGAGCAGAGGCTACAACATAACTGTGATTTTACAGATAGAGCCAAAAGAGACAAAGGGGATGAAATTAGACAAAGCAGAGATCTGGAAGAATACAAAGTATACTTGAAGAATATCACATAGATACTGAGTGGAATCTTTTATTCATGGGAAGAGTGTGAAACTAACTTGCAAAGTTCTTGTATGCTAGATGAAATTTTTAAATTTGACTTATACTTAACTAGTTCATTATTTGTTTCCACTCCATCTCACGTTAAAATGTATTTGATTTATAAAAACATTTAAACATTTACACTAGAAATAATTTTTTAAAATACAAATGGAAATGCTTGTACTTCATCTAACAGGTTTATGAGCAGGCATATGAAAGAATAATATAGATATTTATATATAAATAAACAAAACCTGAAAGTGACATGGACAATGGGCAGTGGACTAGTGGAGGAGGATTCTAAAAGCCTTGAACTTGTCTCCCTTACTTACATCTGGAAATATATTGATTCATGGACCACTATGGACCTGATCAGGTTTTGGGGGCTGACAGCAGTCAGTGTGAACATGTAAAAGGCAATGACACAGGCACTGCAAAGGATAAATCAGAAGAGCTTTGGACACTGATGGAATGTAAGCAATTAGAATAACCACCAGAAAAATTGATGCCAGCATTGCTTGCGTCATAAAATACATACATATTTTGCCTTTCTAAAAATTATATTTCTATTCAAGCATCCATAGATGGAGATCTAATGCAGGCACAGAAAGTGAGAATAAGTATGAAGCAAATTTGTTTTTCCCCTCATGTATAGTAGACTAGAAATATTTATAACTTTTTTCCACTCTTCCCCTTGTGATGCAGTCTATATTTGCTTCTTTTGAATTTGGGCTGATTTGTGATTGATTTTATCAATCATATACCACTGCAGTGAAGCTATTCAAATCTGAACCTAGACCTCAAGGAGACAGGCTGTCTTTACCTTGGTTTCTAAGAACCCTGAGCCATCATGTTAAACATCTCACCAGCCTTTTGGAGGGGGCTTGAGACTTCACTGAGAGGGAGGGAGCCAGCTCAGCTTGGTCCAGTAATCAGGTAAATACCACCAAATGGAGCACAGACTCATTCAGATGAGCCCTGTGTAAACTCCCGAGCCAGAAAATTGTGATATTTTTTAAGTCCCTAAGTGCTGTATCATTTATTGCACAGAAATACATGACTAAAAGAGATTACTTCCCAAAATTTTGTATGGAAAAATACATCCTATGTTCCAGAACTTTATTTAAAATAAATTATAGAATTTATTTATCAAGCAATAATTATGTACTGAATAATTATATATGAAATACCATAATAGATGCTGGGATCATGTACATGATAGAAAGATACAGCCTCTGCTCTCTGGAAGTCATGATCCAGTGGAGAAGGAAGAGGATTAATAAGATAAGTGGATCAGAAGTAGATCAACCAGATCAAAAGTTTGTAGACATTATTAGAGCAGAAAAGGGAAAAATCATAAATATAGTGAGAAAATTAAAAACAAAGGAAGAAAAACATGTTGACCCAAACATGTAAAAAGCTTGTTGCTCAAATAAGCATGCAAATTATAACTAAACTTCTGAAAATTAAATACATACATTTAATACATATATTTAAAGATATAAACATACATTGTTTATATCCTTCTACATACATTTAAGGATATAAACAAATAAAGAAACATTTGAATTATTTGGCATAAAGAAAAAGTAACTTGAAATATAAGATACCAGAATCTTTCCTTGAGTGTCAGGAGTCACCCAATACCATTTTGGACAGCTCATTTATTGGCCTTATATCATTTTTTCCAGAAAAGTTAAAAGAATTCTTATTCTTTATTCATCATTTCCCATGACCAAAGAAAAATGTTCACTGTTGAGGTGGTAGGTATGTAATTTGTTACTAAGAGTTTTCCTCCTTCATGTTATATTTTGGACAAACTTACTGGTGTTGAAATAAATCCACTAGTTTTTCTAAAATCATCTGTTCAATCTAAATCTCCTCATAAATATTCCTAGTTCACTCATTCATTAGTCCTCTACAGTTCTTTTCTACGTGTTGACAGAAAGTGTTACAATCAGCTCCCATCTCAATTTCTGTTTCCATCTTCCTCACTTTTCAAAAGTTTGTCCCATTTATAGGTTCAGTTCTATTCTAAAAGAGAAATCAATTTTTACTAATTTTGAAGAACATAAGCACTGCCTGATAAGGTCTCATTTTTTAATAACCTTTCTAAGATAATTTGTCTTTGGGTGCAGTGGCCCATAGCTGACTTTTAGCCCTGTTTTGTTTCTCTAATCTTTTTCACTGCTAATCTGACCAACACATAGCCAATACTGAGCAGCAGATATTGCAAGTTACTAAAGGCCAGTTCCCTCTTCTCTAATACTTTTATTTAGACAATACTTCTCAACCCATTTCATAAGTCAAACTTCCCTTCTTTTCTAACAAATTGTATAAAATTCGACTTTTGCCCCTCTTTTCTAGTTTCTTTCAGTTCTGTTTTTTCCTTAGCCATTTACCAACAAAGTAGGTAGACTGGGAGGCAGGCTCAGGAGGGAGGGATATAAGTATACATATAACTGATTCACTTTATTGTATTGCTGAAACTAACACAACATTATAAAGCAACTATCCTCTAATTAAAAAAAAATCTTATAGTTAAAAAAAAGGATAAGGAAAACAACAAAGGAGTGCCACTTCTGACTGGATGAAAGATGTACTCAATTTTTTTACTAAGGAGTAGATCTCTCATATAATGCTAATGCTTCCTTGGTCTTTTTTATAATCTAGTTAATGTGAAAAAAAAAACAGAACTCATAAAAACATAGTCATAAACAATATACCATTACCAAACAAAGTTGGTTCGGTTCAGTTCAGTTGCTCAGTGATGTCTGAATTTTTGCAACCCCATGGACTGTAGCACACCACGTTTCCTTGTCTATCACCAATTCCTGAAACCTACTCAAACGCATGTCCATTGGGTCAGTGATGCCATCCAACCATCTCATTCTCTGTCATCCTCTTCTCCTTCTGCCTTTGATCTTTCCCAGGATCATGGTTTTTCCAGTGAGTCAGTTCTTCACATCAGGTGCCAAAGTATTCGAGTTTTAGCTTCAGCATCAGTCCTTCCAATGAATATTCAGGACTGATTTCTTTTAGAATTGACTATTTGGATCTTCTTGCAGTCCAAGAGACTCTCAAGAGTCTTCTCCAAAACTACAGTTCAAAAGCATCAATCCTTCTGCACTCAGTTTTCCTTAAACTTCAACTCTCACATCAGTACATGACTATTGGAAAAACCATAGCTATGATTAGCAGGAACTTTGTTGTCAAAGTAATGTCTCTGCTTATTAATATGCTGTCTAGGTTGGTCATAGCTTTTCTTCCATGGAGCAAGCATCTTTTAATTTCATTTTTGAAATTAAAATTTGGAAATTTTAATTTCCAAAGCAAAATAAAGTCTGATGCTGTTAAGTGCAATATTGCATAGGGACCTGGACTATTAGGTCCATAAATCAAGGCAAACAGGAAATGGCAAGAGTGATCAACAACATTTTAGGAATCGATGAACTAAAATGGACGGGAATGGGTGAATTGAACTCAGATGACCATTTTACCTACTACTGTGGGCAAGAATCCCTTAGAAGAAATGGAGTAGCCATCGGAGTCAACAAAAATATCTGGAATGCAGTACTTGGATGCAATCTCAAAAACGACAGAATGATCTCTGTTTGTTTCCAAGGCAAACCATTCAATATCACAGTAATCCAAGTCTATGCCCCAAACAGCAATGCTGAAGAAGCTGAAGTTGATCTGTTCTATGAAGACCTACAAGACCTTATAGAATAACACCCAAAGAAGATGTCCTTTTCATTATAGAGGATTGGAATGCAAAAGTAGGAAGTCAAGAGATACCTAGAGTAATAGGAAAATTTGTCCTTGAAGCACAAAACAAAGCAGGGCAGAGGCTAACAGTTTTCCCAAGGAGACCACACTGGTCACAGCAAACACCCTCTTGCAATACACGAGAAGACTCTACACATGGACATCACCAGATGGTCCATACCAAAATCAGATTGATTATATTCTTTGCAGCCAAAGATGAAGTAGCTCTATACAGTTAGCAGAAACAAGACCAGGAGCAGACTGTGACTCAGATCATGAACTCCTTATTGCCAAATTTGGACTTCAACTAAAGAAAGTGGGGAAAAATCACTAGACTATTCAGGTATGACCTAAATCAAATCCCTTACAATTACACAGTGGAAGTGAGAAATAGATTCAAGGGATTGAATCTGATAGATAGAGTACATGAAGAACTATGGACAGAGGTTCATGACATTGTACAGGAGGCAGTGATCAAGACCATCACCAAGAAAATGAAATGCAAAAAGGCAAAATGGTTGTCCGAAGATGCCTTACAAATAACTAAGAAAAAAAAAAGGTGTGAAAGGCAAAGGAGAAAAAGAAAGATATACCCATTTGAATGCAGAGTTCCAAAGAAGAGCAAGGAGAGATAAGAATGCCTATCTCGGTGTTCAATGCAAAGTAATAGAGGAAAACAATAGAATGGGAAAGACTAGAGATCTCTTCAAGAAAACCAGAGATATCAAGGGAACATTTCATGCAAAGATGGGCACAATAAAGGAGAGAAATCTTATGGTCCTAGCAGAAGCAGAAGATATTAAGAAGAGGCGGTAAGAATATACAGAACTATACAAAAAAGAACTTCATGACCCAGATAAACATGATGGTGTGATCACTCACCTAGAGTCAGGCATCCTGGAAGGTGAAGTCAAGTGGGCCTTAGGAAGCATCACTATGAACAAAGCTAGTGGAGGTGATGGAATTCCTGTTGAACTATTTCAAATCCTAAAAAATGATGCTATGAAAGTGTCACACTCAGTATACCAAACAAAGTAATTGTTACCAAACAAGGGTTCATGTGCCAGATACGGGGTGAGGCCAAATAAACTGAAATACCAGAGTCTGGAGCAGAGAAATGTTTATTGAATGGCCAAGCAAGGAAAATCAGTGGCTCAGTTTCAAAAACCTTAAACTCTCTGATGGCTTTTGGGGAAAAATTTTGTAGACCCAATTTGAGGTGAGGGTTGTAGGATATGTGGCTTTCTTCTGTTTGATTAGTTGTGAGGTAACAAGGCAGTGCTTCAAGAATCTTGTGGTCAGCCTGAAGTTGCCATCCACCACGTGGCAGGGGCCTTAGTTCTGCAGTAGAGCTCAAAAATACTGTTTTGTATCAATATATTCCTTAAGGAGGAAATAGAACCCTGCACCAAGGCTGCGCTGTTGTTTCTTGACTATATTCCCTCTCTTCCTTGATTAGCAACCATTTGAATTACCCTTTAGAACTCAAGGAAGATCGTGGAAGCTGAATGAAGCCTATTCCCTACAAATAAGAAACATGCAGGACACAGAAATGATTTGTATTTCAGAGCCCTGCAGAGTCCTTCTCAGTTTCAGTCCTTAATCAGGCAGATATCAGTCCTTAAGTGCATCTCCTCCTTTCTATATGTTATAGTGACTTGGTGAAACTCCCTTGTTAAGAATCTTGACAACCATCTTGTCAAGGTAATTTCCTTCAACTCCAGGCAAGAAAGCATAATCTTATTAGAACATTAGTAGAGTACTATAAAATCCATTTTCACTTATCATGTAAAAGAGAATGTCTTTGTATTGGGAATTTTTAATTTCTGAACCTCAAGTATACTTTTGAGAAGAAAAACATTCCTAAGTTTTTGATAAGGTGCATTCTGTTGTCTTTCTGAGTTATTTCTTGAATTGCTTAGGGTGGAGTAGATTCAGTTTTCTCCATGTTTCATTGCTGATATATTCTGAGTAACATCATTCAGAGTGGACCCATCCACCTTTTGGATTCTAAGGGCTCTCCTAGAGCTGACTGTTCAAAGTACTATAGCAGTAACTCTGGAAGAGCAGTAATTGCCTTTGTAACTACAACATTTCAGAGAGTAGGAAAACACTTCACAGAAAAGGCAATATTAAAGTTGAGCGTAAACACTAAGTAGGAGATGCTGGGTGAGAAACTGTGAAAAAGGAACACCAGTCAGAGGAACAAAGTTTTACAACAGTGTACATATTAGGGAAGATGTGTAGGGTACTCTGGGGAAGGGGCAGGGAATGAGACTTGAAAGTGAGATTTGGGACATATCAGGAAGAATCCTGAATAACTTGCTAAGGCTACTTGCCTTTATGTGGGCAACAGAAAGAAGGCAGATAACAGGTTGTCTCCTACCCTTCTAGATTCCTTTAAGGTCTTTAGTTTTGAAAATTTCCAGAGTCTGTTAGCAATGGAAACTTAAGAGGGGAAATCAGAAGAGAAGTCACCATGAAAATGATGCCAATATCGGGCTTAAAGAGCTGTTGCCGTGTCAGTAGAGATATCCAGAGCTATTTCTAAGAATACCAAATCCTGCATTTGACTTGCACTGGAAGAAATTTAGAGAGGTATTGGAAGTTCAAGAAAATGATCTGGGGAAGGAGCCAAAGCTGTTAATATTCCCTAAACCAATACTGATTGACTTAGAGGAGGGTCAGTGAAAGTGGGCAGAGTGAACAGCTTTGGGTCAATAGGTGTAATGGGATGGGAACATGTAAGAGAAAGAGGAATGTGGTGTGGAAAGCTGGCTGCTGAGAGCAAATTTTGGGTAATACCACGTAGGCAAATAGATGGACAGGGAATAACAGCGTGAGTGAGTAAGTACTCAGAAGCCCCAAATGCACTGCCAAGCATATTTGTCTTTGTTTAACCAAATTCATGTCACAGTTGACTAGCCTAAGCAAACTTGAAAATGTAACAGAAAGGACAGGAAAAACAAAACATCTGCTTTTAGAAATTAGGCTCTAAGCTCTTTTTTTTTTTTTTAAGTGTGCATTTTTGTTATCAAATCTTAAGATATATTTCTCACATTTTTTGGTCACCAGTTTCCTTTTTCTTCATTTTCAGATGTGTCATCATTAAATTCTTATTAACTACCTCGGGGCAAAAATGCATGACATATTTGCCTCTTGGATTTTGGTTTTCTAAAATGCACTGTTGGAGAAGGATATGGCAACCCACTCCAGTATTCTTGCCTGGAGAATCCCATGGACAGAGGGGCCTGGTGGTCTACAGTCCATGGGGTCGCAAAGAGTCAGACACGACTGAGCAACTAACAGTACTACCCTAAATGCACTATGTTTTCTGTTTCTTAAAAGTGGATATTAGAGTTAGGTATGACTTGTACAGAATTCTGATCTACTCTAATAAAGGTTTTATGACAAGTTTCTTTTCCATCCTATGTTAAATCTGAGGTTTGTGTACTGGAAAAGTCAAATAAAACCACCCTGCAAACACAATGAAAAGAAAAAAATAAATTAATTAACAGGTCTTTGACTTTCATTTAACACCATCAACCCCTAAGCCATTCAGTCATACTCTTTAATAGTCTTCCAGCAATGAAATTAACATTTCAAAACAGAAACCATTCCTACAGTTTAGTGGTATTGTCAGAAATTTCTTAAGGTCCAAAGCCCACAAAACAGATGGGAATTAATTTTGAAAAACACTTTTTTTTTTCCTCTCCCTGCTAATGGAGATGTTTTTAAACAAGAATATAACATGATTTTCTAGGTAGTAAAAATTGAATGTGTTTGTCTGCTTTTAAATAAAGGTAGCAATTTGGCACTCACAAAGTAATCTTGGCCATGAATCTAAAAACATAAAACCAAAACACTTGTAGCTGCCAGGTGTCTGATTTTCTGCTGTCACATTCATGTGTATCAACTGGGAAGCCAGGCTGTTTTGAACAAGCTCTGCAAGCCCAGTTCATACTTCAGTTAAGCCGAAATTCAACGTGGCCCTCTCAGCCTTTTTGCCTAGCTGCTTTCAAAATCAGACAACATACTATGAAAGAGCAAAACACCTTAACCCAGTAGGATATAGAGATTCTTAGCTCTTAAATGGAGAATGCAAATAATTTTAATACAGTTTTCCTTATAGATGTATAGAAGATGAATGAATCAAATAAATAAAGTAATAATGATTTTTAATATAATTGTGTATGCCAATTGTGTTGATTTTCCATAATTTTAGCTAATAATTTGACCAAAATCCTAGCTAAATTGATAAAAATAGTCAACACACTGCATGTAAATGGGAAGTCACATTTTTAGTCATCTTTGAATGAAAATAACTTGATTTAAAGAGCATATGATCTATCTTCCATCCCAACCCTAATAGGCACACTAACAAAGCAATTTTCAGAAACCATGGAGTTCTATATACTCTATCTTGTTAAATGTTTATTGTAAGACTGTGAAGCAAGTATTTTTAAAACAATACACAAATAAGGAACATGATCCTTCTTATAAATACTTGTCTCTATTTTTAACTATTAACTGGGTGGATTCAACATTCAACATCCTCTACTCACTGCTACCATGATTTGGTGGACAAAGAATAGGATGAAAGTCTTCACGTTATTTAAAAAATACTGAAAGTCTCACAGAAGGGTAAAGAATAAGAAAATCACTAAGCAAACAATTTATTTTGCATAAAGGATTATAAAAATCTCAAAGCCATGAAAAATACCTGAATTGTTTATTTAATCAAGCAAGAATTAAGAAAGCAAACCAAAAAGTGACTGCTTATTATCAGGCCAATTCTACGAAAAGATTGAGCAGACCCTGATTTACTAACATTTGCAGAAATCTGAACAGAGAAGGACAAATCAGATTAATAATTAATTTACAATTCACAAAAATCTTTAAACAGTAAAACTGTTTCTATGAATTGCAGATCCCACCTGACATTCACCACATTAGTTCTCATACCAATGTAGATATGGGCAAATTAACCATGAGCTGCCACAAGGGGTAAGCCGAAACACAGATCAATGCTGTTATTATGAAGACAAAACCTGCACAGCAAAATGCTTTCCTCCCACTGTCTAACATCATCCACATTGATGTTTTCTGTCAATATATAATAATACACTGTCACACTTGATGGAACAGGAGGAACAGATTACAGAGAAATTGCACTGGAATATGTTTTTATACATTGTTTCTCTGAAACGGTATAATCAAAACAATTATTGATTTAGGAACTTTGACTGATTGTCCCAAAAAGATGCATAAAGCTTGGCAAAAGAAGTTACATATTTTTAGTCATTTGACCGTTGTGTTTAAAAGAGTTGGTTAAAAGAAAAATATCTGGAATTTATTCTTCTCACACTCTTCCCTGGCTTACAGTTATGAATGGTAAATGCTTGGATTGGTTTCTGATTTTCAGTTTTTTTCTCTGCAAATACTAAAGTCTGCTTCTTCAGAGTATAGGTCCTATTAGCTGTCTCCTTCACTCAGTGCTACATCCTTACTCTGAGCCACCATCGCTTTTCAACTCGGTCATGGATTACTATAGTATTCTCCTAATGAGTTTCCCTGTGGCCCATGTGAATTTATTAAAATTATAGGTAGTTAATATCACCTTTGTTGAGAACTTGCCAGAGGTGTCCCATATCACTCAGAGTAAAAAGCAGTATCTCTAACAAGACTCCACAATTTGTTTACAAAGCTCAATGCTTCAGTATTGTTTTGATCTTATCTCTTGCATTTATAGCTACTACTCAATAGCCACATAGACCAACTTTGGCTTTCTAAGAAACTGCATTGGACACTTTTGCCTTTTGGCCTTTTTGTTTATACCCTCCACCACTTAGGAAGTTTTACTATCTCAACAAGTCTTTCTTTGATACAACCTGGTTTGCAATTTCAATTTTACTCCTTTTTTCTTTTCTGTTTTCTTTTCTATTATTAAAATTCACTATACATTCTACGTACATATTTAGTTTTATTATTATTTTAAATGTAGGTTTTATCATGGCATTGACTTTTTATTATGAGAGAAAATATTTTTCCTATTATTGGTATCCTTAGCATCAGAAAGGGCTTCGCAGGTAGCTCAGTGGTAAAGAATCCACCTGCCAATGCAGGGGAAGCAGGAGATGTGGGTTTGATCCCTTGCTCAGGAAGATCCTCTGGATGAGAAAATGGCAATTCACACCAGTATTCTTGCCTGGAAAATCCCATGGGTAGAGGAGACTGGCAGGCTACAGTCCATGGTGTCACAAAGATTCGGACATGACTAATTGCCTGAGCAGGCACACAGCATCTGAAACAGTCCTTTATACATGGTAGCCTATCAGTAGTTTTCTCAATGAGTAAATGAATCACTCAGTCAGGGAAAACATATAACAGAGTACTGGTAATCAAAAGTACTATATATCTTATAAAAGCCTTTGGTAAAAACAAGAATTCTAACTTTCATCCTACCTAAGGCAGTAAACTCCATTTTATATCAGCCATTAAATAATTAATGGTTTGAATATTTTATAGATTTTTTTCATTTATTGTAGTAAATCACTATTATGAAATGCTGAAAGACTTCAGCATTTTTTTAGTTGTTTAGTCATAGGTTATTCACAGTTTAATATCTTAATCAATGGAAATATAAACCATCAAAAACTTAAGGCTGAAAGTCTAAGAGCCATACTCAACTGCAAATCAATGAAAAATATAGAGAAAATGTATCTGACACTACAAAGATAATAATGTGGAATAATTCAATGTACACAAAAGTCTTTAGGAGCAAATCTACTGGTAAACTGAAGTATTTGTTGTTGCTCAGTTACTAGGTCATGTCTGTCTGTTTATAACCTAATGGACTGTAGCTGGCTAGGCTCCTCTGTGCACTGGATTTTCCTGTCAAGTCTACTGGAGTGGGTTGCCATTTCCTCCTCCAGGGGATATTCCCAACCTAAGGACTGAACCTGAGTCTCCTGCATTGGCAGACAGATTCTTTACCACTGAGCCAGCCATCACTAATACTAAAGCTGAAGTATCAGTTCAGTTCAGTCACTCAGTCGTGTCCAACTCTTTGTGACCCCATGGCCTGCAGCACACTAGGCTTCCCTGTCCATCATCAACTCTTGGAGCTTGCTCAAGCTTATGTTCATCAAGTTGGTGACGCCATCCAACTACCTCATCCTCTATCATCCCCATCTCTTTCTGCCTTCAATCTTTCCCAGAATCAAGATCTTTTCCAATGAGTCATTTCTACACATCAGGTAGTCAAACTATTGGATTTTCAGCTTCAGCATCAGTCCCTCCAATGAATATTCAGGGTTGATTTCCTTAAGGATTGAATGGTTTGATCTCCTCACTGTCCCAGGGACTCTTAAGAGTCTTCTCCAATACCACAGTTCAAAAGCATCAATTCTTCAGCACTCAGCTTTCTTTATAGTCCAAATCTCACATCCATACATCACTACTGGAAAACCATAGCTTTTTTTTTGTTGTTGCGAATTAAGTTTTTTTTTTTTTTATTGTTTTTGCCATACATTGTCATGATATCACCATGGGTTTACATATACTTCCCCTCCGGGTCCCCCCTCCCTCCTCCCTCCCCCCCAGGAAATCTCGCTGTACCAGCCCCGAGCATCAATCTTGGACTGGCGATTGATTAGACACATGACAATTAACATGCTTCAATGCCCTTCTCCCATATCATCCCACCCTTATCCTCATCCACAAAGTCCACGAGTCTATTCTATACATCTGCATTCCATTTGCTGTCTCGCATGTTGGGTTCTCGTTACCATCTTTCTAAATTCCATATATATGCGTTAATATACTGTATTGTTGTTTTTGCTTCTGGCTTACTTCACTCTGGATAATGGGCTCCAGTTTCGTCCATCTGAGTAGAATTGCTTCAAATGAATTTTTTTTTAATGCTGAGTAATATTCCATTGTGTATATGTACCACAGCTTTCTTATCCATTCATCAGTTGATGGGCATCTAGGTTGCTTCCATGTCCTGGCTATTGTAAACAATGCAGCGATGAACATTAGGGTACATGTGGCTCTTTCAATTCTGGTTTCCTCGGTCCATTCTAGAAAAATAAACAACCCAATTAAAAAGTGGGCCAAAGTCCTTAACAGACATTTCTCCAAAGAAGATATAAAAATGGCTAACAAACACATGAAAAGATGCTCAACATCACTCATTATCAGAGAAATGCAAATCAAAACCACAATGAGGTACCACTTTACACCAGTCAGAATGGCTGCCATCCAAAAGTCTACAAGCAATAAATGCTGGAGAGGAGGTGGAGAAAAGGGAACTCTCTTACACTGTTGGTGGGAATGCAAACTAGTAAAGCCACTATGGAAAACAGTGTGGAAAACCATAGCTTTGACTAGATGGACCTTTGTTGGCAAAGTAAGGTCTCTGCTTTTTAATATGCTGTCTAGTCTGGTCATAGCTTTTCTTCCAAGGAGCAAACATCTTTTAATTTCATGGCTGCAGTAAATATCTGCAGTGATTTTGGAGCCCCAAAATCTGTTACTGTTTCCACTGTTTCCCCAGCTATTTGCCACAAAGTGAAGGAACCAGACATGATCTTAGTTTTCTGAATGTTGCATATTAAGCCAGTTTTTTCACTTTCTTCTTTTACTTTCGTCAAGAGGCTCTTTAGTTCTTTGCTTTCTGCCAATAAGTGTGGTGTTATCTGCATATTTGAGGTTATTGATATTTCTCCCAACAATCTTGATTCCAGCCTGTGCTTAATCCAGTCAGGCATTTTGCATGATGTATACTGCATATAAATTAAATAAGTAGGGTGACAATGTACAGCCTTGACATACTCCTTTCCCAATTTGGAACCAGTCTGTTGTTCCACGTCCTGTTCTAAATGTTGCTTCTTGACCCACATACAGATTTCTCAGGAGGCGGTAAGCTGGTCTGGTATTCCCTTCTCTTTAAGAGTTTTCCACAGTTTGCTGTGATCCACACAGTCAAAGGCTTTAGTGTAGTCAATAAGGCAGAAGTAAATGTTTTTCTGGAACTGTCTTGCTTTTCCTATAGTCTAATGGATGTTGGCAATTTGATCTCTGAGTTATACTTGGAACTAAATTTATTTGGCTCATTTACATAAGACAGCATGTGAAGTTATCGTAATAAGTCCCAGAGTTTGGAAAAGAAGTGATATGTAATACCTTCTTCTGGGAACCAAAATTACTTACTATTGTATCTTAATATTGGGAACTAAGTTGATCTTAAATGATAACTAGTGCTTAGTCATTGTGACGATTAAGTTTATGTGTCAGCCTAGCTGGATTACTGTGCCCAGTTATGTGGCCAACCATTATTCTGCTTGATTCTGTGATGTGGTATTCTTTCATGAACACAATGTTTAAGTTACTGGACTTTGAATAAAGCATATCACCTTCCACAAATCAGATAGATCACATCTAATCAGCTGAAGGAGCTTCCCAGGTGCCACTGATGATAAAGAACCTGCCAGCCAATGCAGGAGACATAACAGACATAGATTCAATCCCTGGGTCAGGAAGATCCTCTGGGGAAGGGCATGGCAACCCATTCCAGTTTTCTTGCCTGGAAAATCCCATAGACAGAGGAGCTTGGTGGGCTCCAGTCCATGGTGTCCTAAAGAGTCAGATACAACTGAACACAGCACAACACAATCAACTGAAGACCCGAGTGGAGCAAAAAGGCTGACATTCCCTGAGTAAGAGAGAATACT
Organism: Antilocapra americana; assembly: GCA_007570785.1. Classification (NCBI taxonomy): domain Eukaryota; kingdom Metazoa; phylum Chordata; class Mammalia; order Artiodactyla; family Antilocapridae; genus Antilocapra; species Antilocapra americana. The sequence continues at coordinate 10,525,399 of ML661344.1, read as the reverse complement.
ACCAGCAGACAGTCTTTGGATTTGAACACTACCTCTTTCTTGGAGAAAGAAATTTTGAGGGCCAATCATAAGGCAAATGAGTTATCTATCTATATATTGACCGATAAATAGATATATAGTATAAGACCTCATGGAAACAGATCTCTAAGTTCTTGAAGACAAAATATCACAGTGATAACCAAATCTACTATTTTCTTTACCAGATCCTCAGATAGTTAAAATATAATCTTTCAGCGAATATACCATACCACAACCACAAACCTTTCAACCTGCTACTGAACACCACCAGCAATCTCAAGGTCAACCAAGATATTGTACTCTTAGGTGATACATATTGAAAAAACTCATTTTAATGGGACATATTTATATTTATTGTTATTCATATTAAATATTATACCAGAAATATCTGAAAACATTTTGAAATTTTTGTAAGTAAACAGTACTTAGTCCTCTTCTTTTCCTCAATCCCATTTCTCATTTCTTTTAAGAAGTTACTATCATAACAAATCAGTGTATTTTCTTCCCCAGTTTTTCTGTGGTCCAATTGCACTCATCTCACATGCAAGTAAAATGATGCTCAAAATTCTCCAAGCCAGGCTTCAGCAATACATGAACCATGAACATACAGATGTTCAAGCTGGTTTTAGAAAAGACAGAGGAACCAGAGATCAAATTGCCAACATCCGCTGGATCATTGAAAAATCAAGAGAGTTCCAGAAGAATATGCATTTCTACTTTATTGATTATGCCACAGCCTTTGACTGTGTGGATCACAATAAACTGTGGAAAATTCTGAAAGAGATGTGAATACCAGACCACCTGACCTGTCTCTTGAGAAACTTGTATGCAGGTCAGGAAGCAACAATTAGAACTGAACTTGGAACAACAGACTGGTTCCAAATAGGAAAAAGAGTATGTCAAGGCTGTATATTGTCACCCTGCTTATTTAACATATATGCAGAGTACATCATGAGAAATGCTGGGCTGGAAGAAGCACAAGCTGGAATCAAGATTGCCTGGAGAAATATCAACAACCTCAGATATGCAGACAATACTACCCTTATAGCAGAAAGTGAAGAAGAACTAAAAAGCCTCTTGATGAAAATGAAAGAGGAGCGTGAAAAAGTTGTCTTAAAGCTCAACGTTCAGAAAACTAAGATCATGGCATCTGGTCCCATCACTTCATGGGAAATAAATGGGAAAAGAGTAGAAACAGTGTCAGACTTTATTTGGGGGGGGCTCCAAAATCACTGCAGATGGTGATTGCAGCTATGAAATTAAAAGACGCTTACTGCTTGGAAGGAAGGTTATGACCAACCTAGATAGCATATTGAAAAGCAGAGACATTACTTTGCCAGCAAAGGTCCATATAGTCAAGGCTATGGTTTTTTCAGTAGTCATGTATGGATGTGAGAGTTGGGCAGTGAAGAAAGCTGAGTGCAGAAGAAGACTCTTGAGAGTCCCTTGGACTGCAATAAGATCCAACCAGTACATCCTAAAGGAGATCAGTCCTGGGTGTTCATTGGAAAGACTGATGTTGAAGCTGAAACTCATGCAAAGAGTTGACTCATTGGAAAAGACCCTAATGCTGGGAAGGATTGGGGGCAGGAGGAGAAGGGGAAAACAGAGGATGAGATGGCTGGTTGGCACCACTGACTCGATGGACATGGGTTTGGGTAGACTCTGGGAGTTGGTGATGGACAGGGAGGCCTGGTGTGCTCTGATTCATGGGGTCATAAAGAGTCAGGCACAACTGAGTGACTGAACTGAACTGAGCTGATTCACACATATACTTTGTGTGCATTTTGTATAAGTTAAAGAATCAGCTATTTCATTGGTTATCTTTTTCTTTGATAAGCCTTATACGAAGAACATTCAGCGACAGCAGAAAAATTAACCACAATGATTTCAATACCTAAATAAAGCATCCCCAATAAATAGAGAAAATCTGATTAATATAGTCCTCAGAGTTCTGTTGAAAATGGGCATCACTTATATGTTTTTGTTGTTTTTATTGCTAAATTATGTCCAACTTTTTTGCGACCCCATGAACTGTTGCCCACCAGACTCCTCTGTCCATGGCATTTCCCAGAACACTGAAACCATTTCCTTTTCCAGGAGATATTCCCAACCTAGAGATGTAACCTACATCTCCTGCATTGGGAGGTGGGCTTCCTAATACTGAGCCACCAGGGAAGCCCATATTTGCATGCATTTTTAATAGGTATTAGAGCACAGAGTCAGACACAACTGAAGCAAATTAGCACACATGCACACACACACACACACACACACACACACACACACAGAGCTAAATAAGGAGGAAGATCTACAGATATCTTAGATTTGATGAAGGGTTATGGGTTCAGTCTAATAAAAATACAGGTGAATTAAGGAAACCTAGATAAATGAAATGACATCCATGTTCATGGATTGGAAAATGTAATATTGTTAAAATGGCAGTGTGTCCTAATTTAGTTTATAGATTTAATGCAGTCTCTATCAGAGCCCAAGGTGGTAGTTTGGTGTTTGTTTATTTTTTCCAGAAATGCACAGGCTGATACTGAATTGAATACAGAAGCTCAATAGACCCAGAATAGCCAAAATAATCACACAGAAGAACAAAGCTAGAATACTGACACTTTCTGATTTCCAAACTTATTGCAAAGCTATATTGATTAAGACAGTGTGATACTAGCAACCACAGTAGGTACATAAACCATTGTAATAGATTTGAGTCAATAAATAAACCCATATGCTATGATTGACTGATTTTTGATAAACATGCCAAGATCATTCACTGAGAAAGAATATCTTTTCACCACATGGTGCTGGAATAATTAGATTTCAGCCAAAAAAGAAAAAAAAAATTGAGATTGGGCCCCTTTTTGCCTTATACTATGTACAAGAATTAATTCAAAATGGATCTAAGACCTAAATTTAAGGGTTAAATCTAGAATATGCTTTAATAACATATGAATAAATTATTGCAATCTGTTATTAAGGGAAGTTTTTCATTTTTTTAATGGATTTCATCAAGATTAGAAACTTGCATTACAAAGTAAATCATCAACAAAGTGAAAAGATGGGAATTACCTAGTAGCCCGTTGTTAAGACTATGTGTTTCCAATGGGGGGGCATGGATTTGATCCCTGGTCAAGGAACTAAGATCCCATATGTTCCCCCCTCCAAATATAAGATCCCATATGTGGCCAAAAAAAAAAAAATGTGAAAAGACAGTCTACAAAATGAAATAAAATATTTATAAATCATACATTTGATATTTATATCTAGAATATGAGAAAAACACAACTAAAAGCATGTGTTCACACACCAACTATTAATAGTACACAATACTCATAATAGCATAATAGACAAAAGTTGAAACACTTCACTCCATAATAACTCAATAGGAGATACATATAACCTGGTTTTCTGCAAAATCCTGATACAATTATTATTGGAGATATAAGTAGATCCATCAATAGCCAAGGGTAAATATTAAAAAGTTGAAGTATTATGAGATAGGAGTGATTGTTATTATCAAAATTAGGCAATGTGTCCAGGTCTGTATATATGTGTATGTGAGAGCCTATGTGTATGCTTTAAAAATAGCTTGGCATTATATGACTCTCAGTTACTTGAAGAATAGACCTTATTTTCTTAAAGATGAGAAAAATGTATAGAGCTCATCCAGTCAAAATCCATGACCATGCAAATAAAAGAAATTAGGCCCCATATCTTATGCTCAGAATCAAAGAACTGATTAATGATTGACCTAGAGCAAAGCCCAGGTCTTCTGATTTGATTTGATTCTTTCTGTTTTAACTATACTTATATATTTGTAATAATCATGCATTTTACTCAACAAGATAAGGACCTATGGAAAAGGTATTGACATGTAGGAGTTTTCTCATTTAAAAATAAATTGATGTATAGGAGTTTGCCTATTGCTGAAATTTTGGAGATCCAAAAGGCACCAAGATTACCCACAATCCCACAATCCACACTTTATACTCTTCCCAGTTTGCTTATTTAATATTTATATTTTTAAAATTGATATATATGTATGTTTTGTTTATTCTAATTCAATAATATGTGAAATTTAAATTTTTTCTTATTTTTTCAATTATAATTTATTTGTATTTATCATAAAAAATAAACTTTATGTTACATCTCTTTGTTATTTTCAGCACACACTCTCAGATTTTTATTTCCTATGACTTATTTACTTTGTAACTGGAAGTTTGTACCTCTTAATCCCCTTTGCCTATTTTGCACTCTCAGTTCTGAAGGGATTTCCAATCCTAGACACAAGGTATTTCAAATGGATCATCTGAATTGGAATAATTCCCATATTTGCTCTGTACCTATGATGACAACCTCATGGCCAGGCATATAGTGGTTACCTGACAAAATGCTTGTTAAATGAATAAATCGCCTTTGTCTTCAATGAATAAGAATTATTTACAGTTGCATGATTTCAGTTTTTAATTAGCTAATAGAATTAATGGTCTTAATATCTAAATAAAGAAGCATAATTGAAGTCAATTATCAACTAGATTTTCATTTTATACTAATTTAGATATAGTGATTAAGATCATAATGTTTGGGCACATTTTTCTCTACTAATCCTCCAATTTTGTCTCTGTCATGTACCAGAATTGGGTTTTTAAAAGTTACTTTCCTAATGACTGCCAACTAATTCCTTAACAATAGCTATATTCAAATAATTGAAAAATGAGCACATTTAAACATATCTACTTGTTTCACTGCAGATGTTTTAAAAGTTCCAATCATAGATCATTACTATAATTAATGACTTTTTTGATGCAACAATGATTTTTTTTTTGGTACCTATTATTTTATCTCTGATTTTCTCTCTGTGGAAGCTTGGAATTTAACTGCATTGTAAGTTTTTGTCAAATGGGCTTCTTGCTTTTAATCAAAATACAGAAAATGTCCAGATGGTTGGGCTAAAGAAAAGAGTCTATGAAAGTCTCATTTATGTTCCTAACTGGTAGATTTAACAAAAATTTAACAGCCAAGCTCTCTGGCTTGCGATATTAATATATTTTGTGTCTTGAAAATAAATTCACTAGAACCACTGTCAAGATGTTCCCACTTTAGGATATAAAATTGTATATATTCCATTTTCTAAAATCTGCTTTTTAGAATTTTATAAAAAAAGAAGATACACTAAATCATTAAAAATTAACTGTTTTACATGATGGAATTATACTTAAGTTTTTCTATTTATTTTCTGGGTTATTTTCAGCTTTTTTATTAAACAAATATATTGCATTTGTATGGAGAGTATAATATATTTTTATTTGTATACCTTCTCTTTATGTGCCTCTCAATTTAGTACCAAAATCTATAAGAACACTTAGAGAAAATAAATATTACTTATTGATTTTTTAGCTGGCCAGGTGTTGAATAAGAACCTTATTATTAATACTACCACTTTTATTCATCACGATACCTGTATGTTATGGATGTTCTTGTGCTTTTACAAGCAGCAACCCTGGGTTTTCTCTCCAGATATTTGTGAGTTTAAAGCCCAAGCTCATTCATATTTCACAAAATAACTTCCTAGGAGCTGTTAAAACAGAGGGTTTTTTTTTTGACAGTCAAGGAAGGTATACTTGGAGGACTCCAAGTATAATTACTCTTACTCTGGGTATTGTTACTCTGAAGGTTCTAATCTTTTATCTTACAAGTTAACAAATTAGTCTGTCACTTCTTCATAGATATTAATAAGAGCCACAGAACTTCTGGGTCAGAGACAAGGGCCTTTCTTACACATGGTACAAAAGACAGCATAGACATCAGCATATTTGTTCCATTTCTCCTTGCTCCACAAGATGACATGGATAGACACAGATGCTTATGTCTGCTTTCAGAAGAAACCACCCTAAGCTCTGGGAACTAGGATCTTAAAAAACTGTCAACAATTAGGCCTTCTTTTGGGCTTCCCTGGTGCCTCAGCTGGTAGTCTGCCTGCAGTGTGGAAGACCCAGGTTCAATCCCTGGGTTGGGAAGTTCTCATAAAGAAGGAAATGGCAACCCACTCCAGTATTCTTGCCTGCAAAATGCCATGGATGGAGGAGCCTAGCAGGCTACAGTCTATGGAGTTGCAAAGAGTCACTCCCAACTGAGCAACTTCAGTTAGGCCTTCTTTTTGCTCCAGTGGAAAACCTTGTCTCAAGGCTATTACCTTTACAAACATTATTGAAAAGATATCTAGAACAAAGAACAGTTAGTGACTGATTTGCAAAATGCACCCAAAATAGAGAAACATGGAGAACTGTATCTTGAGAATATCCATCCTTTGTTTTTACACTGCCTTGGCTTCTGATGACGTTTCCCTTGATTATTCATTCTGTTAGCCACTGATTCATCTGGCCAGTAGAGGCTAGGGCCATATCTGTTCAGTTTCTCTCATATAATCAATAGGATTATAATCAGCAAAATGAGGTTGATGTGCAATCTGAATGTCATCCATGGCCTAGGGACCCAGAATTAGTTAGCTAAGCAGAACCCTTAAACCGTTTTGGTCTACTTTCAAAACCCAGGTGGCATTTTCCTTAAATTTCTATACTGATATTGCCATTTGGCCCAACAATTAATCCAGATACAACAGGATGTGTCAGTGAATGTGCAGACTCTGATTTAGCCAGAGGGAGGGAGTCTAGGGTGATTCAGCCATTCACAATAGTCCTGTTTAGTAATCTGAGTCAGACCTGAATGCTTTCCTTAGCTAGGATGGTATAATTGTTCACTTCAGTCAAAGCTGGGAAAGCATTTGGATCACCTTTTCTAACTGAACAGATCTATTTGTAGAAATATATGACCACAGGGTCTACATAAATATTCAGCATGCTATACCTCTTGAGTATCTCATCTAAGGATTGCTTAACCTATTACTATTTACTTAAAAACTTTTAGGTCTCTTATGCCCACCTCTAGGGTAAAAGTTGGGGGAGGACTGTAAGTTAATTCCTGACTTCCACACAACAAGTATAATTCAAGGGCCATATGTAGTAGCTCTGGCAAGAAAGTGTTGGTTACATTTGTTGAGGCCCTTCCAGCATAATCTATATTAATGTGAGGGCACAGGTTTACATTGCTTCAGAAGTGTATGCTTGACTGGTTGATAGTCTTTAAGGTACATAGTTCAAAAAACTGCGTTAAATTCTGTTTTTGAAGGGACTGCCTGCATGCAGTCTATCCAATCTGTCTTGTTTGTTGATATCACAAACCAAGTGGTAGTCCTGTGTCCCATAAAATAACTGAGTGATGGCTATAGGGGTGAGAGTATAAGACATCTGGGGATATTGACAAGCATTTCTCACAGAGGTATAAGACGTAGGGCCATCCCCTAACCTTTCTCATTGATTTCTCAGGAAAGTTATGGGAAATTACAATCAAATAATAGTCAGCCCCTTCTGGTAGAGGATGGCAGACTATGTCAAGAAGTCAAAGGAAAGACAGGCAAGATGGCAGAGGAATAGAAAGGGGAGACCACTTTCACCCTCACAAAATTATCAAAAGATCATTTGAATGCTGAGAAACTTCCCCAAAACAACTTCTGAACACGGGTGGAGGACACCAGGCACCCAGAAAGGCAGCACATTTTCTTCAAAAGAAGGTATGACAAAATATAAAAGACAAAAAGAGAGTCAAAAGAGTTAGGGACAGAGACCTGTCCTGGGGAGGGAGTCATGAAGAAGGAGAAGTTTCCAAACAGAAGGAAACCCTCTCACCAGTGGGTCTGTGGGGAGATTTGGAGTCTCAGAGGGCAACATAATCAGGAGGAAAAAAAACCAAAACACAGAATATGTGCCTAACCATAACTCCCAGCAGAGAAGTAGCCCAGACGCTCACATCCACCACCAGCAGGTGGCAGCAGGACAGGGAGGTGCAGGCTGCATGTTTAGAGTAAGGACTGGGCCTGAATGCCTTGAGGACAATCTGAGGGAGCTAACGTGAGATAGCAACCCAAACTGTGGGAGAGCCAGAGGGGAGGGAGCAGGAAAGAGGGAGAGAACTGTCCCATGAAAGGCTCTAACCTGGCTCTCTCACAGAACAAAGGATTGAGCCAACACCAAAGGAGAGCTAGCCTGCTGCATACAGGCTTCTCCCCACCACCAGAGGCTGAGAGGTAAGCGCATGACAGCCAGAACTGGAAGGCAAGAGGCAATTTCAGTCCCAGGGGTGGGCATCCTCCACCAAACTGTGAGTAGACTCCGAGTTGCTAACCACGTCTGCCTAGGATCCTGGACTGTTGACATCTGCCAGGAGGGTTGAAGCCAGAGATCAGCTCCCCAGAGGAGACACACAGCACGTGTGAGATGGTGCTCTAGCAGCATACCCGGGAAAACTGAGTGGCCAGAACCAGGGAGGTGATTAAGACACATGGCCCACATGGAATAGTGCACTCACCAAGCACTTGATCGCCTGAGCTCTGCTTAGACCTCCGAAGGGCACAAAAAGCATGCCCAACCCAGTCTATGACATTGCAGAGTACCCAAGAATTGGAAACTGAGCAGCTCAGACCTGGGAAGTGCACAAAAACGCAGAGCTCTCTTTGGACAGTATTCTTGCAGAGCAACCTGGAGCCTGAGCAGTGTAGACCTGGAAAGCACACGCTGCCATGAGTTGGGCCAAACCTATTGTGGTCCATACAGTGTGAGCACTCCCCGCACACGCGAGTGGTACTTGTTTGCAGTTTTCCTCCCTCCTCACAACACAACTGAACAAGTGAGCCTAAATAAGTGACCAGCTTTGCCCACCTTGTGTCAGGGCAGAAACACAACCCTGAAGAGACTTAAAAGCAGGAAGCCAAAATAAACAGAGAAGAGGGAACTGCTCTGGAAGTGACAGGTGCAACAGATTAAAACCCTGTAGTTAACACTGACTAAGCATTTGGACGTGGCCTATAGACCTTGAGAAGAAGTACAAGCTGGAACCAGGAACTATCTGAAACTGAACTGACCCCACACTGCCCACAACAGTTCCAGAGAAATTTATAGATACATTTTTATTATTATCATTTTTAATTTTTTAAATTTAAGTTCTTTATAATTCATTTAATTTTCATTTTTATAACCTACTATTGCCTTGCAAAAAAGACCCTATTTTAAAAGCAAATTATATACATATATATATAAAATTTTGCAATTTTTGTGATGGATTTTATTTTTTATTTTTAATATTGCATTTTTGAGAGTATAAGCTCTGCTCTAGAATTTTAATCTTTGCTTTTTGGTATCTGTTATCAATTTTGTACCTTTAAGAATCTAATCTTCAGTATCCATTTTCACATAGGGGTGCGATTACTAGAATGATTGCTGTCTCCACTTTTAACTCTCCCTTTCCTCCCCCAGGTCACCTCTATCACCTCTCTCCCCCTTCTCTTCTCTACTTAAATCTGAATTGCTCTGGGTGTTTTAGGTTGTGGAGAACACTTAGGGAACTGATTACTGGCTAGATTGGTCTTCCCCTTTTTGACTCCCCTTCTTCTCCTCATGGTCACCACTATCTCCCTCCTCCCTCTTCTCTTCTCTGTGTAACTCTGTGAACCTCTCTGGGTACTCAGACTGTGGAGAGCATATAGGGAATTGATTACTGGCTAGATTGCTCTCTCCCCTTTTGAATCCCCCTCTTCTCCTCCTGGTCACTTCTATCTCCCTCCTCCCTCTTCTCTTCTCCATGTAACTCTTTGAACCTCTCTCAGTGTCCAGCACTGTGGAAAATTTTTTTCAATATTAACCTAGATGTTTTATTGTCTGTGCTGTATGAATAGAGAAATCTTGAGGCTACTTTAGGAATAAGACTCAAGGCCAGAGATAGGAGGCTTAAATCCAAAATCTGAGAACACCAGAGAACTCCTGATTCCAGGGAACATTAATAGATAAGAGCTCATCCAAAAGCCTCCATACCTACATGGAAACCAAGCTCTACCCAAGAGCCAATAAGTTACAAAGCAAGACATACCATGCTAATTCTCCAGCAATGCAGAAGCATTAAAATACAGGCTGCCCAAAGCCTTGCCAAATCCATATACACCTCAAAACTCACTACTGGACACTTCATTGCACTCCAGAGAGAAGAGATACAGCTCTACTCACCATAACAGAGATGCAAGATCCCATAACCAGAAAAGGCTGACAAGCCACTAGTCCAAACCTACTCAGAGGGAGCCAGCTCCACAATAAAAAGGAATCACAAACTTCCAGCATACAGAAAGGCCACACCAAACACAGCAATCTAAACAAAATGAAAAGGCAGAGAAATATTCAGCATGTAAAGGAACATGATAAATGCCCACCAAACCAAACCAAAGATGAGGAGATAGGGAGTCTATTTGAAAAATAATTCAGAATAATGATAGGAATTTGATCCAAAATATTGAAAACAAAATGAAGTTACAGATAGACTAGCAACAAGGATTGAAAAGATGCAAGGGAGGTTTAACAAGGACCTAGAAGAAATAAAAAGAAGTCAATCAATAATGAATAATGCAAAAATTGAGATAAAAAATACTCTGGAGGGAAACAACAGTATAATAACTGAGGCAGAAGATAGGATAAGTGAGGTGGAAGATAGAATGGTGGAAATAAATGAAGCAGAGAGGAAAAAAGAAAAAAAGAATTAAAAGGAATAAGGACAACCTCAGAGACCTCTGGGACAATGTCAAACATGCCAACATTCGAATCATAGGAGTCCTAGAAGAAGACAAAAAGAAAGACCATGAGAAAATAATTGAGGAGATAATAGTTGAAATTTTCCCTAAAATGGTGAAGGAGAATAGCCACCCAAGTCCAAGAAACCCAGAGAGTCCCAAACAAGATAAACCCAAGGCAAAACAGTCAAAGACACATATCAATCAAATTAATGAAGAACAAACACAAAGAGAAAATATAAAAAGCAGCAAGGGAAAAACAACAAATAACCCACAAGGGGATCCCCATAAGAGTAAGAGCTGATCTTTCAATAGAAACTCTTGAGGCCAGAAGGGAATGGCAGGACATACTCAAAGAGATGAAAGAGGAAAACCTACAACCAAGATTACTGTACCCAGCAAGGATTTCATTCAAATATGAAGAAGAAACCAAAAGCTTTACAGACAAGCAAAAGCTGAAAGAATTCTGCACCACCAAACTAGCTCTTCAACAAATGCTAAAGGATCTTCTCTAGACAGGAAACACAGAAGACGTTTATCAAACCAAACCCAAAACAATAAAGTAAATGGCAATGGGATCATGTTTATCAATAATTACCTTAAATGTTAATTATTTGAATGCCTCACACAGAAGACAAAGACTGGCTGAATGGATACAAAAACAAGACCCCTATATATGTTGTCTACAAGAGACTCACCTCAAAACAAGGGACACATAAAGTGAAAGTAAAGGGCTGGAAGAAGATATTTCATGCAAATGGAGAATAAAAGAAAGCAGGAGTAGCAATACTCCTATTAGATAAAATAGACTTTGAAATAAAGTTAATGAAAAGAGCCAAGGAAGGACACTATATAATGATCAAAGGATCAATCCAAGAAGAAGATATAACAATTATAAATATATATGCACCCAACATATGAAATATGGAAGGCAAATGCTAACAAATATGAAAGGGGAAATTAACACTAACACAATAATAGTGGGAGAGGTTAATACCCCACTCACACCTATGGATAGATCAACCAAACAGAAAATTAGCAAGGAAACAAAAGCTTTAAATGTTGCAATGGACCAGTTAGAACTGATTGATACAGGACATTTCATGAATTTCCTCTTCTCAAATGCACACAGAACATTCTCCAGGATAGACCACACCTTGGGTCATAAACCAAACCTTGATAAATTCAAAATAATGGAAATCATTTCAGGCATCTTTTCTGATCACAATCCAGTAAGATTAGATGTCAAATAATGGGGGAAAAAACTATTAAAAATACAAATATATGGAGGCTAAACAACACTTTTCTGAATAAGCAACCAATCACAGAAGAAATCAAAACATGCAAGAAACAAATGAAAATGAAAACCCAGCAACCCAAAACCTATGGGATTCAGTGAAATCAGTGAAGGGGAAGGTTCATAGCAATACAAGCTTATCTCAAGAAACAAGAGAAAAATCAGATAAATAACCTAAGTTTATACCTAAAGCAACTAAAAAAGGAAGAAATGAATAACCCCAGGGTTAGTAGAAGGAAATAAATCATAAAAATTAGGGCAGAAATAAATGAAAAAGAAACAAAGGAGACCATAGCAAAAAATCAACAATATTAAAAACTGATTCTTTGAGAGCATACACAAAATAGACAAACCATTAGCCAGACTCATCAAGAAAAAAGGGATAAGAATTAAATCAACAAAATTAGAAATGAAAATGGAGAAATCACCACAGATAGCACAGAAATACAAAGGATCATATGAGATTACTATCAGCAATGATACAACCATAAAAAGGACAAATTAGAAGAAATGGACGAATTCTTAGAAAAGTATAACCTTCCAAAACTGAGCCAGGAAGAAATAGAAAATCTTAAGAAACCCATTACAAGCATGGAAATACAAATTGTAATAAAAAATATTCCAACAAACAAAAACCCAGGACCAGATGGCTTCACAGCTATCTTCTACCAAAAATTTAGAGAAGAGCTAATACCTATCCTACTCAAACTCTACAAGAAAATCTCAGAGGAAGGCAAACCTCCAAACTCATTCTCTGAGGTCAACATCACCTCAATACCAAAACTAGACAAAAATGCCACAAAAAAAGAAAACTTCAGGCCAATATCACTGATGAACATAGATGCAAAAATTCTAACAACATTCTAGCAAACAGAATCCAACAACATATTAAAAACATCATACATCATGACCAAGTGGGCATTTTCCCAGGAATGCAAGGATTCTTCATATTTGCAAATCAATCAATGTGATACCCCACAATAACAAACTGAAAGATAAAAATTTATGGTTATCTCAGTAGATGCAGAGAAAGCCTTTGACAAAATTCAACATCCATTTATTATAAAAACCCTCCAGAAAGCAGGCATAGAAGGAACATAATTGAACATAATAAAAGCCATATATGATAAACCCACAGCAAACATTATCTTCAATGGTGAACAATTGAAAGCATTTCCCCTTAAGTCAGGAACAAGACAATGGTGCCCACTCTCAGCACTACTATTCAACATAAAGAAATAAGAGGAATCCAAATTGGAAAAGAAAAAATAGAACTCTCACTGTTTGCAGATGACATGATCCTTTACATAGATAACCATAAAGACACCACCTGAAAATTACTAGAGATAATCAATGAATACAGTAAAGTTGCAAAATATAAAATTAATACACAGAAATCCCTTGTATTTCTATACACTAACAATGAGAAAACAGAAAGAGAAATTAAGGAAACAATTCCATTCACCATTGCAATGAAAAGAATAAAATGCTTAGAAAGAAATCTACCAAAAGAAACAAAAGACTATAAACAAAAAACTATAAAACACTGATGAAAGAAATCAGAGATGACACAAATAGATGGAGAAATATACCATGTTCATGGATCATAAGAATATATATTGCAAAAATGAGTATAATACCCAAAGCTATCTATACATTCAATGCAATCCCTATCAAGCTACCAAGGGTATTTTTCATAGAACCTGAAAAAATAATTTCACAATTTGTATGTAAATACAGAAAACCTTGAATAGCCAGAGCAATCTTCAGAATTTAGAATGGAACTGGAGGAATCAACCTGCCTGACTTCAGATTATACTACAAAGCTACAGTCATCAAGACAGTATGGTACTGGCACAAAGACAGAAATCTAGATCAGTGGAACAAAATAGAAAGTCCAGAGATAAATCTCTGCAACTATAGACACCTTATCTTTGACAAAGGAGGCAAGAACATACAACAGAGAAAATACAGTCTCTTTAACAAGTGGTGCTGGGAAAACTGGTCAACCACCTGTGAAAAAATGCAGCTAAAACTGTTTCTAACACCATACACAAAAATAAACTCAAAATGGATTAAAGATCTAAATGTAAAACCAGAAACTATAAAGCTCTTAGAGGAAAACATAGACAAAACACTCTCTGACATAAATCACAGCAGTGTCCTTTATGACCCACCTCCCAGCGTAACGAAAATAAAAGCAAAAATAAACATATTGGACCTATTAAACTTAAAAGCTTTTGCAAAATGAAGGAAACTATAAGCAAGGTGAAAAGACAGCCTTCAGAATGGGAGAAAATAATAGCAAATGAAGCAACTGACAAAGAATCAATCTCAAAAATATATAAGTACTTCATGCAGCTCAATACCAGATAATTAAATGACCCAGTCAAAAAACTAAGAACTAAACAGACATTTCTCCAAAGAAGACATACAGATGGCTAACAAACATATGAAAAGATGCTCAACATCACTTATCAGAGAAATGCAAATCAAAACCACAGTGAGGTACCATCTCATGCCAGTCAGAATGGCTGCTATCAAAAAATCTCCAAACAATAAATGCTGGAGAGAATGCAGAGAAAAGGGAACCCTCTTACACCATTGGTGGGAATGCAAACTAGTACAGCCACTATGGAGAACAGTGTGGAGAGTCTTTAAAAATTTTAAATAGAAGTGCCAGATGACCCAGCAATCCCAATATTGGGCATACACACCAAGGAAACCTGAATTGAGACACATGTAACCCAATGTTCATCGCAGCACTGTTTACAATAGCCAGGAAGTAACCTAGATGTTCATTGACAAATGAATGGATAAAAAAGCAGTGGTACATATACACAATGGAATATTACTCACCCATCAAAAAGAATACATTTGAATCAATTCCAACAAGGTAGTTGAAACTGGAGCTTATTATACAGAGTGAAGTAAGTCAGAAATTAAAACACCAATACAGTGTATTAAGGCATATATGTGGAATTTAGAAAAATAGTAAAGATGACCCTATATGTGAGACAGCAAAAGAGACACAGGTATAAAGAACAGATTTTTGGACTCTGTGGAAGAAGCCAGAGTGAGATGATTTGAAAGAATAGCATTAAAACATGTACATTAACATATGTGAAATAGATCACCAGTCCAAATTTAATGCATGAAACAGGGCACTCAAAGCCAGTGCAATGGGACAACCCTGATGAATGGGATAGGGAAGGAGGTGGGAGTGGGGGTCACGATTGGGTCACATGTACACCCATGTCTGATTCGTATCACTGTATGGCAAAACCTACTACAATATTGCAATGTAATTTGCCTCCAATTAAAATAAATAATTTAAAAAAAGTCTTAACTATCCCAGCAAAGATGCCTGACAATATGTGTTAAATGTCACCAACCAGGAAAATTAACCCAAGTCTGAATGTCCAGAGTTTTTAATGGAGGCCCTGTAAAGGGAAGTGAGGGAGATTCAGCCAACTTTTGGAAAGATTCAAAAGTTGGGCATGTAATGATAACCACTGCAATATAAACAGATTCCTTTACTTTGGTGCCCAGTCTATAGTGGTGGATATATTTCCAGGTTTTGTAGGATGATGGATTAAGCAACAGTGGTGCAGCTCTGGGTGGCACAGTCTCTGTGACATTATTTTAAAAATGTTCATAAAGGAATGAATGCTTACTGTGGATAGCCATGCGAGTGACACAGACAAGTTGATCTGTCTTTAATCTATCAGTCTGCAGTATTTTAAATTGAAAACAAAACAAGATATAAGCAAGAGCCCATGAATCAATAAAATATAATACTTTTTATTAAGGGAAATATTGGCCAGGGTAAGGAAAATGAACTTGAGTTCTGCCTACTGCATGAAATGGCTACATACCTTTTTGGTTCTAAATAGCTGGTAATAAATTGGAACAGTGGCAGTAGCTTATTGAACAAAATTTGTGTTCAGTTTAGCCAAAGCAGACCCAGACATTTACAAAAACCTTTGTGAATCAGAGGTCTTACTGAGGTGGCAGGTCTTCTTCAGAAAGCAAAATGGCTGGAAATTTTTACACAAAGACCCAAGAACCACATTTTTATGTAAAATTGTAGTACCCTGGAGGTCAATTGTATTCTTGAATTTACATTCCACAGAGAAGCTTTTTGGTCCTTCTCACCTTTTAGTCTGAATTGGCGTACCCCAAATTGAGAATATCAGCCTAGATAAACACAAAACCTCTATAGGTTAGGTAGTTGGCTTTTATTAATTAAGTGATAAATTAAATGGTGTCTCTGGATCTGCTTCCTTTTGTCACATACTCTAATAAAGAACATCATCAGTCAGAGAGACCTATAGCTCTCTGACTATAGGGTCAGAGACAAATTCTAAAAACAAAAAGTCTCTAGAGTTGTGATGATCCAATGATACTAATGTTACTCTCTATGTAATCCTTCCAGATAAGGATAATCCCCTCTTAATATTATGAAATTCACACTAAAATCATATAAAACTAAATATACACTGAACAGAGAAAAATACAATACATTAAGTTGGCCAAAGAGCTCTAAAATGAAGTGAAAGTCGTTCATTTGTGTCTAACTGTTTGCCACTCTATGGACTGTACAGTACAGTTCAGTCACTCAGTGGTGTCTGACTGTGACTGCATGGACAACAGCATATCAGGCTTCTCTCTCCATCACCAACTCCTGGAGCTTGCTCAAACTCATGTCCATTGAATTGGTGATGTCAACTCAAGAGTAACTGTTTCTATATATCACCATAATCCTAAAACAACTTTTAATACCCTAACAATAGAAATGTCAAGACAATTTCATTGTTTTTAATGAGAAAAAGAAATTTATAAGTTAGCTTAAGTTTAAAATCAGTTCAGTCACTCAGTCGTGTCTGACTCTTTGTGACCCACTGGACTGCAGCACTCCTGGCTTCCCTATCCATTATCCACTCCTGAAGCTTGCTCAAACTCAGGTCCATTGAATTGGTGATGCCATCCAACCATCTCGTCCTCTGTCAGTCACTTCTACTTCTGCCTTCAATCTTTCCCAGCATCAAGGCATTTTCCAGTGAGTCAGTTCTTCACATCAGATGGAAAAAGTTTTGGAGGTTCAGATTCAGCATCAGTCCTTCCAATGAATATTCAGGACTGATTTCTTTTAGGATGGACTGGTTGGACATACTTTCAGTCCAAAGGACTCTGAAGAGTCTTCTCCAACAACGCAATTCAATCGCATCAATTCTTCAGCACTCAGCTTTCTATATAGCACAACTCTCACAACCATACATAACTACTGGAAAAACCATAGCTTTAACTAGATGCACCTTTGTTGGTAAAGTAATGCATCTGCTTTTTAATATGATGTCTAGGTTGGCCAAAATTTTTCTTCTAAGGAACAAACATATTTTATTTTCATGGCTGCAGTCACCATCTGCAGTGATCTTGGAGACCCAAAAAATCAAGTTGTCACTGTTTCCACTGTTTCATCATCTAATTACCATGAAGTGATGGGACCAGATGCCATGAACTCAGTTTTCTGAATGTGGAGTTTTAAGGCACATTTTTCACTCTCCTCTTTCTCTTTCATCAAGAGCCTCTTAATTCTTTGCTTTCTGCCATAAGGGTGGGTCATCTGCATATCTGAGATTATTGATATTTCTCTCAGAGATCTTGATTTCATCTTCACTTCATCCTGCTCAGTATTTCTCATGATGTAATCTGTATATAAGTTAAAATAAGCAGGGTAATAATAGACAGCCTTGCTGTATTCCTTTTCCTATTTGGAACCAGTCTGTCCTTACATGTCCAGTTCTAACTGTTGCCTCTTCACCTACACAGATTTCTAAAGAGGCAGGTCAGGTGGCTTGGTATTCCCATCTCTTTAAGAATTTTCCAGTTTGTTGTGATCCACACAGTCAAAGATCATGGCATCCGGTCTCATCACTTCATGGGAAATAGATGGGGAAACAGTGGGAAAAGTGTCAGACTTTATCTTGGGGGGCTTCAAAATCACTGTAGATGGTGACTGCAGCCATGAAATCAAAAGACACCTACTCCTTGGAAGGAAAGTTATGGCCAACCTGGATAGCATATTGAAAAGCAGAGTCATTACTTTGCCAACAAAGGTTTGTCTAGTCAAGGTTATGGTTTTTCCAGTAGTCATGTATGGATGTGAGAGTTGGACAGTGAAAAAGGCTGAGGCCAAAGAATTGATGCTTTTGAACTGTGGTGTTGGAGAAGACTCTTGAGAGTCCATTGGACTACAAGGAGATCCAACCAGTCCATTCTAAAGGAGATCAGTCCTGTGTTTTCATTAGTAGGACTGATGTTGAAGCTGAGACTCCAATACTTTGGTCACCTCATGTGAAGAGTTGACTCATTGGAAAAGACCCTGATGCTGGGCAGGATTGGGGGCAGGAGGAGAAGGGAAAGACAGAGGATGAGATGGCTGGATGGCATCACTGACTCGGTGGTCATGGGTTTGGGTAGACTCCAGGAGTTGGTGATGGACAGGGAGGCCTTGTGTGCTGCAGTTCATGCGGTCACAAAGAGTTGGACATGACTGATCGACTGAATTGATACTGATTCTGATACACAGTCAAAGGCTATTGTGTAGTCAATAAAGTAGAAGTAGATGTTTTTCTGGAACTCTCTTGCTTTTTTAATGATGTAGCAGATGTTGGCAATTTTATCTCTGGTTCCTCTGACATTTTTAAATCCACATTGAGCATCTGGAAAATCATAATTCATTTACTGTTAGAGCCTGGCCTGGAGAATTTTGAGCATTATTTTGCTAGTGTGCAAGATGAGTGCAATTGTGTGGTAGTTTGACCATTCTTTGGCATTGCCTTTCTTCAGGATTGGAATGAAAACTGGCATTTTCCAGTCCTGTGGCCACTGCTGAGTTTTACATATTTGCTGGCATATTGAGTGCAGCACTTTCACAGCATCATGTTTTAGGATTTGAAATAGCTCAACAGGAATTCCATCACCTCCACTAGCTTTGTTCATAATGATATTTCCTAATGCCCATTTGACTTCACATTCCAGGATGTCTGTCTCTAGATGAGTGATCACACCATCAAAGTTATCTGGGTCATGAAATCTTTTCTGTTTAGTTCTGTATATCCTTGCCACCTCTTCTTAATATCTTCTGCTTCTGTTAGGTCCATGTCATTTTTCTTTTTTACCATGCCCATCTTTGCATGAAATGTTCCCTTAATATGTCTCATTTTCTTGAAGAGAACTCTAATTTTTCCCATTCTATTGTTTTCCTCTATTACTTTGCATTGATCACCGAGATAGGCATTCTTATCTCTCCTTGCTATTCTTTGGAACTCTGCATTCAAATGGGTATATCTTTCTTTTTCTCCTTTCCCTTTCACGTCTTTTTTTTTTTCCTCTCAGTTATTTGTAAGGCCTCCTCGGACAACCATTTTGCCTTTTTGCATTTCATTTTCTTGGTGATGGTCTTGATCACTGCCTCCTGTACAATGTCATGAACCTCTGTCCATGATTCTTCATGCACTCTGTCTATCAGATCCAATCCCTCGAATCTTTTTTCCTTTCCACTGTGTAAGGGTAAGGGATTGATTTAGGCCACACCTGAATGGTCTAGTGATTTTCCCTACTTTCTTCAGGTGAAGTCTGAATTTGCCAATAAGGAATACATGATCTGAACTACGGTCAGCTCCTGGTCTTGTTTCTGCTAACTGTATAGAGATGCACCATCTTTGTCTGCAAAGAATACAATCAATCTGATTTTGGTATGGACTGTCTGGTGATGTCCATGTGTAGAGTCTTCTCTTGTATTGGAAGAGGGTGTTTGCTGTGACCAGTGTGGTCTCCTCAGGAAAACTGTTAGCCTCTGCCCTGCTTAGTTTTGTACTCCAAGGACAAATTTTCCTATTACTCTAGGTATCTCTTGACTTCCTATTTTTGCTTTCCAGTCCCTTATAATCAGAAGAACATATTTTTTGGGTGTTAGTTCTATAAGGTCTTGTAGGTCTTCATAGAACCGTTCAACTTCAGCTTCTTCAGCATTGCTGATTGGGGCATAGACTTGGATTACTGTGATATTGAATGGTTTGCCTTGGAAACGAAAAGAAATCATTCTGTTGTTTTTGAGATTACATCCAAGTATTGCCTTCCAGACTCTTTTGTTGACTATGATGTCTACTCCATTTCTTCTAAGGGATTCTTCCCACAGTAGTAGGTAAAATGGTCATATGAGTTCAATTCACCCATTTCAGTCCATTTTAGTTCTCTGATTCCTAAAATGTTGATGTTCACTATTGCTGTATCCTGTTTGACCACTTCAAATTTGCCTTGATTTATGGACCTAACATTCCAGGTTCCTATGTAATATTGTTCTTTATAGCATCAGACTTTACTTCTATCATCAATCACATCCACAACTGGGTGTTATTTTTGCTTTGCCTCCTTCTCTTCATTCTTTCTGGATTTATTTCTCCACTGATCTCTATTAGCGTCTTGGGCACCTGCAAACCTTGGGAGTTCACCTTTCAGTGTCTTATTTTTTTGTGTTTTCATTCTGTTCATGAGGTTCTCAAGGTAAAAATCCTAAAGTGTTTTGCCATTCCCTTCTCCAGTGGACCACATTTGTCAGGCTCTCCACCATGACCCGTCCATCTTGACTCACAATACTGGACTGGGTAGCCAGTCCCTTCTCCAGGGTATCTTCCCAATCCAGGAATCAAATCCAGGTCTTTCACATCACAGGTGCATTCTTTACCAGATGAGCTACTAGGGAAGCCCAAGAATATTGGAGTGGGTAGCCCATCCCTTCTCCAGCAGATTTTCCTGACCCAGGAATCAAACTGGATCTCCTGTATTTTAGGTAGATTCCTTCCCAGCTGAGTTACCAGGGAAGCCCCTGTTAGAACTTCGGTTGCAAAATTGTATTTTCTTCCTTTCCACACTGTGACATTTTTTCCAAACTTTATCAGCTGAATTCAGGAATTCACACCCCATGGCATGGTTTTCCTGAATTAAGCTGAGCGATATGTTTGAGCCCTTCACCTCTTCCCAAATTCTGCTGTTTACTCAGATGTATGTGTATGGCTTTTTGTTCCTACTGTGGAAAGGAGGTTTTTGGTCCCATCCATAGTCATCTTAAATTATCTAAGATTGGACTACATGGATTAGAGAGGAATTAGGAGATGACAATGAAAGAGATAACTCTATACCAATGAGCAAGATTTTGCATTTACTTTCATTTTTGAGTGATTACTTGCTTGGGGCTCAACCAAATGGACTTCTAATGTTTTCAAAACATTTTTTAGCTTTATACTGGATAGATGCTCATTCTCACTGCTATTAGCATTTATTTTGGCTTTGGAGTCCCCTTGTCAGCAGCTATAGGCACATTGTTTTCTAACTGAGATTTGGTGTTTGCACTTCATTGTCTCACATCATTGCTTTTTCCCCTAATAGGAAGGACAGTGAGCAACAAATTTGTACCATTTGGGCACCATGTTACAAACCTATATATTTCTTCTTTTTGTGATATAGGTAGCTTTAACATTTATATTTTCTGCTCTATCCTGTGACTTTACTGAATTTCTTTACTAAATCTAATAGTTTTTTCTTCTTTTTAAGCAACTATTACTTGGTATTTTGCCATAAGCAAACATGATATATGCAAATAAAGCAGTTTTGCTTTGCAATATTGATCAATTTGTTGAGGAAAGAGAGGAGTATTTTACTGGCTAGAGCTACTAATGCTTTGTTAAATAAAAGGGGTAAGTTTGGGAATTATTGACTTGTTTATGATTTTAAAGTGAAAATATTCAGTCTTTCACTATTTATCAGGATTTTGATTGTGGGTTTTTCATGCATGCCATTTATCAGGTTGACAAAATCTCTTTCTTATTCCAGTTTTTATCACAGCAAGGTGTTAGATTCTGACAAGTGCTTTTACTGTTTATTGGGATAATCATGTGGTTTTCCTCCTTTACTCCAGGGATTGCAAGTACAATTCATGGGCCAAGAATAGGCTACCACTTCTAAATAGATATTTTCTGTAAATAAGTATTTATGGAACACAGCCATGATCATTTGTTTATTAAGTATAATTGAGTAGTTCTAATGACTGTCACATGGACTAAAAAGTAAACATTATTTGAACCATTACAGAAAAATAATATCAACTCATTTATTCTATTATTGTCATGTATTATGTTAATTGATTTGCAGATGTTAAATCGACCTTGCAACACAGAAAAGTTCCACTAATGCAGAGGGCATAATCTTAAAAAAAATAAAAATGGTTAGAGTCTACTTGATCATGGGCTTCCCAAGTGCCACAGTGGTAAAGAATCTGGCTTCCAATGCAGGAGACATGGGTTTGATCCATGGCTCGAGAAGATCCCATGGAGAAGGAAATGGCAACCGACTCCAGTAATCTTCCCTGGAAAATCCCACAGACAAAGGAGCCTGATGGGCTACAGTCCATGGGGGTCACAAAATGGTCTACTTAGTGACTGAACAACAACTGGCTCATATATTACAGATTTTTGCATCCATTTTCATGATAGGTAATTTACTGTCATTTTATTTTGTTGTGATTTATTTTGTCTGGCTTTGGTCTCAGGATAATACAGACCTCACAGAACAAGTTGAACAGTGTTTCTCTTCTATAATATTTAAAGTATAATACTGTATTATTTATCATTTAATATTTGGAAAAATTTACCAATGAAGCCATGTAAGCATATGTTTTTCCTTATGGGACTATTTTAGAAAATTAAATTCCTTTATTGTTATAGGTCTTTGGAGATTTTGCAGATTTTCTTGAGTCAGTTTGGTAGTATATGTCTTCCTAGAAATTTAACTATTTATCTATTTTGCTCTCAAAAGTTGTTCGTAACATTCCCTTATAAGCTTTTCATTTCTGTAGGGTTGGCAGTGATGTCTCCTGTCTCATTTTTCATTTTGATAATTTGTGTCTTCTCTCTTTTTTTTTCTTGTTCAACTTAGCTAAGTGTTTTCAGATTCGTTTATCTCCTTGAAGAATAAACTTTTGTTTTCATTAACCTTATATATTATGATTTTTCTTTTTAATCAATTTCTGCTCTAATCTTTATTTCCTTTGTCCAGTTTGCTTTGGGTGTTATCACAAAGATTATCTACTTAATCAATAATGCCATTAATTATGGAATTGTTCATAACCCAATTTTTGACACCAATAACAAAGTGGCCTGTTCTTTCAGGTTGGTTCTGTCCAGAAAATCCTCTACATTGAGTGAACAGTGGAGAGTAGCCACAGGCAAGAACACTACATACTTCACTATTACTACCCAAAGTTCAATAGTTCTTCAAGCATAAATGTTTTTTATAAATAGACTTTTATCCATTTGCAGAGCATAAAATAGCTGGTTTGGTCAATTTTATTTATAGCTATTTTCCTGAGGGAAAATTTGCCAAATTTCTGACTTAGCCATAGTCAAAAGTCCCACTTCTTTCCTATTTTTGACTACTCTAAAATAGTCTGGTTTAGGGCTTTCCTCATGACTCAGTGGTAAATAATTCGCTTGCCAGTGCAGGATTATGGATTGGTGGGTTTGATCTTTGGGTAGGAAAGATCCCCTGGAGAAGGAATTAGCAACCCATTACAGTATCTTGCCTGGGAACTCTATGGACAAAGGAGCCTGACGGGCTACAGTCCATAGGATCTCAAAAAGTTGTATAGAACTTAGTGACTAAACAACAGCAACATATGAGTCAAGGATTTATAGGTCATGAATTGGACAGAGGCACAGGGTAGTAGAAATTTAAAAAAAAAAAAAGATTTAAAAATTAAATAAAATAATCTCATTCACATGAGAAAAAGCAACCCTCACTTATAGTTTAGGCTGACAAAGATACTTTTGTTTGCTGGATAAGAAAAATTTCTTTCTTTCCTTTCCTGTCTTGATCAGAGCAGCACTTTTTAGAATGGCACTATGAAGGAAACCTTAATCATTTTCATTTTGTACCTATTGATATTGAAATGAAATGCTCTAGATTTACAATAGCTTTTTTCCAACTCTATTGCTAAGAATACAAGAAAATCTGACTACAGAGAACATTTCTACTAGAAGGGATTTTTAGGACTTCTTTTTCTTCCTTGTCTCTGGATACCTGGTTAGATATAAACTACATATTTAATGAAAATTAGTGAGATCTTATCAACTAGCCCTTGTCCTTTTAAGTAATTTAATGCAAATTAATCTCCTTCAATGTTGTTGGAGTAGGAAGGAGATGCTAATTTCTAGTATATTCCAAGAATGAAGATTTTAAAATAACTTGCTAAATCTCATACTATTTGAAAAGAGATAATATTAATGACATCACCCAAAGGAAATAATATTAAAAGTAGGCAATAAAATACTATAAGTTATTTTATCAAATATCAAATTTGGAAAAATAATAATTTAAGAAAGTGTGCTAAATTAAGATTTTTTTTTCTTTTGTCTTTGGAAATGATCTATTTTTCATAATCATTTCAATATCTGATTATCATTCTTAGCATAAAAAAAAAGCTCATGTCCACAGAAATTCTCATTACTGTAACATTAGAAGATCTATTATCAAGTCCAGGTTTAATTTTTGGAGGCAAACAATTTTATTTCTCTGAGTTTCATTTTATTTATGCATGATGAGGAATAAGAAGTATCTATCTTGTATGTTATGACTTATTTTTTGTTAATGAGACATTTTGATACTGAATAAGAAACAGATTTTAGAAAACAATTTTTTTTCCTTAATAGAAGGATAATCACAGGAGAAACCATTGTCTTGAGAGCCTAAAATCTATTTAAGGCATGGAAAGGAGCCCTCCACAATCATCACCAAAGTAATTACATTCTGAAGTCCTTGGTGCTGAGTTTCCAGAAAAAGGGGTAAAGGTATTTTGTAGGTATTAAAAAGTGAAAGTTAAGAAAGCAAGGAGAAGAATAGGTGGAGTCGGGAAAGCATGTGGTGTAAGCTCTGATTCTATATAATGATAGGCAGCTGAAACTATTTTAGCCCTCATTCCAGAGGTGCTTTCAGCTTACAGTATGGATGGAGATAGACACAGAGAGACTGCTACTCTACCTCATGGTAGTTATGATTGAGGCATCGGTTGTAATGGCATGCTCAGAGGTAAAAAACCAAGACCTGAACTTACTGGGGCAAAACATAACTCCATATTCATATCTCACTCTGAAAGTTTCTACATGAAATATAGGCAGTCTATAACTCTTCTAAAAGAAAGAAAATCGCTCAGTCCTGCCCAACTCTTTGCAACCCCATGGACTGTAGCTTACCAGACTCCTCCGTTCATGGTATTTTCCAGGCAAGAGTACTGGAGTGGGTTGCCATTTCCTTCTCCAGAGGATCTTCCCAACACAGGGATGGAACCTGGGTCTCCTTCATTGTAGGCAGACACTTTACCGTCTGAGCCACCAGGGAAGTACTTGTGGTAACTCTTCTACCCCTGAGCTATACTCCCTAGGAAGGGGGCATCCAAGGGCCTCTTAGTGCCCCTCTCCTTCCTCTAGTGCTTCCCTGATAGCTCAGTTGGTAAAGAATCCACCTGCAATTCAGGAGACCCTGGTTTGATTCCTGGGTCAGAAAGATCTGATGGAGAAGGGAGAGGCTACCTACTCCAGTATTCTTTGGCTTCCCTGGTAGCTCAGCTGGTAAAGAATATGCCTGCAATGTGGGAGACCTGGGTTCAGTACCTGGGTTGAGAAGATCTCCCAGAGAAGGGAAAAGCTACCCAATCCAGTATTCTGGCCTAGAGAATTCCTTGGACTGTATAGTTCATGGGGTTGCACAGAGTCAGACACAACTGAGTGATTTTCATATAACTCTTCTATCCAGTCTAAGGATGCATTAAAAATATTGTACCATTATCTCTTTCAACTCATTTTGCTGGCATTTTCAATGCTTTTGTCATGACTCTTGACTTTGAAGAAATGTATTTTATTTTTCGTAGAAGACTGTTTATTTCTAGTAGAAAGTTTATGAGAAATGTGTTGAATGGACTTTGAACAAGACTTTTCAATAACCACCAATCAGGATATCAGAATGAAAATTGGTCCTATTTGCATTCTACCTCAAGTCAGTTTCCTGGAAGAGAAGGTTATACTGTTGTCTTCTTATAAATTTTTAGATGGCTATACAACTGGGTATCCACATGATATAACTTTCAATTTAAATATCTTCTCCATGATCCTTGTAAAGGAACACTGATCAAGCTCTTGTGCTGTGTACTGTGCTTAGTCGCTCAGTCATGTCCAACTCTTTGCAACCTCATGGATTGTAACCTGTCAGGCTCCTCTGTCCATGGAGATTCTCAGGCAAGAATACTGGAGTGGGTTGCTGTGCCCTCCTCCAGGGGGTCTTCCTAACCCAAGTATCAAACCCAGGTCTCCCACTTTGCAGGCAGATTCTTCATGAGCTGAGCCACCAGGGAAACCCAAGAATTCTGGAGTGAGTAGCCTATTCCTTCTCCAAGGGATATTCCCAACCCAAAAACAAAACCTGAGTCTGCTACATTGCAGACAGATTCCTTACCAGCTGAGCTACCAAGTTTTTATGATATAAAAATCTTTCTATCCTGATATCTAAAATTTTCTAAAGTATGTCTTCAAATAATATTATTATATGTGTACATTCCTGCTGAGAAATAAAATTTGTACGGAAGGTTACTTGTCATTTTATGACAATCTTATGAGGTCAGTGTATTCTTAGAACTAAAAGACAAGAGCTTTGACAAAAAAAGAAACACTTCATAGCTATAAAATAAAAATAATTCCTTTAAAATTAACATGAATGAAGTATTGTTCCTCTATAACACTGGTGATTGGTTATTGACCTAACATTTGTCAGCAAGCTATTTTGCATTTCTTTGGTACACCATGACTTAAGTAGAAAAACTAATACAAGTTAAAATCTCAGCGTGCATGAAAATGAACAGTATTATCATGGATTTTTCTGTAGCTTTATTTCCTTCTGGGTATACAAGTACTTTTTTTGGTGTGTGTGTAGACCTTAAGGATTTTAAAATGTTCTGTATCCTACATCCTTGAATGAGGGGAAAAAATAGAGCTCTTATTCTCCAGGTTAGGTATTATTTACTAGCACTACATATTCAGGTTTCTTAGGATGGAATTATGGTATCTTTGCACATAATACTCTGTGTTCTGAATAGTTACTAAGCAGAAACACACTAATTGAGGCCCATTGCAAATGCATATAAAGTACAATGTATCTGAGCATGTGGTTGAAAGAGTATTTATAAAATGTAAGACTTCTAGTTTAGAATAAAATGACACCAATTTGAAGTGAATATTTTTGGTAAGAAAATTATTCAAATATGTGTTTTATTTATGCCAGGTGTTTCTAATCAAATCATTTTAGGAGAATTTGGAAAGAGCTTTAAATTGAAAGATGACTATATTTTCATTCTATGTAACTCAGTGTTAATCTGACCCAATACTCTTCATGCTCTGTCTGCATCATTCGACAGCTTCAGTTACTATGAGTAATTGTATCCAAGGCAACATGACAGGGAATATTAATGACTGGAATTCATACTCAAAATATGAAGAATATTCTAAATAATAAATATTAGAATAGTAACAACACTTCAACCTCTACCTTCAACTCTCTTGAAACATTTCCACAAATTAATAATTGTGATTTTGTAGATAGAAGGATATGATTAACATTCAAATAATATTAAATAGAGAATGAAATTGTCATATTTTAAAACTTAAAGCATAAAACCTCCAACAAACCTACAAATATGTGGAAGCAAATATTCTCCTTTCTATCCTTTTAATACTCAACTAGGTTAAATGTATTGTGAAGACAGTTGCATGTAAAAGGGATATTGGAGAAGAGCTAGATTTAGCCACCAGCTAGTGTTGGCTCCAGACCATACTAACTTTGTGACCTTGAACCCTTATTTACATTTATATGCCTCAGTTCCTCTCCCCACTGGAGAAATTAGGTTGATATTAATTATGTTAACAGGTTGATGTGGTTGTTGAGAAAATTAAAGAATCCACACAAAGTATGTATCTCATTACCTATCTATCAAAGAATAAACACAAATGTTAGTGATTATATCTAGTAATACACAGACTTAGTAGTATATGCTAGGCATTCTTGTAGACTCTGATGCAGCAATACCAGACAAAATGACTTCCCCAGGGAAATATATAAGATTCATCATAGAAAAAGATAAGAAACATCAAATAAATAATTATACCAAAAAAGACAATTTCTGGAACAACTGGGTACAGTGATAAAGGTAAAGTGGTGATCTGGAGAAGAGAAGATGCTATTGTATTTAGGATTGTGGATAGATCTCTTTGAGGAGCTAATATCTAATTTAAACTTTAATGATAAGAAAGAGGAAGTCATATAAAAAGTTAGAGGAAATGCCTTCTAAACTAACATAAATACATGTACAAAAACACTGAGATATACAATTATATTTTAAAAATCTTAAAATAATAAAAAGTGGGGACTTCCTTGGTGGTCCAATGGTTAAGGTCTTGTGCTCCCAGTACTGGGGACCCAGGTCCCATCATGGTCAGGGAACAAGATCCCACATGCCACAACCAAGAATTTGCATGCCACAGTAACTAAGACCAGTACAGCCAAATAAATATATAAATATTAAAAAAAATAATAAACAGTAACAAGGGAAAAGAAAGATTTGTATTAGGGTAGGTAAGCAGAGACTCCAAAATCATTGCAGATGGTGACTGCAGCCATGAAATTAAAAGACGCTTGTTCCTTGGAAGAAAAGTTATGACCAACCTAGACAGTTTATGAAAAAGCAGAGACACTACTTTGCCAACAAAGGTCCATCTAGTCAGAGCTATGGCTTTTCCAGTAGTCGTGTATGGATGTGAGAGTTGGACTAAAAAGAAAGCTGAGTGCTAAAGAATTGATGCTTTTGAACTGTGGTGCTGCAGAAGACTCTTGAGAGTTCCTAGGCCTCCAAGGAGATCCAATCAGCCCATCCTAAAGGAAATCAGTCCTGAATATTCATTGGAAGGACTGATGCTGAAGCTGAAACTCCAATACTTTGTCCACCTGATATGAAGAACAAACTCATTGGAAAAAACCCTGATGCTGGGAAAGATTGAAGGTGGGAGGAGAAAGGGACGACAGAGGATGAGATGGTTGGATACATCGCGGACTCAATGGATATGAGTTTGAGTAAACTCTAGGAGTTGGTGATGGACAGGGAGGCCTGACATGCTGCAGTCCATGGGGTCACAAAGAGTCAGACACGACCGAGTGACTGAACTGAAATGAGCTGAAGCAGAGACTGGATCATATTGAGTTATCAGCCACGGTTAGAGATTTTATTTTATTTAAAGTACATATCAGGAAATCATTTGGATACTACATAGTTTAGGACTAGTAAACATATCAGTTAAGTCCTTCAGTTGTTTCTGACTCTTTGCAACCCCATGGACTGTAGCATGCCAGGCTTCTTTATCCATTACCAACTCCTGGAGCTTGCCTAAGCTCATGTCCACAGGGTAGATGATACCATCCAATCATCTCATCCTCTGTCATCCCCTCCTCCTCTTGCCTCCAGTCTTTCCCAGCATCAAGGCTTTTTCCAATGAGTTAGTTCTTCTCATCAGGTGGCCAAAGTATTGGAGCTTCAGCATGAGTCCTTCCAATGAATATTCAGGACTTATTTCCTTTAGGATTAACTGGTTTGATCTTGTAGTGCAAAGGACTCTTAAGAATCTTCTCCAACACTGCAGTTCAAAAGCTTTAATTCTTCGGCACTTAGCTTTCTTTATGGTCCAACTCTCACATCTATACAGTAAACATATTAGTAGTATCAATAGTAGTGATACTCATAGCAAGACTTTAGTAGTGCTAGCACCCTTCTCAGAGTACCATAAGTATAGTTTATGGGAAATAATCCATAACCAAGTGTTTCTTCGATGGTTAAATAGCTTAACCATGATATCATCAAGTATACTGAAACTAAAAATCTATTTAAACATGGAAGTTATGAAGCCAACAGTTGTTATATTTGTCTTATTGATTTCTATAGTTAATTCTAGTGATTTCAATGGCAAAGATGATATTAAAAATACTTAACAACCATTTAATCAGAAATATGTGATATGTAAAACTATGATACAAGGGAACCAAGTCGCTGATGAGTCTGCCTATACCCTCCTTTCCCGTCACTGCTCCTTGGATTCTGCAAGATTGTCTTGTAGAAGACATTCAATAAGTATTCACTGATGATGGAAACAGGGAGTACTGTTAATTAGCCTTAGAATACTCCGCTAGTTGTGTGGATATCCCTCTCATAGAATTCACCCCAAATTTCTCAAACTGTATTTTTATAAAGGAGAGCACATGTGATGAAACCTAGTAAAGCTTCTAGTACACAAAAGTGACAAATAATTGTTCAATGAATCTTGAGGACACATCATCTAAATAAAACTCAGAGTCATGTACTTCTAAGGTTTCTGCAAACAGATATGTTAAAGCTAGAACTGGTCTAAGAAAACTTGCAGGAGACATTGAAATAACGTATTACTTTGATTAGACTTTGGTCTTTGGTTAGACTTTGGGTTTCCCTGGTGATCAGATGGTAAAGAATCCGACTCCAAAGAGGGAGACCTGGGTTCGATCCCTGGGTCAGGAAGATCTCCTGGAGAAGGGAATGTCTACCCACTCCACTTGCCTGGAGAACTCCATGGACGGAGGAGCCTGGCAGACCACAGTTCATGGGGTCGCAAAGAGCCAGACATGGCTGAGCGACCTTTTTACTTTCACTTTGGATAGACTACATTTTTCCTGCAGTTTATTAGGCAGCAAAGTTTATCTCAGTCTGCTTTCCCTTTTCAAGCTACAACACACACACACACACACACACACAAAGCAAACAGAAACAGAGAAGATGCTCTAGCTATTGATTTCTAAACTATAGGAAAATGCCACAAGCATTGCCTAGGATAAAACAGCTGTTGTGAAAATGAATCTTTTAATAATTAAATTTAATAGAATTTAAAAATAGATAAGAAATGCATTCTGTTTATTTTGCAATAGACTTAGATGCAGTTAATTTTTAAAGAGACAATCAAGTAAGTATTCTATTGAATTCTTCTAATATGAAATACCATTAATTCCTGCATATCCATTTTCCATACAATTTTCTAAACTTAATTATTAATTAACATAATTTAAAATCAATACAATTTTTAAGATAAAAATATTGATATTTAAAATAGAGGAGGACAATTATCACATCCTGTTTAGGTTACCCTGTATTATGGAATTTGATTTGTGTCCACCGTCTCATAACAATGGGTTAGGGAGTAGGTTTTATAAGAGGAATTTACATTTCAGCAGTAGAAGTCATAAGTCTCCTAATCTTCTCATCATCCCACAGAGAGAAGGATAATGGGCCAGGCAGTATTGAATATAATGAGACTTCCCCATGTAGGTATTTTATTTTTCATTTTAATAGGACAGACTGAGATAAAGGCTATTAGTAGGAGATTAGCAATTTTGTGTACCAGGTATCGGAGGTTAAAATGTTAGGTATTTACAAAAGCTATCTTGTAAAACTAAGTGCCTAGCACCTGGAGACTTTTGAAGCCAGTGTTAAGTGAATTCCTTTTAGATGGGCCAAGCAGGGGTTGGAAAGCTCACACTACCAAAGAATGAAAATCATGATGATTCTGATGTTTAACATCTTTTTTAGTTCAATGACTTATAAAACCTTTATGCTAAATGTTTCTATTATTTCATTTAATCCTCACAAGTCCTGTCTTAAACTATCTATAGTGATTGCTAAGATTGATACATCAGAGTCTGCTCTTTTTGTTGAATGAATTATGATAATTTGTTTCCCAGATAATCATCTATTTTGCTGAAAGTGTTATGTTAGTTCACCATATAATTAGTTCATTCATTAGAGTATTTCAATATTGGGGAAACAACATTGAGTAAAACAACAAATAATTGCTCTCATTTTCTTATATTTTGGGGGGAAGGTAGCAAAAACAAATATATAACATACTATGCAATAAGACTTATGAAGAAAAATCATGCTATTTAAAGAAAACAGATAGTATTACGCATATAAGAGGCTTATGTTATATAAAGCAGCTGAAGGAAGCCTTTCTGGTAAGATAAACTAATGAACAGACACCAGAACAAAGAGGGCAAGTTCATCTGGTTGACATTCAGGAGCAGAGCAATCCATACAGAGTAAACAAAATGCAAAGGCCTTGAGGCTGAAGCCTGACTGACTTGTTTAGTGAATAGCCTGGAAATCTACACACCTATAGTGGACTGAGAGAAGGAAAGGAAGTGACTGGGGCAGGTCAGAAGGTTGCAGTTAAAGCAGATGAGAACTGTGTTGAACTTGTAATTTTACATTCACTTTGAAATGTACATACTATTGACAACTTCACTAACTTTCATTACACCACTATTGCTTTCTTATTTTATTTGTCTTTATAGTTTCCTTGATCTGATTTGTAAGGCTTTGTTCATTTCATATACTTATATGACCTGGGATTAGTATCTCGGTTTTATTTTTATGACTATATTTATCAATACCATCTATTTAAGATTTTCAATTTTGCTTTCTTCGGTCAAATGGGTTTTGGTTTTACTTTGGGAAAAGTAAAAGATAAGTTAATAACTTTTGCTTCCCCCTTTTTAATAATAAACTATTTGATGTTCTGAGTTTTCTATTATTTATGCGTATTTAACTTTTCACAATTTTTTCAATAAATTATTCTAGTAATTTTCATTATTTACTTGACTTTACAGGTATTTTTCGTTTAGCATACCTGCTAACTCAGTAGTTTAAAAGAACTCCTTTCTATTACGCTTACTCATCTCACTATGCTTTCAGAATATGAGTTAACCTTGTTTCATAGATTCAGAGTCCATTTTATCTTATTTAAAAATTTTAATTTAATATTATATTTATTATATGTTACTTGTTCAAGTCTATAATAAATGCCTTACTTGTTTCAATCCTGACCAGTACATTGTGGAAAAGTTCTGATTTCCAATGTATAGATGTAAGAACTAAGGTTTTCAGAATCTAGTAAATTTGCCTCAGAACATACTGTCAGTGGAAGAGCAATGAATCAACCACATTCTCTCTGATTTTCAAATCTGTTCTCTAATCCACTTGGTAAGAGAAAGATTTTTGTACTATAAAATTTTATCTTTTAAATTAACTTTCTTTCTCTATAAATGAGGTCAAATTAGGTGTTCCTTTTCTTCTGCATTGTTCTACAGGCTTAGAAAAATAAGCACTAAATTGAGTCTGGGTCTATTTTTTTTTTTTTAATCAATGTTGCCACAAAACATAAGCCAAATTATTGAACACTTTAGAACTGTTTCCAAAACAAAGTGAAGTGAAAATGCTCAGTCATGTCCAACTCTTTGCAACCTCATGGACTATACAGTCCATGGAATTCTCCAGGCCATCGATTAGAGACCTTTCTTTTCCTTTGGACCTTTCCTTTCTCCAGGGGGTCTTCCTAACCCAGGGATGGAACCCAGGTCTCCTGCATTGCAGGTGGATTCTTTACCAGCTGAGTCACCTAGGAAGAATACCCACTCCCAAGAACACTGGAGTAGGTGGCCTATCCCTTCTCCCGCACATCTTCCTGACTCAGGAATCAAACTGGGGTCTCTCTCCTACATTGCAAGTGAATTCTTTACCAGCTGAGCTACCAGCGAATCCCAAGAACTATATAATAATTAGGATATTGATTGTGATATAAAAACAAAGAAAATTTAAATAACAATAACCTCAAGGAAACAGTATTTTATGTCTCTCTGAGATTATCATTTGATCAAAAGCAATCCAACTTAAGTATGGTGGATTCATGCTGTCAGGATTAAAGTTTCTTCTCTCTAATGACACCATTTTCTTTCACTCAGGGATTCTACTCCAACTCCAGCAAGAATGTGCATTGAAACCATTAGGCAGAGTGACTGGAAAAGGAGGAGGCAAGGCTTACGACATTCCTTTAAGGCCATGGCATGGAAGTTGCCTATATCTTATGTACATCATAGAAATAATTTAGTTAATGGCTTATCTACCAAAAGAAGGTTAGAAACTTTATGTGCATCTGGATACTCAGGAACTTAACAAAGATCTATTTACAACAGAAAGGAAAACTAAATAATGGTTGATAGCCAAAGGAATGTATTCTTTTTGGAGGGGATACATAATTCATGCTGCTGCTTCTGCTAAGTTGCTTCAGTCATGTTCGGCTCTGTGCGGCCCCATAGACGGCAGCCCACCAGGCTCCACCATCCCTGGGATTCTCCAGGCAAGAACAGCGGAGTAGGGTGCCATTGCCTTCTCCAGCATAATCCATAGTTGATTCTATTACCAGAACTGTCCAATATTCTTCTACTTGATTAGCTGAATGAAGATATATAGAGAAAATAACAAAAGAAAAAAGTCAGAGAGGTGAGTTTTTATTCAAAATCATTTAATACCTTTGTTAGGGTGGAAAACATTAACAACTGTGCCATGAACATTTAAAAGATTGAGGCATTAAATTTCCACTCTGGAGTTTTCTGTAGTTTAATGTTGCAGTGTGTTGGTTCTTTATTAAACAAAATCTATAGGCATTTTGCCTACTTAATCAGCTTCTTTGTGAATAAATATAAATTCTTTACTTTGGTACTATTGGTACTGTTTTACCAATATTTTAAGTGTTCCTACAGTGTCTTGAAAATACATAACTCATTATGAATAACAAAATAATCTAAGAATTTAAAGATAGTTTAGCCTTTCCTACAAGTATATTCTTGTGCTTTCTCATGTAAGCAATATTAAATTTGAAGAGGGTGAGAGTGGTATGGAATAAAAGCTAAGATTGTTCATGTAATTTTTAACAAGAAATAATGCTCACTTAATAATACTGCATCATTCTCAGGTTCCATATTTGCAACCTGACTTTCAAAATATCTGTAGAATAGCTTCCTTCCTAAATGTGCATATGTGTTTTCAAACATACACACACATTCATATACATACATAGTATATTAGTATTGGCATTAGTAATAGAGCTCCATCTAGTGTTTACAGATACTGTAAAGCCCAGGTAGATTTGTTTTGATACTTATTTAATAATAATAAAGCATTATGAAAGTCAGTTTATTTAGATATTTATATTTAGGTCACCACCAGACTCTATCAAGGCAGAAAAGTAAGCTATTTTAAAAGAGTTACTTAAGTGATGACAAAATCTTAACATTCCAGTTATAACAGAGTAGATTTATAAATGCTTATGTAATTATAGCTAAAGTATTTCATTAATGCATAATTAAGGTCATGTACCCATTCTTTACTCTTGGAAGGAGAAAAATCATTTGTTAGTTGGATTTTAAAAATCTCTAGATTTTTGCTGTAGTTCTCACTGCTCAGTTTCCACTGAAGTTAATTAGGATGACATTCAAAATGCTAAACATAAAATACCTGTAGTGCTATGAAATGTTCAATAGCCTGTCTAAACTAGGTCACCCTAACAAAATACAAAATTAGTTTTAATAACCCTTTCGGTTTTGAGAGACCTTATTGTTTCAGCAAATAAAGTTTGGCAGATGTAGATGAGTCCTATTGCAAGAAATCACAATAATTGTGAAACATGAAGTATTGCAAATTCTAATGTATAGAATCTGCTCAATGGTTAATAATTCTTTTTTTTTATTACTTTCTTAGCTGTGAAAGAAAAGTATTTTTATTTTTTTATTTTTTTTTATTTTTTTCTTTACACTATCATGTTGGTTTTGCCATACATTGACATGAATCTGCCCTGGGTATACATGTGTTCCTCTTCTAGAAACCCCTCCCACCTCCCTCAAAAATATAATTTCTTTCTTTTTTTTGCTAATTCCTATATGTAATTCCATTAACTTAGTCCTTGATTCACTTATTCAACAATAATCACTGACCTCCTATTATACACTAAAAATATTCCATTTGGGTACACTGGGAAAGACTGCTAATCATATCCCTATATCCATTATCCTGTCCTTTGTTTTATCAATAAAATCTATCCTACACATCATGGTTTTTTTTGTTTGTTTGTTTTTTGGTGCTTAACCATCTGATTAACATTTCCTATCCTATCTTGTAGCTGAGTACAGCCCTGTGACTAAATTTAAACCAGTAGATGTGAGCATTAATCATTGTGTGTGTTTATCGTGTGTAACTTCCAGGTCATCTCTAAAAAAAACCTTCTTTCCTGGTACTGCCTTTTTTCTTTCTTCAGAAAGCAAAGAAGACAGGAAACAACTTCAGCCATAGCCATGGAGCAGGCATAAAAAAATCAATGAAAAAATTCCAAGACCTTTAATGACTTCACAGAGCAGAGCCACTTGGCCAGCTAGACTGTATCAGGAGATACAAGAGAAGTAAATGCCTGTACTACTCATGCAATTGTACCTTTGCATCTATGTCTCTGTTAGAAAGGGTTTGTTTGCAGAATAATTATAAAGTACACAAGATTAATAAAATATAGTTTCTAATGTAAAAGTTCTTTCTTTTAATGAACGAGCCAGAAAAATGGACAACTGTGTATAATACAGAATGATCCTAATGATGGATGTCTTCTAGAAATGATGCAATCACCCAGAATATTTTGCCATGAGGGATTAGAGAAAGCTTCAGATGGGTAGATGTATTCAAGGTTTATTTTGAGATATTAGTTTAAGACTATCACATTAAAAAAGTGGGGAAAAATGGGTAGAGAGTACAAATCAAAGAAACACCATTTGCAAATATTTTAAGGAGACAGTCCACAGTAAATGAGGAATTTGGGAGGTAGCAAGTTACAGAAGAGTCAGAGAAAGGAATAAGTGGCTGATAGAATCCTGAAAAGAAATACAGTAGATTTGTACTGGCCTGTGAAAGAGTTTTAATGTCATTAAAAAATTTGACATATGTATAACTGAACCACTGTGCTGTGCACCTGAAAGTAACACAACATTGTAAATCAATTATAATTCAATAAAACTTTTAAAAAGAAATTAGTATTTGACCACATAGAAAATAATTTTCAACAAAGAAAGTATGTGAACAAGCAATCTATGAAACTATCCAGGGTTGAAATGTCCTATGTGGGGTCAGTGATGATCAAGGAGAGTTCTTTTTGGCTTCTTATTACATGTGATTTTCTTGTGTAGTGATAAATTTTCTCTTGTGTGAAAGTTGCTCATTTATTCAGACTAAAATGTAAGCAGCAACTCGGCTAGGAAGGGACAACAAAAGGAGATAAAATACATTCTCCTTCCCTCATTGGTCTAATCTATCATTTACTTCCCAAATAGTAGTAAGTATGGATAATAATTGAAGAACTCTTGAGCTGATGTTTCTTCTGCGTTGGTCCACAGCAGTCAGTGCAGCTGAAATGCTAGAAGAATCAAACATAGTATTGTCTCTTACAATTTCAGGACTGGCCATCAGTAATTGATATTTTGAATTTTATTTGCATATGTTTTACTTCTTTGTATAAATAGCAGCACAAAAAAGAGAGAGAAGAAAACTTACAGAAACGTTGATAAAAAGTACTAATCACCACATAGTTTCAGACACAGGAAAATTTTCATGGCATGATGTCAAGAGAATGATAGCTATATCCTTTTTCCACTGAACTATGTAAATGCTCAAGAGGAATATTTCTACTAATCTTAGTTTTACATTTTCTACCTCATAATAATGCATTCCCATGTATTATAAACCAAGATAATACTGGGTCCGAGGTTTTATGGGTAAGTTAGCCTCCTCCAAATTGGAAAACTGAGTCTATTGCGAGAGGGAATTCAATAATACATGGAATTAATGATTGCCAATCAGTGCGAAACAAATAAATCAGAGAATAAGCTCAGTGATATAAGTTCGTCAAATCAATGTGTTCTCGCAGTTGAAAATTTAACTGTTAGGCCAACTTTTCTCAAAACTGTCACACTATAAAAGATAAGATGAGGCACAGCAAAGCTGTACATGAAGGCCAG
Organism: Antilocapra americana; assembly: GCA_007570785.1. Taxonomy (NCBI): domain Eukaryota; kingdom Metazoa; phylum Chordata; class Mammalia; order Artiodactyla; family Antilocapridae; genus Antilocapra; species Antilocapra americana. The sequence continues at coordinate 10,487,357 of ML661344.1, read as the reverse complement.
CCTGAAATCTGAGACACAGTAATTGGCAAATAGTGCAGACCTGCTGTCTATGCACTCTTGATAAATCTCTGCTTCTTTGTGGTATAACTTTACACTTCCTCAAAGGTCTACCAGTTCTATAGGTCACAAAGTTTTTGAGACATGTCTCTATTTTCTCAGTTTCTGAAAATATGGACAGCCATTTGGGAATGTTTATGGGAATATTTTGGTTAAGACGACATTCTAGAAGCACTCAGATATTTTGTTCTTGTTTAGAGACTGTTTAAATTTACAGATACAAGATTAATTTCAGCGAAAATACAAATGGTCAACACTTACTTCCCATTCCATAGAGGGTTACTTCCAGTGCATTATTTATTAGCAGATATATTATTCATAGTTGGGATAGAAGTTCAGCACACATGATTTTAAAAATGCTTTTGGGCTAGTGGAATTAGTCGCATGTTGCTGGAAATAACAGATATAGGTAAAATCACTTGTGGAACAAGAATGAAGTCAATTGTTTGTCCTGAATGGGATCTATATTGAGAATCATTTCTTTTCATCTCAAGGAACAAGATCATCACTTTTGGCTCAATTCAAATAGTCTTTTCCATATGTTTATAAATTTCCAATTTTCCAATTTTAGACTAAAACACACTTATTCAACATGTAAATAATATAAACATGCATGCTGTTTTTGTAAGGCATATATGTAGAATATACTATTTATGGAATAATACTAAGAAAAGAAATCTTTCCAGGGTTTCCAAGTGTACTTTTCACATGGGGTGAAGATACCAATTTGAATATATTGTCCTTCCTCCATGAGGTAATCATCATCACATTCTCATTGTTTTTTGTACACTATACCAGAAACCCATGTAACATATTAATGTGTACTTGAGAGAAAAATCATCTTCCACAAAGTCAACTGTTCGCATGGTAGCTTTCTGTGTAGATATAAGTGGGATTGGCCCATTTCTTTGCATGAATGTGGAAGGTCTCATGATAAATTGGCTTATCCATGGTTGTACAGGTCTAATTTGTCTGCTAAAGACACAGAAAAATGGGACTGTGTCCTTAATTACTTGAAAAGAGATGGACAAAATCACTATTGAAAATTTTTAAAGAATAATGCAATAAGGAGATAAAAATTAATGTGCATACTTGTTAGACCCTTAAATAAAACTAGTTGGAAGGCTAAAAGAAACATATGGGAATCCTACAGGACTTCAAAAAAGGACCCAAAAGCAGGAATATAGTGCAATATACAACTAATCATTATGAAAATTAAAACAGTTATATCCAAAACTGGATGCTGAATACCACTATGTATGCCCTGCTGATGGTCTATGAATAATGACAATGATCTTTGCATTAGATTTCACTCTATACTAAGCACGTTTTCCTCATTTTTCAGGCATCACAATAAACCTGTACATACTATAATTCTCTCTGTTTTGTAAATGAGGAGACTGACTCTCAGCACTTCTAATTTAATTAGACAGAATTTCCTGGTGTATTTTTTTTCTACTCTTCAAGAAAATTAGAGATACCAAGGGAACATTTCATGCAAAGATGAGCTCAACAAAGGACAGAAATGGTATGGACCTAACAGAAGCAGAAGATATTAAGAAGAAGTGGCAAGAATACACAGAAGAACAGTACAAAAGAGATCTTCATGACCCAGATAATCATGATAGTGTGATCACTCACCTAGAGTCAGACATCCTGGAATGTGAAGTCAAGTGGGCCTTAGAAAGCATCACTACAAACAAAGCTAGTGGAGGTGATGGAATTCCTGTTGAGCTATTTCAAATCCTAAAAGATGGTGCTGTGAAAGTGCAGCACTCAATATGCCAGCAAATTTGGAAAACTCAGCAGTGGCCACAGGACTGGAAAAGGTCAGTTTTCATTCCTATCCCAAAGAAAGGCAATGCCACAGAATGCTTGAACTACCACACAATTGCACTCATCTCTCATGATAGTAAAGTAATGCTTAAAATTATCCAAGGCAGGCATCAGCAATACGTGAACCATGAACTTTCAGATGATCAAGCTGGTTTTCAAAAAAGCAGAGGAACCAGAGATAAAATTGCCAACATCTGTTGGATCATAGAAAAAGCAAGTGAGTTCCAGAAAA
>ML661344.1:10296664-10485132 GCA_007570785.1 Antilocapra americana | reverse complement strand
TTTTTTTATTTTATTTATTTATTTTTTTTTAATTATTGTTTTAGCCATACATTGTTATGATATCACCATGGGTTTACATATGCTTCCCTATTTCTGCTTTATTGACTATGCCAAAGCCTTTGACTATGTGAATCACAATAAACTGTGGAAAATTTTGAAAGAGATGGGAATACTAGACCATCTGACTTCTCTTAAGAAACCTGTATGCAGGTCAGGAAGCAACAGTTAGAACTGAACATGGAACAACAGACTGGTTCCAAATAGGAAAAGGAGTACGTCAAGGCTGAATATTGTCACCCTGCTTATTTAACTTACATGCAGAGTACATCATGAGAAACACTGGGCTGGAAGAAGCACAAGCTTGAATCAAGATTTCCGGGAGAAATATCAATAACCTCAGATATGCATATGATACCATTAACATGGCAGAAAGTGAAGAGGAACTGAAAAGCCTCTTGATAAAAGTGAAAAAGGAGAGTGAAAAAAGTTGGCTTAAAGCTCAACGTTCATAAAACTAAGATCATGGCATCTGGTCCCATCACTTCATGGGAAATAGATGGGGAAACAGTAAAAACAGTGTTAGACTTTATTTTTGGGGGCTCCAAAGTCACTGCAGATGGTGATTGCAGCCATGAAATTAAAAGACGCCTACTCCTTGGAAGGAAAGTTATGACAAACTTAGATAGCATATTGAAAAGCAGAGACATTACTTTGCCAACAATGGTCCATATAGGCAAGGCTATGGTTTTTCCAGTAGTCATGTATGGATGTGAGAGTTGGATGGTGAAGGAAGCTGAGTGCCAAAGAATTGATGCCTTTGAACTGTGGTGTTGGAAATGACTCTTGAGAGTTCGTTGAACTGCAAGGAGATCCAACAAGCCCATCCTAAAGGAGATCAGTCCTGGATGTTCAATGGAAGGACTGATGTTGAAGCTAAAACTCCAATACTTTGGCCACCTCATATGAAGAGCTGACTCATTGGAAAAGACCCTAATGCTGGGAAGGATTGGGGGCAGGAGGAGCAGGGGATGACAGAGAATGAGATGGCTGGATGGCATCACCAACTTGATGAACATGGGTTTGGATAGACTCCGGGAATTGATGATGGACAGGGACGCCTGGCTTGCTGCAATTTATGGGGTCGCAAAGAGTTGGACATGACTGAGCTGAACTGAACTGATGTATAACAAACAACTAAAAACTTAGTGGCTTAAAAAAACTTCTCAGACTTCTGTAGGTCAGAAGCTAGCTTGCTATTGATTGATGCTTTCTTTCTCAAGCTATTGGCTGGTCTTAGAGTTTATCTGAAGATTCTGGTGGAGAATCCACTTCCAAGCTCATTGACCTTGTTTACAGTATTCAGTTCCTCATTGTTGTAGAACTAAGTTATTTGTTTCCTTGCTAACCTGTTTACTTGGAGCTACATCAGAACCCTAGCATTGCTACTTTCATTGCCATGTAGCCTCCTCCATCCCTTCATGCTTCAAATCTCCTTGACTGATTCTTTTGCTACCAGTCAGAAGAAACACTCTGCTTTGAAAAGAGTAACTCAATGGGCAAAGGTTTACTATAATAATATTTTTATTTAAAGATCAAATGAATTGAGGTTTTAATTGCTTCTGCAAAGTCTCTTCAACACAGTACTTAGGTCAGTGTTTAATTGAATAACCAGGGCAAAGGAATCTAGCAGGTGCTGTCTTTAGAAATCTGACCACTGCATTTTGTTTGAGGGGATTTAGAAGTCAGATGTACTAACTAAAAATCAAACCTATTCTCATTTAAATTAACTTGCTAATTTATACTAATTTACCTAATATGTAACTAATCTTCAACTTTCATATATACATTACTCTCACTTTAGTTGTAAGTTATTGTGGCATTCAAGAACACCAAGTTTAAAATGAGTTGCTTTGAGAGCAGAGATTACATACCAAAAAAAAACCCAACCCATAATTCTAGGGAAGAATGCCTAGGATCTACTTACTGGTAGCAGAAACAAAAGGTTAAGACCTAGGAGACCATTGCCTACTGTCCGAACTAAAGGAGTCCTTTGTAATCTCTTTTTTTTTTTTTTTTTTTAGTTTTCTTTACTTTATTGTGTTGGTTTTGCCATACAATGACATGAAACTGCCATGGGTTTACATATGCTCCCCCTCCAGAACCCCCTTCCCTCCTCCCTCCCAATTCCCTCCCCCTGGGACATCTCGGTGCACCAGCCCTGAGCATCAACCCTGGGCTGGGATTGATTTCACATATGATAATTAACATGTTTCAATGCCATTCTCCCATATCATCCCACCCTTGCCCTCTTCCACAGAGTCCACGAGTCTGCTCTATACATCTGCGTTCCTTTTGCTGTCTCGCATGCAGGGTTCTCCTTACCATCTTTCTAAATTTCATATATATGCATTAGTATACTGTATTGTTGTTTTTCCTTCTGGCTTACTTCACTCTGGATAATAGGCTCCAGTTTCATTTTATCTCTCTCTCCATCTACTTGCTTATAATTCACAGCATTATAAAAGAGGCTTGCTTTCAAATAGAAACTGATTTAAGGAGGAAAATTTTACCCTTGTATCTTTTATCCTTGGCATAGTTTCCAGCAGATATTAAATATTAGCAGAGAACTTGAATACAGTAGATGCTTAGAAATGCTGAGTTGAATTATTAATATATTGTTGACTAATTGTAAATGAAAAACAGCATCATAACAAAATAAAAACCTAGAAAATAAATATTAAAATAAAGAAAAATCATAACCCTTGCACAAAAATGGTGCTAATACTTGGTAATATCTAACACTTGGTAGCGATAAGTAGATCTAATAAATATTTAATTCATATAGCTAGATGGAAAGAAGTGTTTATTTCTTCCTGTGGAGGTTTGTATTCAGTTGTCTTTAATCAAAGTATAAGAACTTGGGTTTCCCCAATTTTGAGAAGTACTACCGGGCAATGGCATTTCTCCCTGAACCTGTGTGGATCAAGAAGGTTAGCTATCTCTCCACTGTGATTTGACTATGGTTATGGTGGTTGTTACGGTTGCTAGCTTTGGGATCATCTTTGCACTTAAAGGTTTTTGGTCAATTTCTATTTGTATGACTTGGCTGGAATTGAACACTGTTAATTGCTTCTGTTTTCCACTATAAAGTTGTCCAGTCTAACTAGGCTAATATTAAGAAAGGTACAGGAGCATCATGGAAAGGGCATTTTTCTAACCATTTAATATGGTTCTAAGTTAACTGCCTTTGCCCTCAGTATTCCTCTTCTACTAGGTTAACCAGGGGCTAGATAACCAAAAGGGGATTATAAAGTTTTCATGTTTTACACTGTATATGACTTTATTCCTTCCCAATTGAATCTTAGCATGTTTCAAAAGAATTCACTTTTTATCCCATATAAAAACCAAATCTGTTAACCTTTAAAGCCATAAATCCTCCTTTTTTTCTAATTATCTTTGACCTAGAAGCTGAAGCCAGGTTCCCCCATTTTCTCAGTTAAGATATTATTCATATACTCATTTACCTTTGTGAAAACTAGAGTTGAAATTATTAATGCCACTTTTATTGAATCTAATGATATTTACTTGGCATATAAAGGACAGGGCTTTGTCCACTAATTACATAGATGACTAAGTCTTTTGGAGATAACATCCACAATGTTTAACCACATATCTCTTTGGATGGATTGATGGGGAGAAAACTTTTCTCATACAAACCTATATTCATGCATATTACTATTGGAGTATTCTAGTTAATCATTGCAACCTGGCTATCTTTTCACAGCTTAAAATCACCTTAGCATCCAAGCAAGAACTAGTTCTTTTCCTTCTAGGCTTAACTCTGTGGAATTTTCCTCAATACTCACAAGAAAAAAAAATGGATTTAGATGAGTTGACATGTAAATACATGGAAATAATTTTTCTCCTCTTTTATAACAGAGCATGCAGGTTGTATATTATAGAGCTGATACCATTCTTTTCTAATACTACAGTTATTCATGATTTCCTTGATGGAGAAAGGAAATCTATTTACCTAGTTAAAATTGTTACCCTTAGGGTGGGTAGGAGGAAGGCTCAAGAGAGAGGAGATATATGTATACATATAGCTAATTCATATTGTTGCATGGAATATACCAATACAACATTGTAAAGCAATTATTCTCCAATTAAAAATTAATTAAAAAACTGTTATCCTTTATTTCCATACCTAGCAGAGAACTTGAACACAATGGCTGTCCAAAAAGTTTGTGTTGAATCATATTGTTAAACTATAATTTTTAAAATGTGTATACTTAAAAAAATTTTTCAATGGCCTGTCAATATTCTTACCATGAAACAAAGAAAAAGACCTACTTGCTTAAAATCTCTATGGGTAACTAGATGCCCGAGAAAATCACTTGGCAAGCTCCAAGTAGTCAAAAATATTAATTCTAATTTTCAAGAAAAGCTCCTTAAAGTTATATATCTAATATTTTATAGTGTAAGCTCGGAGAAGGCAATGGCAAACCACTCCAGTACTCTTGCCTGGAAAATCCCATGGACAGAGGAGCATGGTGGGCTGCAGTCCATGGGGTCACTGGGAGTCAGACATGACTGAGCGACTTACTTTCACTTTTCGCTTTCATGCATTGGAGAAGGAAATGGCAACCCACTCCAGTGTTCTTGCCTGGAGAATCCCAGGGACGGGGTAGCCTGGTGGGCTTCTGTCTATGGGGTCGCACTGAGTTGGACATAACTGAAATGAATTAGCAGCAGCAGCAGCATAATCAAAGCTGGTTAAAGACTTGAAATCAAGGCAGCAACAGAAACTCAGAGATCACTTTCCTTGAATTCAGTTCCCATGATCTTGGTTCATATTGCACTAACAAGACTTGAGCCAAATCAAATTGAATTGCCATAGATATGTGCCCCTAAATTCTGCCTCTGCCCATTTTAGGTCAGTACCTTGGTTGGCTCTGCCAGTAACTAAAAGCGCTTAGGCAGAAACACAAATGGACTAAAGAATAGGAATAGAGACAAGGTCTAGTAGTATGGTCTTGTTATCTATGTGTTAAAATCTGTTTGATTCATTCCTTCTGTGAAAAATGATTAAACAAAATATTTATTCCTACCAAGCATCAGGTATAGGTAAGTTACCTGAAGTTTCCCTGCACCTTTTTTCTTAACACACTTGGCGTGTAATGGACTTCTCGTTTTGATCATCCATCACTCTGAAACTAAAGCTGCCTATCAAGGTCTGACATTTGGGGTGCCAAATTAGATGATTTTATTTGTCCAAATGGGGATAAGGTTGGAGCTGCCAAAATTGTACTCACTTGTGACCTAAATATCCATAAAAGAAAAAGCCAATGCCATTAAAAATTGTGTCATCTCCTCTTCATGATTCAGTAATGAAAGCTTGCTGGCCAGTGGTATGTCAGCTGAATTCTGTTTAATCATTGGAAGTTGTGTGCACTATATCTGTGAAGCCTAAATGGAAAAAGTTGCCACTGCAATTGCATCTTCTTCCTACCAATAAATCAATGTAGAGGAAGTAAAGAGAAAGAAGGCCATATGACAGCTCTCCATCAAAACGCCAATCATAAATTAGCACTCACAGAGAACATATCACACAAGACTCTTTCAGGGACACTGAGTTAAGCAATGAAAGAGATGCTTTAGTTTTAAATGGCTGCAATTTCAGACCTCTCCAACCTGATTTTCACAAGGCAAAGGGAACCACCCAGTGAGAAAGTTCAGCCTATTTCTACAGGTAATCCTGTCTATCTTTCCTTTTTTTTTGATATATTTAAGAACCTGATAGGTTTTATAACTGCAATTAGACAAAGCAATCCCTTTCACTGATAAGCATGTCTTAAGACTGCCCCCATAATATAAGGCAAGATCATTGTTTTCTCACTTTTTAAAAGAAAGTGCCATTGTATAAAATACGATTTTCAACTTGATGGGAGCAAGCCCTAGTGATTTAGGTGATATTGAATTATTTCATAAGTTCACTGCATAAACCCAGAAAAAAAAAATGCTGCTTTTGACAGCAAGAGAAGGCAGGTTTCCGTCCTAAATCAGGAGGTTAAAAATATACTTGTTCAAAACATATGCTGAACTCTGTGTTTCTTGGCTTTGGCATATAGAGCTTAAAATAATTAGGTACAAGGACAAATGAGTCCATATTCTAAAGACAAGGGGGGGAAAAAACTAAGTGTAATTAAAATTCAAGTTTTAGAAAATCACTATTAACCTGACAAATATTTAAAGCTAATATATGAGATCAATGACTTTATAATAGTATAATAAAATCATTACATTTTTTCCTCTCCCTTTTCTTTCAATATATTTGAAAATTTCCAATTATATTCCACCTCTCGGTCTCTATACTCTTTTAATATAATGTAATATAGACTACTATTTTTTTAAGAATTATAATGATATGGGAAACTATGAGGTATTATAATATCTCTAATCATACAACTGTGTAACTTGGGAATTGTATTTTTATGCTCAAAGGCTTAAATTACATCATATCATGATTAGAGTTATTGAGAGCACTCTCTCATATGTCAGTAGCCTGTTATAGAAGAACATGAAAATGGTCCTTCAAAAAAAAAAAAAAAAACTCAGGGTATTAAGAGATCTGAGAACTCATGAAGTTCAACCTGTTTCTAAAATGGGAATATCCCTCAGACAGCACTGACAATGGTAATCGGGCCTCTGCTTGAACATTTCCAATGAAAAGGTATGCATTACTTCAAAGGGGTGTCATTTTATCACTGGATAATTATAGTCATTAAAAACATTTTGCCTTTTATCAAAGGAAATATAAATTTAAAAAGTAAAGTTTGTCTTTGCTTTAGGCATGTCAATCAGGGGCTCTGGGGTCCCTTCTTTCATCCACCACATTACACAGCTTTTCTGTTGAAATCAACCTCTAGAACTAAATAGTTACCTCAAGTGTAGATTGACCAATGCAAATAAACTGGGCTAACTATCTCATTTAATCTTAAAAGCAAAATTCTCTCAAATAATAACTTTTGGTTATTTTGTGTAACAAGTAGTGTTCTGGAAAGAATTAGATGTCACTCACAAGTGGATACCTGAAGAATGTTTAAAAGGAACTGTTACAAAGGGTGGGTAGCATCATCTAAAACCAATAAGAATTGGTGAAGTGCTCCAGGGCTTGCAACAGAGGAGTTCTTACCTCCTATAGCCTGAAAGGGACAAAAGGATAGAGTGGTTACTGCTAGCCCATGAGCACAGTTTTAGTTGTAGCAGAGGGCTGCTTGAGACCAAAGTGACCCAGTTGGAGGGAGTTAAAAACTAAATGGGCTGTTCATCCATCTTCCTTCCTTCTGATTTCCTATTGATACCTCTTCTTGGTTAAATATAACCATAAATAAGAAGCAAAATGCTCACTGACACATCCATAAAGATTAGCTACCATGGGCACAGAGGAATGTGAACAGAAATATTGGCAAATCATGTACCATATCACATGTATGAGTGTGAGAGTTGGACTGTAAAGAAAGCTGAGCACAGAAGAATTGATGGTTTTGAACTGTGGTGTTGGAGAAGGCTTTTGAGAGTCCCTTGGACTGCAAGGAGATCCAACCAGTCCATCCTAAAGGAGATTAGTCCTGCGTGTTCACTGGAAGGACTGATGTGGAGGCTGAAACTTCAATACTTTGGCCACCTCATGTGAAGAGTTGACTCATTGACAAAGACCCTGATGCTGGGAAAGATTGAAGGTGGGAGGAAAGGGGGATGACAGAGGATGAGATGGTTGGATGGCATCACTGACTCAATGGACATAGGTTGGGTAGACTCTGGGAGTTGGTGATGGACAGGGAGGCCTGGCGTGTGGCAGTTCATGGGGTTGCAAAGAGTCGGACACGACTGAGCGACTGAACTGAACTGAACCGATGTACCAGAACTATGCTAGATTATTATAATAGCCTCACACAGCACTTAATAAGATGAACTTTTAATATATCAACAACATAACCCTAAAAGTCCCTGTATTAACAGTCATGAGGAAAAGAAATAATCTATGATATCACAGAGACAGATGTAACTACTGACACTGTGGACCTGATTCCGTGGTCTCATGAATAATACACTGCTTTTAACTTGTAGTTCACTTGAAATATCCAGCTAATTTTACATCAAATATCGCTAAGCTGATATTTGCATTTATGATACTGATAAAATTGTTTTATTCAATTCAAGTTTTACAATTTTTAAACCAAGTTGGTTTCAATTCACTGTTACATTTTCTCAACTCTCCTGCTCCCACCCTCATTACTACACAGAAAATATGTAAGTAGTATAATCACTCTTTCTTATCAAAGAAAATCATTTCATTCCTACATGTCTTTTATGACAACCTATTCTACTTTGTTTTAATCCCAGACAGTATCAACTTTTTTATAAACTCAAAGAAGTTTTCTTCTTCATTTATCACATTGCTATTGTTTCTCTGATCTTCTTACCTGACTTCACCAATTAATGAAATTCTAGCTTAAATTCCTAGTCCTCAGTTGTTGAGTTTTTAATAATAACTGCCCTGTAATTGGGATTTCCAGTCTATAACTCAATTTTGCCAAATTAGATTATTTTATCTGCCCCAGTATTTTAGGAACAAGATTTTTATCATGTTCTCCATCTCTTACTCTGAAGCATGTTTCCTGAAGGGCAAGAGAATTCATACTTTTGAAAATCACAGTATCCATGTGGCTTTTTACTCAAAATTTTAGTACAGGTTGAAGGAAAGTTATATGGCTCAAAATAGCCTGGAGTCAAAACTCCCCTTCAGGTCCTCCCCACCATTCTATGCAAAACAAAGAACTCTCTCACTGGAAGAAAAAAATGGACATTAAGGTTGATTACGCCCAACTCCCAACTGGTCCAGCCTTTGGCGGATCTCCCAAATTCCTTGCCCCAGCCATTTAAGAGATAACTACTCTGAACAACCTTGGAGAAGAACAGGCCCCCTTAAGACAGTAACTTTCCACATACATACCTGTATATTCTTACTCATTACTTAGGCTAATACAGCAGCTTGCTAATCTGACTGCTGCCCCTTCTCGCCTCATTAAAGGTGATCTGTTCCTGTAAAGTGTTGGTCTCATTCTTTTTCTGAACTTTGCCTTCTCTAACTCCCTTACCCTACACAGGTCCTGGTACAATTTCTGGCTGATAGTTAAACTTTGGCATGTATCTTTTGAGAAAGACTGAAATGCTGCCAAACATTACAGTATCAACCCTCTGGCTCCCTAGATTGCCCTCAATCACTCACCTCGACAGTATTAATCATAGAGCCATTTTTATTTCATTCTGTATTGAAGATATTTGACTCAACTTGGACACTGTCCATTGATGTTTTTACCTCAGTTGGCTTTTTCAACACATGTTGAAATAGGTCACACATTCTGACCTACATTTAAATGTGTTTTTCTATGAAGCCATCTTCAGAATAACGATGTCTAGCCTGAATACTTTTTCTTCAAGCCTTCAACTTCATCCAGTTCTTCTCCTATTTTGCTATTTTTTGGCTTGGTCTTTCCCACCAGAAACTACTCTACTTCTCACCTGGTTATTTCAAATCCCTTTGAAATGTGTTAATTATTTTAATTAAATATTTTATAACTGCTGCTGCTCTAAGTCACTTCAGTCATGTCTGACTCTGTGTGACCCCATAGATGGCAGCCCACCAGGCTCCCCCCATTCCTGGGATTCTCCAGGCAAGAACACTGGGATGGGTTGCCATTTCCTTCTCCAATGCATGAAAGTGAAAAGTGAAAGTGAAGTCACTCAGACATGTCCAACTCTCAGCCACCCCATGGGACTTCAGCCCACCATGCTCCTCTGTCCATGGGATTTTCCAGGCGAGAGTACTGGAGTGGTTTGCCATTGTATTCTCTGATTTTATAACTAAAGATATTTAAAAGTATTTCAAAGACATAACCAAGAACAATTAAGTAAAGACCATCAATTATTGTGGCATTCCCTTTGTGCCATTCTATGATTCCAAGGAAACACACCACCTAAGATAAACACTACCTTGAATTTTATGATAGCATTTTCATTTTCTTGCTTTCTTCAAACACACACAAGCACACACACACCCTGCATATTTTTAACTTTACAAATGGAATCATGCTGTGTAAAACCTTTTGCAATTTCCTCTTCATGATGAATATTATCTTTATTAGGTTTATCTGTGTAGATGCATATGGCTATAGAATCTTTATTTACATTATAATATATCAAAATGCATCCTAACAGTGATTCTGTTTTTTACTGAATTAGCTTTGTTTCTGCTACTATTCTAGTTACCACTATTCACGATAAAACAATTGCCTAGGATTAGGTCAAATTCAGGCCTTACACATCATTTAGTTTTCTGTGAGTAAGGAGAATAAAAATCCAGTGAAGTTTAAAATAATCACTGGATAAGCTGATCAGATGCAAGACCAATTAGAAACAGTGACATCTAAAGTCATTTTCCTATGCAAAAACAAAAAACAAAAAACAAAACTGTACTTGAGAGGGTTAGGAAAGCAAACTTCTGATTCAAGTTGCCTACATTCTACCTGCAATCTAGAGAAAGCTTTTCATCTCTTTTTTTCTTAGTTTCTCCTCTCATTTTAGAGACTAAACTTGTTCATATGTCAAAAATTTCTTTCATTCATCAATTAAATAACTTACTTGAAATTGCACTAAAGAGTAAAGTTATCATGAATATTATACACATCAAATAATTTAAAGAGACCTTGGCAATGTGTTCTGATGGCTACGACTTTTGGAAAATTTGAAACAAACAACAGCAAAAAGGTTTATCTATGAATATCAATACTTTTTCTCTTTTCTATGATAGCATTAGAGTTACAACTATTTCTGGGAGATTCCACTACAAGTATGTTGAGTTGAAATTGAGATATGAATTAGATTACACTGTGTCTATGTTCTAGGGATATACTCTTTTGATTTGTAATTATTTTCTCTATAGTTAGATGTTGCTAATCACAGAAGTCATGGTAGATATGTTAATAATGAAAACATTGAAATGGCTTCCAGGAAAACTATTGCTTCTTTTCACTCTAAAAACTAATCCAGCATTTTGACCCTAAAGAAGCAGGAACAGAGATGGAGTCCAAATATGAAAAATATTCTATGAATGCAAAAGAAGTATGTGGAGAGTGGAGAGAAATTGAGAACTGAAACATGCAAAGCCAAAAACAAATTACTGAGTAATTCTTTCAACTGTCAAACAAGTAAGTAAAAAACTCAGGTTTTCAGATTCCAAGTTAAATGGACTTTTTCCTTCCGTCAGAAATATATTGATACACGATAAAGAAGGGCATACAGTTTCAATGAATTATACAACAAAATAATTTCTGCGTCTATTATATACAAAATCAGTAGAAATTATTCTATCAATGAGAAATAAAGTGAAATTCTTTGTTGTTGTTCAGTCGCTAAGTCCTTTCCTGGCTCTTTGTGAACCCATGGATTGCACCATGAAAGGCTTCCATGTCCTTCACTATCTCCCAGAGTTTGCTCAAACTCATGTCCATTGAGTCGGTTATGACATCCAACCATCTGATTCTCTGTCTCCCACTTCTCCTGCCCTTAATCTTTCCTAGTATCAATCTTTTCCAATGAGTCTTTGGTTGTTTTTCTTTTTTTAAGATCATTCTAAAGTCAGCAATTCACTGAGTAGAAGATACATTTTGAATACAAATAAAATAGTCTTTAATTCTTTGCTAATCTAACAAAGATTTTTTTTTCACATTAGAAAATATATTTAATTTTTTACTGATTTCACACAGAATAATGATATTGACAAAGATAACATATTCATAATAAGCCACTGCAGTGAGGAGACATGAATGACAAATTATCTAAAAAGTATTGTCACTTCAAAGTGTTGAACATGAGTCACTCCAAAGGAATACCTAAAATACTCAGAAATCTTACAATATATGAAAGAAACCTGGCAAAAATTTTCTTAACTTTGACAGAAATCCAAAAGGTTGAATAGCTTTACCACAAATAGTGAGGCCAAGAGAATCTTTTCTAAAAATCTGAGATTAAAAAAAAAAAACAAAAAAAAACCTAATAGGAAGATTGAATTATCTTTCTATTCTATTTGTAAAATAAATGACAAAACCATTGTCATAAGAAGAGATGGTCAAATAACAAATAACCAGAAAAAAATAGAATTTTAGAGATTTTAATAAAATATTTTTTCTGTATTTGGCATCTTTTATGTCTTGGCTTGATTTTTTAAACCATATAACTAGTAATTATTTCCTATTCTAATAAATATTCACTTTAATACTTTATTTTGTACTTGTTATTTTGCATTTTTTGAAGGTTTCCCAAACTTCATATTTATTACTTTGCTATTTTTTTTGGCTACACCATAAGTCATGTGGGGTCTTTCCTGACCAGGGATTGAAGTCACAGCCCTGCATTGGAAGTGCCAAGTCTTAACCCCTGGACCGCCAGGAAGGTCCCTCCAAATTACATAAATTTCTGCTGTACATAATTTATGCCCATCACATGGTAGTTACAAGATAAATATTAGCAGATATTAGCATTCATAGCTAATTTATACATGTATATGTATATATGTGGGATTCCCAGGTAGTGTAGTGATAAAGAATCCACCTGCCAATGCAGGAGAGGCAAGAGATGCGAGTTCAATCCCTGGGTTGGGAAGATCCCCTGGAGTAGGAAATGGCAAGCCACTCCAATATTCTTCCCTGGAAAATTCCATGGACAGAGGAGCCTGGGAGGCTATAGTCTACGGGATAGCAAAGACATGAACCTGGCTTAGCCGCTGAGCGCACACACACTTCTATGTGCAAATATAGGTGATTATGCATTTGTTTCATGTACATAGAGATATTAGTGAAAAACTAATGCACATTTTTATAAATATTCACTTTAAATTTCATGTATTCTCTGTGTTAATAATTCAGATAATTTTTTAGTTTGCATTTGTATTAAGCTGAGTAACAAAACAAAGGCATAAAAGATTTTCAGCCTAGACAGTCAGACTAAACAGGAATATAAAGTTTATAAAAGACCAGTAGTCTCTATAAAATGAATCACAAATACTACTTTGCCCAGAGTAAAAGAATACTATGTAATTACCTATATGTGCATATATATATATATATATGCATACTTAAAAAATAAGAGAATTTTTTAAAAGAGAATTGAAGCAGGAACCACAGTATTTAAAATCCTAATTGTAGAGAAGAAAATATAGTTCTCAAATATAAATGTATTTATGGATATATGCCATGACAACTTTTGACTCAAATCTAACATGTTTGCATAACTATCAAAGTATTCTGTAAACTTCTGAGTTATGAGCAGAGATAGTTTATATCAGAACTATATCACCTGGAATTCTTCTACTCATGCTACAAGGAAGAAATAAAAGCAATGTTTGCTGCACTGGGTTGAACATATTGTCTTGAAAAGAATTGGTATCAATTTTTGAAGTTTCAAGAATGAAACTTAAAAATATAGCTTGTCAGAAAAACATAGTGTAGACGTTTGTGATACTGCAGTAGAATAAGAGTTTGATGTTATTGGAACAGATGACAGTTCAATCTAGTGAAAACAATGCCATCTGAAATATATTAGATCTATGTAGTATCTATTTTACATAAAATAAATTTTACACAAATGTACACACAGCATGGGTATACATGTAATTTAACACTTCAAAAGTTAATGTCTTTGTCGTTATTCACAATAGAAAGTATGAAAAGCAATTTTGTGGTGGCTTTAAAAATATTTTAAAATGACTATATGACAGTTATGTCATGTTGTTTTATATATCACAAAGATAGTCATTCAACACAGCATGAAGCAAAGTGTTATTGCTGGGTCTACTATAATTCAGTATCATTTGTTCGAAGTCCTTCAACCAAGTAGTGATTTAGAGAAAAGTATTATAAACTCCAGAGTCAAAAGGCCTAACTTTGAATCTTGATCCTGTCCTTTAAGCAAATTGACTGCCTTCTCTGTACCACTTTTTTTTGCTATGAAACTGTCAATAATATCTGCCTTTTAAGTTTTATTGTGAAAATTAAATCAAAGATGAAAAGGCACATTACAGGCCATGTACTCTCATCTTTGGTGAATTTCAGCTTCACTTCTCCTTTATTCCTTCCATACAACCTCATGGGAGAAAATCATTAGTAATGAAGGCAATAATAACAATATTAAAAGAGGCACAATCTATATACAACCTTATGCTATAGATTTTTTTTTTCATAGAAGGAACAAAAATGTCAAACTCCTTTTCAATGCTCTTGAGTTTTTAAGGTACTTATAGAAAATTACCAAGGAGGCCATTTTGTCTGTAATAATCTAACTTAAGACATTGACAAACAATTATGGATATGTATGTTCAACTGGAAATAGCTAGTATAGAGAATAGAAGCCAGCTATAATGTTGGTTTCTTTCTGGAATGAGTTCATTATGTATACACTTCAAAGAACTTCAGCAATAGTAAATATTTTGCAGACAATTTGGTATCCTAGTGTTTATCATATATCAGTGAAAGTGCTCATAGTTTAAAGTTTCTCTCTCTACATCTACGTATGTGAGTATGCTTATTCTAGCCCAAAATGGATTCAGGACAATTAAGAAAAACAAACCATGCAAAAGCATATGGTGAGGAAGAGCTGCTCCTTCCATCCAGATGTGAGGGAAGAAAAATGAGTAAAGAAAGCCATTGAACCACATATGCTTAATGCTTTGGACTCTTTATTTTAATCATAACAGGAGCAAAATCATGAATGAAAATCTGACTAGAAGTAAAATCAGTAGGAGTTCTAAATAACCACAAGTCAAACATCTCAATGCCTTGAGAATGAATAAATATAGTCAAATATATGACTGAAAGAAGTAAGCAAAGAGGTTTGAAAAATGTTTCTTTACTTTCATGGAAAATAAAATGAAGATATCAAACTTTTGGAAAAAAAAACTTTATTAGTTTTTCCTAAAGAAGAGAAAGGAGCTATGTAAAGGAATATATAACTATACTATACTACACTACATGAGAAAAACATTTTAATCAATTGTTGTCAGTATGCCTATCAAAATGTTAAAATAAAAACTGAAACATTGATACTGTTTACAGGTGTCTTATTCTTCCTATCTGAAATAGACTTGAAGATAAAAATTCAAATTAAACAGCACCAAATGTGCTCCAGGCATATATAGCAATCATATTGACATACTATTTCCTTAATCTTCCTAAGAATTCTGTGAGATACCAATTCTACATTTTGGGGGTGGAGAAAATGAAGTGTGAAAAAACAAGTAACTTGCATAAAGTTATCATACCCTTATGAAATGATAGTATTTGCTTCTTCATTTTTGTGAAAGTCTGTATACAGATGGAAATATCCTAAATATTTGACATTCAGTTCAGTTCAGTTGCTCAGTTGTGTCCGACTCTTTGCAATCCCATGGATTACAGCATGCCACACCTTCCTATCTATCACCAACTGCTGAAGTCTTCCCAAACCCATGTCTGTTGAGTTGGTGATGCCATCCAACCATCTCATTTTCTGTTATCCCCTTCTCCTCCTGCCCTCAATCTTTCCCAGCATCAGGGTCTTTTCAAATGAGTCAGCCCTTCGCATCAGATGGCCAAAGTATTGGAGTTTCAGCTTCAACATCAGTCCTTCCAATGAACACCCAGGACTGATTTCCTTTAGGATGGACTGGTTGGATCGCCTTGCAGTCCAAGGGACTGAGAGTCTTCTCAGTTCAAAGGCGTCAGTTCTTCTGTGCTCAGCTTTCTTTATAGTCCAACTCTCACATGCATACATGACTCCTGGAAAAACCATAGCCTTGCCTAGATGGACCATTGCTGGCAAAGTAATATCTCTGCTTTTCAATATCCTATCTAATTTGGTCATAACCTTCCTTCCAAGGAGTAAGCGTCTTTTAATTTCATAGCTGCAATCACCATCTGCAGTGATTTTGGAGACCCCCAAAATAAAGTTAGCCACTGTTTAATTCAACAGTAATGCTAGCAGGGTCTATAGGTTTCTTTGCAGATGTACTAATAATTTTCAGTTTAACAGATTATATGTTTTTGATCAGTTTAAGTAACTGTGTTTCCCAGGACTCTATTTAATAAAATTGTCAAGTCTTTTGCTATCAAATTGTTTATCATGTTTCTCTATTGTTTTGAATGTCCATAGGATCATTGGTTATACACCCATTCCAGTTATTGGTAGCGTGTGACTTCCCTCTTGTTTTCTTAATCTTGCTAACGATAAGATTTTTAAATAATATTGAAATATTATTTTTTCACATAACCAAACTTTGGGTTTTCATTTTTCTTTATTTTTTCCTATTTCATCTATTTATACTCTTAGCATTACTATACATTTTCTTCTATTTAATTTGTATTTAATTTGGGATTCTTGTCTCTTTTTTTCCCCTCTTCAAAGTGAAAATACAGATCACTGTCTGTAATATACAGCTTCATCCTCACAAGTAGAGATAAAGTGGAGATCACCTTGAAGTGAATGGGCCTTACAATTATTAAGAAGGTATAAATTTGATGGCATAGGACTGGGCTAAATTAGGAAATAATGATATTAATGTAAATATATTATTCAGCTGTTAAAAGTTCCAATTATGTTCAGAGAACAGAAAAATATTATTTTTGTTAGAGGTAATTTTTGAAGCAGTTTGGTCCAAGAAGGCAAACTGTATTAATCACCAATCTCTGACTTTTTTTGAAGACCTCTGATTATAGAAACTCCAATATCTGTCCATATGGGAGCACAGCTGCAAATTGAAGTTTTGAAATTTTTTGTAGGAATTAGAAGCATATTTCTTCCCAGTACTATTGTAGTTGTTCTAGAAAATTGCTTAAGAAAAATTCTAGAGAATAGATCAGAAACATTTTTGTAGCAGAAAATTGTAATAATAAGGTTTGTTGTTGTTGTTGTTGTTGTTATTTAGTCACTAAGTTGTGTCGGACTCTTTGTGACCCCATGTACTGCAGCATGCCAGGGTTCCCTGTCCTTCACTTTCTCCCAGAATTTGCTCAAACTCATATCCATTGAATTGGTGAGGTCATCCAGCCATCTCATTCTCTGTCACCCCCTTCTCCTCCTGCCCTTTGTCTTTCTCAGCTACAGGGTCTTTCCAAATGAGTCGGCTCATAACTCATATTTAATTGAGTACCTTTTATGTAACAGTGAAGAAATGCACATGAATTTATATATCTATATTCTCCACAATTGTATCAGGACATACAAATGACATACAAAAAACGTGCATACCATGTCAAAGGTCATCAGCAGGTAAAGAGCATAGCTGAGAATCACTAACAGACTTTCTGATTCAGGACTAACAAGTATTTCACTACTATCTGGGAGATTATATAGAATCTTGTTCTTTAGTTTCTGCAGATGTATATACATCAACTGGAGGGATTTGCCTAAAAATATCGTTCTGTATTCATCTTTTCTGACCCTTCCTATACTTTTGAAGGCATAGATTTTACGGGTTTGGCACCAAAAAGAAAAAAAATGTTAGGGATTGACATATGTTATTTTGTTAATCAAACAGATCATACTGGAGTTTGGAAAAAACTCACAGATAGGATTCCTTTATAGGAATGCAGGTTCCAAGCTTTAAGTAACCCAATGTGGTGGTTCAGTCATTAAGTCAGGTCAGATCTTGTGACTCTGTAGAGGCTCTGCCAGGCTCCTCTGTCCATGTGATTCTCCAGGCAAGAATACTGGAGTGGGTTGCCCTTTCCTTCTCCAGAGTATCTTCCCAGCCCAGGAATTGAAGCTGAGTATCCCTCATTGCATACAGATTCTTACTGACTGAGCTATGAGGGAAGTAAGCCAATAGCACAGTTATATTTGATCACTTGAATTCCCTTCCCTGGCCTTCTAGTTTGAAAACAAATTTGAGAGATGAAGTAGTGACTTAGAGACAATCTATGAGCTGAGTTGTGCATTTGCTGAAACTAAGAGAAGGAAAAAAAAACACAAAAGAAAAGCTAGAATAGAGGAAGAGTGGGAGGATCTGAAGTAAATGCAGTAAAATGAATAAAAGATATCAAAAGCATCATCAGAAAAAGGAGATAGGTTTGAGCAAGATATAGAATTGAGAGTCTAGAGTCAGGAGAAGAGAGAAAACCATGGAAAAGAAAGCAGGGCATATTAGGTCAAACATGAATATGGATGGACATTCCTGAAGAATTAGAAAAAGAATTCTGATCTGGTGACTTTAATTTTTATGTGTCAATCAGACTTATCTAAAGAGACAAAGAAAGGATAGGAAGACCCTGATTCTCTCTGAAAATGATAATTCTTTTAATGAATTGTCTCTGAACCAATAATATAGCATTATTCCATTCTCTGTGGTCTTAATTTCTTAAATTTCTATCCATTAAGATTCCAGTTCTGGAGTCATGTTCTGTAATTGCTTATTTTTTCAATCAAAAATTATTGAGTGTTTAGACTATCCTAAGTTTTGTGCTGAAAGTTTGGTCTGTAGAGAAGACAAAAACACAATCCTTGCCCTCTTTGAGCTAAGAATAATTTGGAGACAGACATGTAAATTATAAGACCACAATCCAATGAATGCCACAAAAGCAATACAAAAACCAATTCCTAGTTTACTGGAGACTGGAAACATTCGATGAATAAATATTTAAAATTAAGATGAGATGAGATTAAAAAGAGCATCTGCTCAGAAATCAGGTATCCAAGAAAAGATTGGCAAGAAAGGAACCCAGCAAAGGAGGGGAGCAGCACTAGTAACTGGCTAAAGATATAAACGACCAAAGGGACTGAACTAGTTTTGTTTATCTTTTCCACAAAAAGAAAACAATAACAATAAAAATAAATGGCAGGGTTGCCAACTCAGATATGAAAATTGCCAATAAAAAGTGATACATCAGACATATTAGGAAAGAAACTTTGCTTTGAAAATGAATCATGGACCCCTGTTATCACTGAAGCTTGTAATATAGCTCTAGAATATTTCAACTACTTATTATTCCATCCTATCAGATTTAGAAAAATGACAGGCTGAGTGCTTAGCCTAAGCTGTTTCAGAAATTAATTCCAAATATTAAACCAAAAGCTGCTACAACATATAAGGCATCATATAAGCTTGCTAAGCCAGAATGGTGACAATAAAACTTGCAATGGTGCCACAGTGTTATAATCAATGTTTAATTGACTTACTAATAAAACAAAAATATTCCATCATATATTTTTATATAGATCAAGAGCCTACTAAAATGTGTCAATTTATTTTTGGACTACAATGTATAGGTAGACTAAACATTTGCTATAGGTTAAGTTCAATAGCTGCTTTAAAAATATATTTATATTTGAGATGCAGATTCTCATTGGCACCCAACTACCAGATTTCTAGATTTCTAATTTCTAAATGAAGTCTGTATTTATATTCAACCAACATTGTACAACTACCTGTCTAGTATGGTAGGCAGTAAAATAATGAATGATATGGATATATTACCAACTAAATCAGTGAAAAATTTACCTATCAAGTAAAACTTCAATAGGTGAAAATGATGCCATTCTGTAACTTAAAAATATATACTGGAATACATGCACACATACACACACTCCCACATATATGGATAAATACATACTCACAAATTATTATTTTATTTGGAGAATAGGCTTTCTTTCATTTCAGGCACAGTATATTGGAGTAAGTTATTTTATAATCTTATACATCATATTTTTTTCTTTATTTCATAAAGAAGCATGATTTAAATTATGCCAAACAGATGAGAATCTATCTTATTGTAATATACATTCTAAACTTTTCTCTCTCAGTTACTCACTTCCATATTGCAACATATACTCACACCTTAGATCTTTGCCTACATAGAATAAGCAGGATACAGTTTCAATTTGGCCATCAGTAGTTAATGCAACAAAATAAGCAACTACTGAAATAGCTTCTCTACCACTGGGAACTCCATCTCATCACAAGAGAACTTCCACAAGAAGGTGATATGATCCTATCCATTGTCTATAGTTATTTGACCTAGGAATATAGATACCTTACTGAATCTGTGATAGTCACAATCATCTCTGATAAATTAAAATTTAAAAGAAATATTATGGTAGGATTTATGACAGCTAAATCACATTAATTGATTTCTTCTCAACAGAAAAATCTGAAACTCCTTATAGAGTCCAGAGGAGGCTCTGTGGCTTGATTTTCCAACTCCTCCTTGGAAAATAGGGAGATTTTTAAACATGTATCCTGATAACAATTTCCTTTTCTCTTAATGTTGCTAAACACTGCTTGGTTTGTCCCATTATCTTCCCCTGTGCACACATAACTGACTTCATTGTTATCAAATTTTCACTTCAGTTCAGTCGCTCAGTCATGTCTGACTCTGCGACCCCATGGACTGCAGCACAACAGGCTTCCCTGTCCATCACCAACTCCCAGAGCCTACTCAAACTCATTTGCATTGAATTGCTGATGACTTATGGGAACAACAACAACAAAAAAAAAACAGTCATTTTTTTTCTTTTCTGTGGTCAATGATGATGAACCATCTTAGCTCTCAAACCCCAAGCAAAGTTTCCTTTCTAGACCAGATAATATTAGTTTCTTTCCTTAACTACTTCATTTACTCGAAACTTTTCTTTCCTTTTATTTACAATACCCATTTTAGTTGAGTGTTGCTTATCTGTTAACACTGACTTGCGTACAGCTATCCAAAATGTTTAAAAAAAAATTGTAAACCCATATCCAAGCCTAACACATACAAGAAACACAATAAATTTACCCTTCTTCATTGATCCTGAAAGAGGTACAGCCATGGACAGTCCTAAAAGAAAAAAATGAAATTAAAAAATTCACGAAAACAGAAGAAACACATTTAGTTTCTGAACAAGCAGCAGAACAACAGCCCATGAGGAACTGCACCATTCTAATGGCTGCTGTGGTTTCCTGCTTGGATGGCCCTTAAGAAGGACTCATCCCACTTGTTGGGAATGCCCACACCAAATATAATACTCAGACGTAAGTCATTTCAGGGAACTGTTCTTCATTGAAGAGAGCTACATTGCTCAAGGTCATAGATATTTCCATCCTGGAGAAGCCTATATCCAATTAACTGGTATAAATACAGTACAGTTGGAGAAGGAAATGGCGACCCACTCCAGTGTTCTTGCCTGGAGAATCCCATGGATAGAGGGGCCTGATGGGCTGCTGTCTATGTTGTTGCAGAGTTGGACATGACTAAGCAACTAACACACACAGGCACACACAATACAGTACAGAGATCCAGTCCCCTTCCCACCATAAGAGGAAACTCTGAAGGGCCATCCCAGTTGCAGAGCTGCCCATGGACTTGACTGAAACTTTGTTGTAACTATACTGCCGCAGAGCTTCTCCCACTGCCTGCTTCCATGTCCATCCTTCCCCTATAGGTGCTGATTCTGACTCTACTTCCTAATAAATTTCCTGAGCTCTGATCTCTTCCTCAGATTCTGCTTCTAGGGAAACTATCCTGCAACAAATACCTAGAAGAAAGAAGTACATACACATTTAATATGTACATAATAATACATATTAATAAATACTAGCTACTTATTTTTAGCTCTTCTATGTACAATGTCCATCATACTAAATATTTTCATTGCTAACACTGAATGCTTTAAATATTAATCCTAAATACTTTACTTGCAATACTTTTGAGCTTTGGCATGTGCATTAAACTACAGATAAGTAAAGTTTAGGTAATTTATTCTACATTGCTTAAATGACAGAACTAAGAATCAAAACCAAATGAGTCTAACTAAAACCCTACTTCCTTCAACACTTTGATATATACTATCTCAAATATCAAATCAGAAGCTAAAATATGCTTTTCAGAATTGAAAGTATAGCATTTGTATTTCCTGTGCTAAAATTTTCCTTTCCTAAATTGTTATCTGATGTCCAGGGTTGACTCGAGTAAAACTCTGCTCATCATGGAGCCAGTGCCAAGAAACACTTCTTGATGAGTTTTTATATGCTATTTAGTTCATTATTGGGGCTCTTCAGCACTTCACCTGTTTTGCAGCACACAATTCAATATGTTGAAATATCATGAGTGGTGACTCTTCATAGAGTTAAAATCTTTAGAGAAAGAGAATATCATTTACAAAGGGCAGATAAGTAATTGACTAATGGTGGGAGAACAGATTGATCAAGTCAGTCATTACATGGAAAATTTGATGTTCACATGCAACTGAAAACACAAAATTTTCTTCTTTGCTGTTTTCAGTCACTATTTGAATTAATTTTAAAACATTTATAAGCAACATATATAAGATTTACAAGACTGAGCTATTTAGCCAATATTTAATTCTAAAAATAATCTTGAAATCAGATTGTTTTTCATGTTTCTTTGGTATATACTTTTCAATTAAAGTATAATTAGCTTATATATCAGTAATACAGAAAGTCAAAATGAAAAAAATTTCCTCTTATTGCTCTTAGTGCTTTTGGGTTTTTTTGAAACAAATGTGGCCACTTATTATAGATTTCCATTTAATATGTAAAAGTGTAATACTACCTAGAACAATTGCTTGAAAAATAGCAAAACTGTTTTTACTCTTTAAAGAGATATTTAAGCAAAATTTCTTAACTAGCATTAGGAGTAATTTCTCACTTTTTGAGTACATTTTATTTAAACAAAGTCACTTCATATTGCAATAAATAGAAAAAAAATCAGGATTTTAAATTACATCGTTTTTAGAACTACAATCAGATAATGTGTTTCGTTTTGTCTTGTTTTTTTAATAATCAAATATTGGGCTTTAGAGAATTTTTACCTTGCTGCTGCTAAGTTGCTTCAGTCATGTCCAACTCTGTGTGGCCCCATATATGGCAGCCCACCAGGCTCCTCTGTCCATGGGATTCTCCAGGCAAGAATACTGGAGTGGGTTGCCATTTCGAGTCTCGTTCTTAGAGTACCTGGATAATAGATTCCATGCTTTATTAAAGTACTTAAGCAATCAGAATGGAAGATATATCCAGTTCTTTTCATTTAGAAGGAAATGATATTTCATTATGGGTTATCAGTGTAGGGAAACTGTGTTTGCAATATGATCAAATATATCATCTATCAGGCAGAGCCATCAAGCTATACAAGCCATGAAATTGGAGTAAATCTGTTTTGTGAAATAGAAAAAATAGAACTCTTCTTATATAATACCTATTTCATACTGGCACATGTGTGATGTAAAGAAGGTATTGTTAATTCTGGGAGTTTCTCCATATTTCAGTGTACTTAATCTTTGTTCACCTTATCAAAGGATGTGAAGCTATAATCCTTGCTGCTGCTGCTGCTGCTAAATCTCGTCAGTCAAATTTACTGAATTAACCATTTGGTTTGATTGATAGAAATGCCTAGAAATTGAGTTGTCTTCAATGCACAATCTAAGTTAGCACATTGGAATACATTGTATCATGAAGCTTGCTGCTGCTGCTGCTACTAAGTTGCTTCAGTTGTATCCAACCCTGTGCGACCCCACAGATGGCAGCCCACCAGGCTCCTCCGTCCCTGGGATTCTCCAGGCAAGAACACTGGAGTGGGTTGCCATTGCCTTCTCCAATGCATGAAAGCGAAAAGTGAAAGTAAAGTCACTTGGTCCAGTCTGACTCTTTGTGACCCCATGGACTGTAGCCTAACAGGCTTCTCTGTCCATGGGATTTTCCAGGCAAGAGTACTGAAGTGGGTTGTCATTTCCTTCTCCCATGACGCTTGCTAGCACTCTGCAAGTGGGAGCATTTCTCCATGGATCCAACTTAGACATACACAGGGCTTGGGGGCAAGCCAATATAGAAATTTATGATTTAGTTCATTAACTATAAGAGAATAAATAATGCCCCAGAATATCAGGGCTAATGAATATCAAAGCTCATGTATCTTCTAAAAGGAGAGATTTGTGTTTGAGATATTTAACTCATGCTAAAATTGTTTTTAATTATAAGAGAATTCAAATTATAGAGGGAGGCTCAAATGAACTGAATTTGTATAAGAATTTGATGATTTCATTGGGAAATCATAGTCATCTACTTGGCTTAGATAATCATTTTAATTTAAATTTAGAGTTGTCCAGGAACTTAGAAACATGGAAGAAAGCTTGAAACAAATAATGAAAATGACTTCCACAAAGTTACTAGAATTTGTCAACAGGGTAATCTTGGTAGGCCAAATAAAGACATGATTTAATGACCAGAAGTGTTCACTAAAGCCATGGAGTGACCAAGATACCACAAAACTAATATTTATTATTCCCTTTTTACATGACAACAATAAAATATAAAATATTTACATGCATTATCATATTTAAAATCCTAATAACATTCTGAGAAGTTGTGTACTATTCTATTATTATCATTATAGATGAGGTAACAAAAATTAGGAGAGTGGAACAGGATACAGAATTGTGTAAGCACTTACATTGTCCCATTTGGCTTCCTAAAGAGAATCTCTTTGTTTCCTCAAGACACCTCACAGGATGCTTAATTCAGCTTTGCTCTGATGAGTTGAGTGCTGAGTTGATGACTGAATAGGAGATTTAGAGAAGTAAAGAGATGGGAAATCTGCTTTCCTTGAGACTGGAGAGACACAGACCAGACAAGTGGACAAATTAGGAAATTAGAGCTTTCCAGAGAAGAAAGCTGCAGCCATTTGAAAAGGAACTGCATTGAGGAAACCAAAAGCACTGTGAGAGTGGCCATGAAGGGTGGAAATTTCATCAAAAAGACCGTCACATTCAAGAGGGTTTTCAGGATGCTTTGTGATGTAATGTAGCTGATGTTTCCCTGGTATTCTAAGAAAGGCTTACACTTTTCTTCAATAGCGTGAAGTAAGACAGAATCTTTGCTTTCTTATTAAATTAACTTGAATGAGATTTGGTTTAAAGAGGATGCATTTAGACTCAAAAAGCCTGTTTATTTCCAATTTCATGACGAATTACCCATTTCATACAACTAGCAATTAATAGAACTGAAATTCCTTTCCATATCTAACTTGTAGTCTTTGCTCCCAGTATCAGTGTTTTCTCACAAACTTATCTTTTTCCTCTTGAGAATAATATTCACTTTATTAAAAAAAAAAAAAAAACTCCATGAGTTTTTCTTAAAGAAAAACTAAACAGCCACAGAAACAGCTCAACACATGCTACTTTCTGTAGCGTTTCAACATCCAGCCAATTATGATGATATGGGAGAACAGCATTGAAACATGTAAATTATCATATGTGAAATCAATTACCAGCCCAGGTTTGATGCTTGATACAGGGTGCTCAGGGCTAGTGCACCAGGATGACCCAGGGTGCACCAGAGATGGAATTGGGAGGTAAGAGGGGGGTTCTAGAAGGGGACACATGTATACCCATGGCAGATTCATGTCAATGTATGGCAAAACCAACACAATAATGTAAAGAAAAATAAATAAATTAATTAAAAAAAAAACATGATTTTTTACTATGTCATAAAAAAACACCAAGAAATTAACATATGATACAGTATCATTAAAGTACAGATTTTGTTCAAATTTTAAAAAAAATAAAAATAAAATTACAGATTTTAAATTTCAGTTTCACTATCTAAGTTGTGGCTTTTGCTATAGAAAATAGGGAACCTTTTCTTTTCCCAAAGAGAAAGAAATTTCAATCTGAGTAGACTACAATAGATAGCTAATAAATTTCAAATTGAAAACAGAAAGATGTCAAGTGAATGAATTTGGGAAAAAAAAAAAAAAAGCATACCAGGAGAGGCAAGAAGACTTTAGAAAACCTTTAAGCAGTCAAAACACAGGAGCAGTGTCTTCAGAATAACCGAAATTTTGCCATAGGAAGGATATCTGTATGGTGTTAGAGGCACAGAGATGAACACGCACCAAAAAGACACTTATAAAAGTTGTAACATTTTTGATAATCTCTTTCTCTTTCTCTGTTGGTAAACTTATTTGAGTTCAAACACAAGATTCTGGATAAGGTTATTTTATTTAGCCATTTTGCTTCCTTATAAATGTTTGGAGCATTTAGAATAATTGTGACGATTTATCCAAATAATGTTTGTTTAACAACAGCATGTATGGAGTGTCAGAGAAATCCCAAACACTTACAAATCACGTTTGTTTTTAATCAAACAAAACACTTTTGTAATAAATAATCCTAAATAAAGATTGTGTTGTTGTTGTATTATTCTCTTAGTCTTGTCCGACTGTTTGTGACCGCATGGACTGCAGCCCACCAGGCTCCTTTATCCATGGGGTTCTCTAGGCACGAATTTGCCATTCCCTTCTCCAGGGGATCTTCCCGACTCAGGGATCAACCTGAGTCTCATGCTTTGCAGGCAGATTCTTTACCATTTTAGCCACTAGAGAAGCTCAAATACGGATTACTAGTAATTTAATACTTCTATGAAGTGTTTTGTGAATTTTAATTTTTTCAACATTTTTCCTTTCAAACTTACATTTTAAATCAAGATTTGCTTCATGAGAGATTGGTTTTATCCTTTGTATGTGAAATATTTTTCACTAATCACAGTCTATAATACTGAGTTATTTTGAAGTTTTATCAGAATTCTCAGGCTGTATTTTGTCTTCATTGCTGTGATTATACTTGCTACAGTATTAAACTCCTCAAATTAAGAGAACTTGAGATGTTACCTCTACAATCAAACATGTAACAATTTTTTTCTTCCACACATCCCAATATCTACTGATATCTAGTAAATTGCCTTAAAAAGGCAAGTATTCCATAAATTCATGTTGACTTATTGTTCTTTCAGTTGTATAATATTTGTGATAACCATTCCCCATAGTTCCTTGAGAATAAAAGGGAAATTGTGCTTCTATAGGTTCCCTAGGAACAATGACTCTCTAGTCAGATTATGATTTGCGTTGATCCAGCTAGAGAGTAGCACAAGGAAGCTTTCTCATTTCTGTGTCCAGAAAGATTCATTCCTTTTATCACCCTGAAGTCAGGGGGTGAAATCATAGTCAATATATCTTAGCACATGAACTATTAAGTACATTTTTCTTTGTAGAAACCAATGGAATACACAGAACTATTGTTTGTTCTCCCCTCTTTAGAAAAAAATGTAGAGGCATTTTTATAAAAATAAACCTCATTTGGATCAATTTGTTTCTTACTACCACCAGTATAATAAGTACTATTTGTATGAGCCAACATTATATGAGGCCTTGGGCTGGGGGAGGATGTGGGTATCAGAGTTAGCAGGAATAATATGTTTTCAGTCTTTAGAAAATCTATAACATTCTTCTCAGTGAAGAATCAAACTCTATAGTTAAAGAACTTAGAAAAACTGAAGTCTAGCCCACACTCAAGGGAAGGGAGGAAAACTAAGGTCTGCTTCTTAAAAGGGGAATACCAGCCATGAAATTAAAAGACACATGCTCCATGGAAGAAAAGTTATGACCAACCTAGACAGCATATTAAAAAGGAGAGACATTTCTTTGCCAACAAAGGTCCGTCTAGTCAGAGCTATGGCTTTTCCAGTTGAGATGTATGGATATAAGATTTGGATTATCAAGAATGATGAGCACCGAAGAATTGATGCTTTTGAACTGTGGTGTTGGAGAAGACTCTTGAGAGTCCCTTGGACAGAAATGAGATCCAATCAGTCCATTATAAAGGTAATCAGTCCTGAATATTCATCGGAAGGACTGATGCTGAAGCTGAAACTCCAATACGTGAGTTTGAGTAGGCTCTGGGAGCTGGTGATGGACAGGGAAGTGTGGCATGCTGCAGGCCATGGGTCACAAAGAGTTGGATGTGACTGAGCGACTGAACTCATCTGATTATGTGGGGTTATTCTATAAGGAAGATTATTCTCTTTTTGTATTAGTCAACCTGCTTGCTCGGAACTACCTAATATTCTGCTTTAACCAATTCCTGATCTGCATGACTTCTGACTTGGATTTTCACTATGTTCTTTGGACCTGGACCCTAGACTGCTCCTCCAGACTTGATCTTTTCCTGAATTATGCCACTGTGTTTCAGAATCTTTTTACAAATATACTATACTTACTTATAACTCTCCTAGGTAAATATTCCAAGCAACCAACCCAACCATGTGACTTTATATCTCAGGGTAAGCCCTCACAAGTAGAATCTTTGCCTGAGAATCATTTCTAAATTCTGAAATCTTAGTCTTCTTTGAATAGTTAATACATAACAGTCTCTGACAATAGTCATTGAATGAATAGGTACATAAATAAATAGGTTTCTATGTTTAATTCAATCCTCTCCTTGTTAATTTCCTCACTTTACTTTGACTTGCTTTTTCTGATAATGAATACCATTGTCTGGCTTTTTCTATATAAATCTGTGCTGCTGTCTTCCATATCAGACCATGAGCCCCTGGACAGACGGTAAGAAGAGAAACAAGAACCAGTGGATCATTGGACTGTGTTGTTCATATCCTGACACAGTGCACTACATGTTAAAGACATATGAGAACAATTTGTATGGAATTCAATATTGAAATTTTCACATATTGCTATATAGTTACATTTGTAGGGTATGAATATGTTTGCTCTACTGATAGAACAGTTTTTCAATAATGATTTTAAGGGGGAGTAAAACAAAGGCATTGGCTTTATGTATTTAGCAGCTGATTTTGGTTTTCATTCTGAGCCAAAACAGCATATTATCTGGGCTCTCACTGCTTCTACTGTTCCTCTAGTACTATCATTTCTCAAAAAAAATTACTGTGACAGATTTTGGACTTTCAAAACCTATATGACATCATACTCTTTCCTTGCTCATATTCCTCCACTGACCTTCCAACTCCCTCAGAAACCCAAAATTCATCTCTGACATCATCTAACAAGTTCCACCACACTAGCATCTCTCCAAGTACACTGGCTTCTTTATTGCCCCTCAGATCTACCAATCTGCTCATCTTGAATTTTCTCTGACACTCTCTGTGCTTGGCTTTCTCTCTTTCCAGAATTCTTTCCCCTGCATCATCTCTTTTTATATCCTCCCTTGATACAGGTCTTTGAGCACACTTTAAGTCAGAGGGTCCTTCACTGAACACTCTCTTTAAAGCATCATTCAGGAATTTCACTACGTTGTTATTCTGTTTTATTTTTTTCTCTATAGTAGTTATTATCACCTGGAAAATAACTCAGTGATTAAACTATTTCCTGCACTGTTTTGAGGCTAATGGTATGCTTAATTAATAATCTTCCTGCTATGGAAAGGTTAAACACTTCCCGTGCATATTTAAAAATACAAGTGTGTTATTTGCTCAGTCGTGTCTGATACTTTGCTATCCCATGGACTGTAGCCTACCAGGTTCCTCTGTCCATGAAATTCTCCAGTCAAGAATATTGACCTGGGTGGCCATTTCCTTTCCCATGGGATCTTTCTGACCCAGGGATAGAACCTGCGTCTCCTTCATTGCAGGCAAATTCTTTACTGTTTGAGCCAACACGGAAGCATGGGAATATAATAGGTACTCAAATGTTTGTTAAATATAAACATAAGTGAAAAATTAATACATTTGGACATAGCAATCAATGATCATATCATCATAAAAATGTGTGTATATATGAACTTATGTAACATCTTCATTCCTGCTCATCCTTTTTTGTTTGCTTTTCTTAATTATTGAAGATTATGTATGTTCATATAAAGTCAATTTTTAACTCTGCTATCCAACATATAAGCACTAGTATTCTAGAACCATGCTATCTGAATACAACTAAGTTCTTAAAATGTGGCTAGTACAAATGAAATACAAATGTACAAAACACACAACAGATGTTAAAGACTTAATATGGAGTTATAATGCAAAATATCTCATTAATAACATTTTATATTGATTATACATGGATATATTAGTGTTTTGAATATAATGACCCAGATAAATATATCATAAAATTAACTTATTTTTACTTTCTTAATGTACTGTTAGAAAATTTTAAATGATAAATGTGACTCTATTGATTATAACTTGATTGAACAACACTGATACAAAGTATTTGGATAGAATCAATTTCCTAGGGTAAAAATCTTTTGTTAGGTATCAGAGCTTAGTTGCACTGAAAATGCTAAATTAATTTTTTTTAAATTGCTAACTTAAAAGTAATTACCACTTAATATTACAGAATATCTCTACCGATGATCTAGCATTTTTATCTTATCAAGCAAAACTATCTAAACATTTCTTGCTTTCATAATTTTTTTCATTTTTCCATATTTCTTAGGTTTTACTGCTAAAACACTCAAAATCAAACTTTATCTCTCAGTCTTATGTTTCTGATATCATCATATCCCTCTGTTTATTTTTGATACTTATGACCATCTTTTCATATTTTTAAATATCTTATGTGTATAGAGAAGCCATCTCTGCATCTAATTCTTTCAGGAAACAAATATAAACCAATTTATTGTTAATTAATTTCAATTATAATTATTACCACTACATATATATCATAAATTGATAATTTATTATGCTATATACATTTAATAAGTATATCTCATTTACTTGCTACAATGAACCCTCAGAAATACTCATAGGAGAACAAACTGAGGCCTTGAGAAGTTAAATAATCTCAGTATACTTGTGGTGAGATACAGATTGCCTAGTGGAATAACCACTATCCCTAACAGAGAGAGCCATATATGTTATAATAGAATTCAACTGGATCCAGCATTTCAAAACCAGCATAAAAATCTAGGTGTTATAATTTGAATATGTATTACTCAGGCTTAATTTGGTGATAACTATTAGAGAGATTTTCATGTGTTTACTGTGAGGAGCCTCTCAGCACCAGAGATTTTTAATTTGGCAGAAACAGTTTAAAATGGTTTCCTATTCATTACCTCCTACACCCAAAAGCTGCAGAGGCAAATACAAAGTTCCTGTGACATCTTGACATCCTCAGGCTAAGGCACATTAAAAGTTCCAGATATTGATATCAAATGGCATTTACTCAATCAGAGATATACTTTAAAAGTAGAACCAAGTCCTGATAATAGAGTGGGTTTACCAGACTGCCTTACCAATATGTGTTGGCATGTAATATTAAGTGAGCCTCCTAAGGGAGATGAACAATACTGTATATTTATGTTACACCTTTCATACAGCAGGATCTCCAGATGCCTTACTAGTTTTATCTACAGAGATCAATCACTGATAACTGAAGGCAGGCACCTCTGGGATCCAAAATGACAGCCATTCTACAACACAGCAGCATTTAGGAAGGGAGGTGGAAAAATAACCTCTCAAGAGAAAAAGGTAGAAAGAGTTTTATGTAACCAGAAGGTAATCGCACCACTGAAATTTATCCGAGATGGCATGTGTTCATACCCTTCTTTTTACTGATCCCTGTGTCTGGCTAGATAGGTCAAAAAACTCTCATGCAAGGGTGGTGACTTTATTGGGGCTCCATGTGTGGGGCCTGTATTTGCTTAGCCAATGTCAATGTTAATAAGATGATATGCAAATAAAATGCATCCTGAGATCTTGCTCTTATTATGCTGAGGTCTGAACATTGTATTACAAGTAAGTGTTGTTCTGTCCTTTGTTCCAGAACTGACCACTTGTTTGTAATGATTACTTTGGTGTTAATAAAAGGTCTGTTGTAGCAACTCTGGGTTTCCTTACTGAAGGTCCAGAGAGGTCCATGTCAGGGGTAAACCTGCTTTGTAAATAATCAGCACTCAGTCCAAGGGGCACAGATGCAAGCCAGTTCTGAATCATTTTAAATAACCTGTTTGCACAGTTAACTTCCCTCCTGCTGTGGAAAGGTTATACATTTTCCACTGTAATTTTAGATTTCTTTTTATTCTCTCACTTTCTCATGAAAAAAAAAAGGCGAAACTCTTTTTGATGAAGCCTGAAAGAGAAGAAACAGCTCAATTATTGATCAGCATTGTTGATTGCAGAATAGAGAAGTGCATTTCATAGACTGTATTTGAGGTGTTTTTAATTGACTGATACATTATTTTCTCAAGCAGAAAGGAGAACTCGAGGGAAGTTCAGCCATGTCTTTCAGAAGCTGGGGAATGCCATGAGAAGCTATGTTGAACTGTTCTTAGACTAGTTGAAAAGCACAGTGGAAGTGTTTCCCTTCAAAATACTTGTATTTAGCCTTTCCTAAAAATGTTTTTAAACACATGCCAAAGTCCCCTTCAATGAATGGGTTTATTGCATAAAGCAATGTGTAATTCCAAAGCAGAAGTTTGAATGCGGAACCATAATATTTATAGAGGGCGAAATGGCACATACACATACATACTGTTTACTGTTATACACACACACAGACAATATTGGCCTCAAGGCACATACTATCTGAATTTTCTGGAGAAGGTCATCTCTCAAATTTCCAAATGTACTCCAGTTGCCAAAATTGAGTCATTTTCCCCTTTTCACTGAATATCATCAGAGGCAAAGGAAAGCTTGAAACCTTTGGTTTTACATATAAGTCTGCATTATGCCTGATCATAAATAATGCATATGTGCATAAGTATGTGTGTTAATGTGTGGATATATGTGATATTAAAGTATTTGTTTACAATTATGTTTATAATTTTGTTTTTGTTCATATGTCCTAACCCGTCTTTTCCATTCATGCTTTCTTTTTCAATCTCATTGGGAACATCCAGATCATTACACACACATACACCATCACCATCATCATTGTTTTATTTTTTTCTGTGGTTTCTATACCTTGATGTCTATTTGCTGCTTCAGGTTTGAGAAGTTTTCAGCCATTTCACTAAACACATTTTCAACCACCTTTTCTCTCTCCTTTTCGAGGACACCTATAATGTCAATGTTGTCATACCTGATGTTATTCCACAGATCCCTTAAACTGTTACCATATTTTATATTTGTTTTTCTTTTGCTGATCTCATTTGGAAGATTTCCATTATTCAATCTTTCAGGTAATTTATGCATTATTATGTGTCACCTAGTCTGGTGTCTATTCCTTCCAGTGTGTTTGTCATTTTAGTTATTGCATTCTTCTGTTATGATGGTCTGGTTCTTCCACATATTTTCTAGTTCCTATTAAAATTCTCACTGTGTTCATGTATCATTTCCCTTAATTCAGTTAGCATTTTTACTACTAATGCTTTGAATTATTTATCTGATAAATTGCTTATTTCTGTTTTCTTAGTTGCTTTTTTAAGTTTACCCTTGCTCTTTCAGTTGAGACAGTTATGCCTTCTCATTTTGCCTAATGTTCTCTGTCTCTATGAAATAAAGTGGAACAGTTACTTATTGCAGTCCAGAAGAAGTGTCTTTATGTAGGATGTCACTATACAGTCTGCCATGTCCAATGGCTTTGGAGAGAGAACTGAACTTGAGGTGAATATAAATCAGGTATTTCCTTGAGTGTTCCAGGGGCTATCATCATGTAAGTGATGCGGATGAAGATGGAGGGGCTAGTCCAGAGCCAGCTTTGAGTCAGAGCTTGCCCCATGCTCAGTGGCTGTCATCACCCTATTGAGGGTAGGGTCAGGTCCCAAGTTGATAGTGAGAAAGCTCTGAAATTTGAGTCTGAGCCAAGTTAACTCCCTTCAAATGTGAGCTGTACCCCTTTCCCAGCACTGGCACCCTTGCTCCATAGGAGAGCAGTGCTGGAGCAAGAGGGGCCAGTGTGGGCATTCAGCTAACTCTGGAGCATGGGCTGTGGTAGTCCGGCCACAAAGAGATTCAGACTGCCTCTGATGAACCATCCATGTCAGCACCAGCAGTGGCTTCACCCTCTCTGCTCAGACAGTGCTTCAGGTTTGAGGCCCCTCAGTCATTGCTGAAGTCTTTCTTCTGTCATGGAAACTCTTGCTGCAGCTTGAAACTGCAGCATGAGGCAAGCAGGGCTGGAGTGTTCACTCAGCTCAGGCTGGGATGCACCCTGGGGTAGTTGTGGGAAACCAGTCAGCAAACTGTGCATTCTCAATCCACATTCTCTGCCCCACGTACTTTTCATGGGAGGGTCCAGGCTTCCCACAGCCATTGGGTTAGTCCCACCTCCTCTCCAACCAGCCAAAGGGGTTTGTCTTCCCTTTGTTGAACCCAGGATTTGGAAAGTCAGTATGTGGCCCCCGCCACTCACTCTCCAGGGAGGATCTCTGTCATGTAATCTCCATTTTCTTCTAAATTCCCACCCGAGAGCACAGGTAAACCTGATTGTTTTTCTTTCCTTCTCACTAGATTTTGTGTGGCTCTTTCTTACAATGCTATTTGCTCAAATCATCCCACCCTCATCTTCTCCCACAGAGTCCAACAGTCTGTTCTTTACATCCGTGTCTCTTTTGCTGTCTCACATATAGGGTCGTCATTACTATCTTTCTAAATTATATATATATGCATTAATATACCATATTGGTGTTTTTCTTACTGACTTACTTCATTCTGTATAATAGGCTCCAGTTTCATTCACCTCGTTAGAAGTGATTCAAATGCATTCTTTTTAATAGCTGAGTAATATTCCGTTGTGTATATGTACCACAGCTTTCTTATCCATTCGTCTGCTGATGGACATCTAGGTTGCTTCCATGTCCTAGCTATTATAAACAGTGCTGCAATGAACATTGGGGTACATGTGTCTCTTTTGATTCTGGTTTCGTTGGTGTGTATGCCCAGCAGTAGGATTGCTGGGTCATATGGCAGTTATATTTCCAGTTTTATAAGAAATCTCTGCACTGTTCTCCATAGTGACTGTACTAGTTTGCATTCCCACCAACAAGTAAGAGGGTTCCTTTTTCTCCGCACCCTCTCCAGCATTTACTATTTGTAGACTTTTTGATAGCAGCCATTCTGACTGGCATGAGATGGTACCTCACTGTGGTTTTGATTTGCATTTCTCTGATAATGAGTGATGTTGAGCATCTTTTCATGTGTTAGCCATTTGTATGTCTTCTTTGGAGAAGTATCTGTATAGTTCTTTGGTCCATTTTTTGATTGGGTCGCTTATTTTTCTGGAATTGAGCTGTGAGGGCTGCTTCAATATTTTTGAGATTAATTCTTTGTCTGTTGCCTCATTTGCTATTATTTTCTCCCATTCTGAAGGCTGTCTTTTCACCTTGCTTATAGTTTCCTTCGTTGTGCAAAAGCTTTTAAATTTAATTAGGTCTCATTTGTTTAATTTTGCTTTTATTTCCATTACTCTGGGAGGTGGATCATAGAGGATCCTGCTGTGATTTATGTCAGAGAGTGTTTTGCCTTTGTTTTCCTCTAGTAGTTTTATAGTTTATGGTCCTACATTTAGATCTTTAAACCATTTTCAGTTTATTTTTGCATATGGTATTAGAAAGTGTTCTAGTTTCATTCTTTTACAAGTGGTTGACCAGTTTTCCCAGCACCACTTGTTAAAGAGATTGTGTTTTCTTCATTGTATATTCTTGCCTCCTTTGTCAAAGATAAGGTGTCCATAGTTGCAGAGATTTACCTCTGGGCTTTCTATTTTGTTCCATTGATCTATGTTTCTGTCTTTGTGCCAGTACCATACTGTATTGATCACGGATGCTTTGCAGTATAGCATGAAGTCAGGCAGGTTGATTCCTTGAGTTCCATTCTTCTTTCTCAAGATTGCTTTGGCTATTCAATTCAATTTTTTGTAATTCCATACAAATGTGAAATTAATATGTTCTAATTCTCTGAAAAATACCATTGGTAGCTTGATAGGGATTGCATTGAATCTATAGATTGCTTTGGGTAGTATACTCATTTTCACAATATTGATTCTTCCAATCCATGAACATGGTATATTTCTCCATCTATTAGTGTCATCTTTGATTTCTTCATTAGTGCTTTATAGTTTTCTATATATAAGCCTTTTGTTTCTTTAGGTAGATTCATTCCTAAGTATTTTATTCTTTTCATTGCTATGGTGAATGGAATTGTTTCCTTAATTTCTCTTTCTGTTTTCTCATTGTTAGTGTATAGGAATGCAAGAGATTTCTCTGTGTTAAGTGTATATCCTGCAACTTTACTGTATTCATTTCTTAGGTCTAGTAATTTTCTGGTGGAGTCTTTAGGGTTTTCTATGTAGAGGATCAAGTCATCTGCAAACAGAGTTTTGTTTCTTCTTTTTTCAATCTGGATTCCTCTTATTTATTTTTCTTCTTTGATTGATGTCGCCAAAACATCCAAAACTATGTTGAATAGAAGTGCTGAGAGTGGACATCCTTGTCTTGTCCCTGACTTTAGAGGAAATGCTTTCAATTTTTCACCATTAAGGATAATGTTTGCTGTGGGTGTATCATATACGGCTTTTGTTGTGTTGAAGTATGTTCCTTCTATGCCTGCTTTCTGAAGGTTTTTTTTTTTTATCATAAATAGATGTTGAATTTTGTCAAAGGCTTTCTCTGCACCTACTGAGATAATCATATGGTTTTTATCTTTCAGTTTGTTAATGTGGGGTATCACATTGATTAATTTGTGAATATTGAAGAATCCTTGCATCCCTGGTATAAAGGCCACTTGGTCATGAGGCATGATCTTTCTAATATGTTGTTGGATTCTGTTTGCTAAAATTTTGTTAAGGGTTTTTTACATCTATGATCATCAGATATATTGGCCTGTAGTTTTCTTTTATTGTGGTATCTGTGTCTGGTTTTGGTATTAGGGTGATGGTGGCCTCATAGAATGAGTTTGGAAGTTTACCTTCCTCTGCAATTATACGGAGGAATTTGAGAAGGATAGGCATTAGCTCTTCTCTAAATTTTTGGTAGCATTCAGCCGTGAAGCCCTCTGGTCCTGGGCTTTTGTTTGTTGGAAGATTTCTGATTACAATTTCGATTTCTGTGCTTGTGATGGATCTGTTAAAATTTTCTATTTCTTCCTAGTTCAGTTTTGGAAAGTTATACTTTTCTAAGAATTTGCCTGTTTCTTGCAAGTTGTGCATTTTATTGGCATATAGTTGCTGATAATAGTCTCTTATGATCCTTTGTATTTCTGTGTTGTCTGTTGTGATTTCTCCATTTTCATTTCTAATTTTGTTCATTTGATTCTTCTCCCTTTGTTTCTTGATGAGTCTGGCTAACAGTTTGTTTATTTTATTTAAGTCCTCAAAGAACCACCTATTAGCTTTGTTGATTTTTGCCATAATCTCTTTTGTTTCTTTTGCATTTATTTCTGCCCTAATTTTTATGATTTTTTTCCTTCTATTAACCCTGGAGTTCTTCATTTCTTCCTTTTCTAGTTGCTTTATGTGTAAAGTTAGATTGTTTCTTTGATTTCTCTCCTGTTTCTTGAGGTAGGTTTGTATTGCTATGAACCTTCCCCTTAGCACTACTTTTATTGAATCTCATAGGTTTTGGATTATTGTCTTTTCATTTTCATTCATTTCTATGCATATTTTGATTTATTTTTTTAAATTTCATCTGAGATTTTTTGATTATGTAGAAATGTGTTGTTTATCCCCTATATGTTTGTATTTTTAATAATTTTTTCCTGTAGTTGACATTTAATTTTACCAGATTGTGATCAGAAAACATGCTTGTAATGATTTCAATTTTTTTTTTTTTCTAATTTGTCAAGGCTAGATTTATGGCCCAGGATGTGATCTATCCTGGAGAGGGTTCCGTGTGCACTTGAGAAAAAGATGAAATTTATTGCTTTAGGGTGAAATGTCCTATAGATACCAATTAGGTCTAAGTGATCCATTGTATCATTTAAAGTTTGCGTTTCCTTGCTAATTTTCTGTAGGGCACCTCACATGTGCTCATGACAAGATGGCACTTGGCGGAGATCAAGAGGGCGGGACTGAGGCTATTTACAAAAAAATGTGATTGGCCATGGCTAACTTCCTCTTAGCAATGCTGGGACCTGACCAGTGTACATTGGTGTGCCACCACCTGGATACGTGACCCTTACAGTGATTGGCCAAGCTCCCAGAATGCCCCGTTTGAAACCCCCGCACCATTTGCCTTCCTGCGCTGTTTGCTTATATAAGCTCGCCCTCCAGCTCAATAAAACGGAACTGCTTTGGCAGAACCCCCGCTGCGTCTGAATGTCTCTCTCTGGGCAAGGGAGGCTGTGGGGCGGGCGGTCCACTCACCCCCTCCTGGGGACCGATCTTCCTGAGGCTCCCATCCTTGGAAGATAACTTCCGAGGGTCCTTCTGTCTGAGACAGAGGGCTCACCCAGCTTTCTGACTCCCACCTTGGAGCGCTACAGGGTGGGTTAGAGAGTCGGAGAGAAAAGGAAAACAGAGAGGCCCCACAATTTTCTGTTTAGTTGATCTATCCATAGATGTGAGTGGGGTATTAAAGTCTCCCACTATTACTGTGTTACTGTTAATTTGCCCTTTCATATTTGTTAGCATTTGCCTTACATAGTGTGGTGCTCCTATGTTGGGTGCATATACATTTATAATTGTTATATCTTCTTCTTGGATTGATCCTTTGATCATTATGTAGTGTCCTTCCTTGTCTCTTTTCACAGACTTTATTTCAAAGTCTATTTTATCTGATAGGAGTATTGCTACTCTTGCTTTCTTTTGGTCTCCATTTGCAAGAAATATCTTTTTCCAGACCTTCACTTTCAGTCTGTATGTGTCACTTGTTTTGAGGTGGGTCTCTTATAGACAGCATATATAGGGGTCTTGTTTCTGTATCCATTCAGTCAGTCTTTGTTTTTTGTGTGGGGCATTCAAATAATGTATATTTAAGATAATTATTGATAAACATGATCCCATTGTCATTTACTTTGTTGCTTTATGTTCCAGTTGATAAACTTTTTCTGTGTTTCCTGTCTAGAGAAGCCCCTTTAGCATTTGTTGAAGAGGTAGTTTGGTGGTGCTGAATTCTCTCAGCTTTTGCTTGTTTGTAAAGCTTTTGATTTCTCCTTCATATTTGAATGAAATCCTTGCTGGGAACAGTAATCTTGGTTGTAGGTTTTCTCTTTCATCACTTTAAGTATGTCCTGCCATTCTCTTCTGGCTTGAAGAGTTTCTATTGAAAGATCACCTGTTATCCTTATGGGGATCTTCTTGTGAGTTATTTATTGTTTTTCTTTGGCTGCTTTTAATATTTTTTCTTTGTGTTTGATCTTCATTAATTTGATTAATACGTCTCTTGAGGTGTTTTGCCTTGGGTTTAACCTGTTGGGACTCTCTGAGTTTCTTGGACTTGGGTGGCTATTTCCTTCCCCATTTTAGGGAAGTTTTCAACTATTTTCTCCTCAGGTATTTTCTCATGCCCTTTCTTTTTTGTCTTCTTCTTCTGGGACACCTATGATTCGAATGTTGGGGTGTTTGACATTGTCCCAGAGGTCTCTGGAGTTGTCTTCATTTCTTTTATTTTTTTTTTCTTTTTTCCTTTCTGCTTCATTTATTTCCATCATTCTATCTTCCACTAACTTAGCCTATCTTCTGCCTCAGTTGTTCTACTGTTGGTTCCCTCCAGAGTGCTTTTGATCTCAGTTATCACATTATTCATTACTGATTGACTCTTTTTTATTTCTTCAATGTACTTGTTAAACTTTTCTTGCATCTTCTCAATCCTTGTCTCCAGACTATTTATCTGTAACTCTATTTTTTTTTTTTATGTAACTGCATTCTGGAGTGCAATGAAGTGTCCAATAGTGAGTTTTGAGGTGTCTGTGGGTTTAGTGTGACTTTTGGCCACCTGTATTTTTCTTCTCAGGGTTATGTTCTTTCTTTGTTGGAGAGTTACCTTGGTATGTCTTCCTCTGAAACTTGTTGGCTCTTGGGTGGAGCTTGGTTTCAGTGTAGGTATGGAGGCATTTGGATGAGCTTTGGTCGATTAATGGTCCCTGGAGTCAGGAGTTTTCTGGTTTTCTCAAGTTTTGGATTTAAGTCTGTACGTCCCTTTCACTGTAGCGAGTGCTAACTACAGGATTTCAATCTGTTGAACCTGTCACTTCCAAAGCCATTCTCTCTTTTTTGTTTATTTTCACTTCCTCTGTTTGCAAGTCTCTTCAGTATCTAACTCTTGCCCTGACACAAGGGGGTGAAGGTGGTCATTTATGTAGGCTCACTTGTTCAATTGTGCTGCAGGGAGTTAGGAACACTGCAAACTAATATCACTTGCATGTGTGGGGAGTGATCACAGTGTCTGGGCCACACTGGGTTTGCCCCCGCTCATGGCGTGTGTGCTTTCCTGGTCTACACTGCTCAGGCTCCAGGTTGCTCTGCAGGGGAACTGTCTAAGGTGGGCCCCGGGTTGCGTGCACTTCCCAGATTTATGCCGCACAGGCTCAGGTTTTTGGGTACTCCACAAAGGCACAGACCCAGCTGAGCCTGTGTTTTGTACACTTCCCAGGTCTGAGCAGCTCAGGCAACCAGGCGCTTGGCAAACACACTCTCCCCAGGTGTGCAGTGTGTCTTATCACCTCCCTGGTCCCAGCTGCTTGGTTTCCTGGGTGCATAGTGGGAGACCTGTCTCAGGTGTGCCATGTGTCTCTTCTGGGGAGCTGATCTCTGGCTGCGACCCTCCTGGCAGATGTCAACTGTCCAGGATATCAGGAAGACTTGGTTAGCAACTGGGAGCCTGCTTGCAGTTTGGTAGGGGATGACATCTCTGGGGCTGAGTTTACCCTTTGCCTTTTGGTTCTGGATGTTGCCCGCCTGCCTCCCATCCTCTGGCAGGGGATGGACTGGTCCACAGTCAGCTAACTCTCCTTTGGTATTCGCTCAGTCCTTTGTTATGTGAGGGGGTCGGCAATGCCTTCTGCTGCTGCTGCTGCTGCTAAGTTGCTTCAGTTGTGTCCCACTCTGTGCAACCCCACAGACAGCAGCCCACCAGTCTTTCCCATCCCTGGGATTCTCCAGGCAAGAACACTGGAGTGGGTTGCCATTGCCTTCTCTGCAGCAATGCCTTAAGTTAGAGCATTTTGCAGGAATGTTCTCTCTCTCTCTTTCCTATCTCCCCCCAACACATTTATCCCACAGTTTGGGCTGCTATCTCACATTAGCTCCCTCAGATTGCTCTCAGGGCATTCACGCCTGGTCCTTACCCTAAGCAGTGTTGCCCACACCTCCCTGTTCAGCCCCCACTTGCTGGTGGCAGATGAGAGCTTCTGGCCTACTTCTCCACTGGGAGTTGCAAGTAGGCATGCAATCTGTGGGTTTTATTGCCCAGTTATGTTGCCTTCTGAGATTTCAAAACTCCCCACAGACCCACTGGTGAGAGGGTTTCCTGGTGTTTGAAAACTTCTCTTTTAAGATTCCCTTCTAGGATGGGTCTCCATCCCTAACTCTTTTCCCCCTCTTTTTATCTTTTATATTTTGTCCTATCTCCTTTTGAAGATAATGGGCAGCCTTTCAGGTACCTGGTGTACTCCACCAGCATTCAGAAGTTGTTTTGTGGTATTTTCTCAGCGTTCAAATGATCTTTTGATGAATTTGTGGGGGAGAAGGTGGTCTCCCTGTCCTATTCCTCTGCTGTCTTAGGACTGTAGCCCTGTAATTAGTTCTTAATTAATCATAGTTAAGATAACTAATTTTTGAGGGATTTATTTAAAAAGCTGAAAGTAAGTGATTTATTTGATTAGAACATTTCAGAGGCCATTGCTCTAATGTCAGACTGATTCATATGCTTTCTTGAGAGGAAGGGAAATGAATGAAATTAAAGCTATTGAAATGTGCATAACCAGCAGTCTCTCTTAGTTATGCCATAAGCATTGGAACATAAGATTTATGTGCATTTCATCAGATATATATGTCCCAGTGAAAAAGGGTGAGCATTACTATTCTATACAAATGCTTAAAAATTGGCTCAAGCACAATTGATGTTGTGTCTTCAATTCATTTTATAGTTAATTATATGGTGAAGATAGAATCAGTTGTGTGCAAGTCTCTGTGCATGTGTGTATATTTATATGTATCTACTGAATGCAGATAAATATATATTCATTTCCTGGAAGTACAGAGTTAACAATTTATAACTGAAGAAATGAATGTCATTTAGATTACACATATCTAGATACTTCTTCTTTCCAGGGAAGATTTAGCAGTGGAAATCTAATGAAATTTAATGCCACAAAGCCCACAAGACACATTCTTAAAAGAATGTACAGGTTTTAAAACCTGTAAGTTTTAATACTTAGAAGATACAATTTACTAGTGATCGCCTAAAACAAGTAAATCAATTCAATTAAGTGTTTAGATAATACAAACTGATGAGGCAAATAAACTTCAAAACTCAATGACTTGGTCCTGAAAATTTTACTTCTCATGCATGGTCCAGAATAATGCAGGAACTCTTGGGAAGAATCTCCCCAAACTCATTATTCATAGTTGCAGACTTTTTCCATTTAATAAGACTCTCACATTTAATATAACTTTAGTACTTTATTTATCCAAGTATACTGAGGGGGAGAGGATCCTAAATATGTTTTATGTTTGTTTGTTTGCTTTTGATCCAGATGTGAAAGTGGTATACATCACTTTTCCCTGCACTGAAGATAATTCATAAATAACCACAAAAGAGGTTGAGGCATGTGATGTAGTTTTTACTTTAGAAGCAAGCCAAATTTTCTGGCACACAATCCAGATTATATAGAAAATGAATCAATACCACTCCTTAGAATCATACTAAAAGAGTGAATCCAGTAAAACAATTTGTTTCATTCTTGATTC
Source organism: Antilocapra americana (assembly GCA_007570785.1). Lineage (NCBI taxonomy): Eukaryota > Metazoa > Chordata > Mammalia > Artiodactyla > Antilocapridae > Antilocapra > Antilocapra americana. The sequence goes on along the minus strand of ML661344.1, from coordinate 10,442,461 downwards.
TCCAAATAGAGCAAGTAAAATCATGATTAACTTGAGGCATCAAAATACCAAATGTAGCCATTCACATAAATAAATCATTCACATGATTTTCTGGTTTTCCATGTTTCAAAAGTTTGGTAAGAATGTCAAAGCAATTCCTAAACTGTTAAAATTATTTAATTCTTCAAAACTTAGAGGGTTTGTCAATTATTCTCAGACATGGGAGTTCAAAAAATAGTTAAAATAATTAAAAAAAAAATTATTCCCCAATACTGTGCCCCAAACACATTACTTTCCAAGGGTGAAATACTAACATACACATCTAGAAAATCACCTCAAGGAATTCCGATGTGCACATCTTACTTACATCTTAACAACTCCTTCTTCCCCCTCAAAGAAACACCACAGTTTTAATAATATCAACCAATAAGAAATTCCTAACAGCTCCACTTAATTCTTACATGAAAAATATACAAGTGGATATTTACAGTGATCAGTACAGTTTTAGGGGAAAAAAGAAAACTTTCAAAAAAAATTTCAAAAATACAAGCCATGTTAGATACTTACCACATCTATTATTCTGTTACTCCAGGAAATATACAAAAACAAAATTATGTATTTTTATCCTTGGTGCTTGTAGTCTCTTTGGGAGGACACTTCTGAAGCCAATAAAGAAAAAGACTGTGCCAGAGATAGTTTGTGATATCTAAATATCAATCCAGTGTTTTATCATGATTGGTCTCCCTTAATCATGGGTCTCCCATCCCAGTGAGGCAGGGATTCTATGACTGATATGTCTCAAATAAACAAGACCAGAAGTTTAAAATCTGTTAAGAATCATTGTGGCTTATCTACCTTCTTTGTTTTCTCACCACAGAAGATTTTGAGTAAAATGTGCTATATGACACTCTCATAAGTAATGGAGGCCTGGCATCCAACCCCATGAGAGTGACTGAGCATGTAATGTATGTGTGTGTGTGTGTGTGTGTGTGTGTGTGTGCATGCGCATGTGTGTGTATGCACCTACCTGTTTATTATACCACTAAGCTTTTGGAGTTTGTCTTTTTGGATAATAATATTATGTTGGCTAACAAAAAGTCCTTATGTAATCATAGAATGGATCATATAGAAAGGAAACAAATAATTTATTATAAAATCACAGATTAATTAATTAACTAAACAAATATTATTTGAGGTACATTTTGTGCCCCAGAGATTTTTCTGGAATTGGAGATACCTGCGGAGGACAAGCAAATGGCAACCCACTCCAGTATTCTTTCCTGGAGAATTCCATGGACAGGGGAGCCTGATGGGCTGCAGTCCATGGGGTCCTAAGGAGTCGAACATGACTTGGCAATTAAACAGCAACAACAAAACAACAATAAGTAATACATAGTTACTGCCCTTAAGGGCAAACAGACACAGAATCAAAATGAGTTGCAACAAACATTAAAGGTGTTTTGTAGAAATGTGTTCAGTGTGCAGTGGGACTTTAACCAGGGAATGTTCAGTTCAGCCTGGGGTTCATGGACAGAAGTTCGGTTAAAATAATAATAATAATAATAATAATTTTTCAGCAAAATATTGATGTCATTCATGGTTTGGATCTTCTATTATTTCAAATGTGTCAATATCTTTCAACCCAGCTGATGCTGTTCTGACCACCTACCCTAATGTGTATATTTGGCTGAGCAAAGTCAGCAGAATCAGTATCTATTGGAACTATTATTTGTACATGGAGTAACTTCAAAATTTGGTTACAAGTAGTATAGCCACATTGATTAATTCCTTACCTAACGTGGAGTCTCCTATTAATGGTGTTGCTATTTCTAACAATAAAATATGCATTTAAATAAGATAAAAGATGAACATCTTTCAAAAATGAAAGGAAAAGATTTTTAATTTAAGTTTGCCAGAGGGTGGATCCAATTTTCATTTTGAATAGAATATTCCTGTAGTAATTATCTTACTATTTAAGAACAAGAATAATTAGTGTAGCAATTTCCTAATCTTATAGTACTCACATTTGAGAGGTGAAAACATTATAAGCCTAAGTAAATTATAGATGTTTAATTATGCTATAAAGTTTGAATGCAGAAATGCATGAATATTTAAACAATTTTATGACACATAGACATATACACAAGTGTAATAAGTAAATGAATATTTCTTTTATGTTTTAAAAAGAAATAATGTAACTTGTAGGAAAAAAAATCTTTAAAAAATATATCACTTTGGAAATTAGCTTGAGATGGCAGAGTAAAAGGATGTTTGCTCACAACTTTTACAAGAACACCAAAATCACAACTAACTGCTGAACAACCTTCGGCAAAGAAATGCTGGAACGTACCAGGAAAGATCCAAGGACAAAGGAGAAGCCATGTCAAGACAGTGAGAACACTGCAACAGAGACTAAATTATTACCGTATCCACCAAGTGGGCAACACATAGACCAGAGAACAACTGTTCTAGAGTTTCTCCAATGGAGTGCAAGTTCTAAGCCCTACAACAGCCTTTCAGACTGGGGAGGGGGCTTGGTAATAGGAGGAGGAGCAGTCCCCCAGAGAGTCTGCTTTTGAGGGCCAACAGGATTTGATTGCAGGACTTCCACGGGAGTGGGAGAAATAGAAAATCCACTCTTGGAGGGCACACAAAGGGTAATGTGCAATCCAGAACCCAGGTAAAAAAAGAATTGCCCGCATAGAGACTGGACTAGACCTGCCTGCTGGTGTTGGTGCATCTGTTTCTAAGAGAGAGGGTGGCTGTGTCTCACTATGCAGACAAAGACACTGGCAACAGCAGTTCTGGGAAGCACTCATTGGCATGAGCTTTCCTGGAGTCTGAAATTAGCCCCACTAAACAGCTTGTATGTAACAACCATTGGCAGAAGAATGTTGGATCCTACCAAAGAAAGATACCCCACATCCAAGGGCAAAATAGAGGCCCCAGGAAGATGGTAGGAGGGAAGAAATCTCATTTAGAATCAAACCCCATACTTGCCAGAGACACTTAGAGGGCTCAAGCAAATGTGTGCACCAGTACCCAGAGACCCCACAGAGACTGAGTCAGAACTGTGTTTTGAGTGTTTCCGGTAGAGGTACAGGTGAGCAGTCAGCTTCTGCAGGCGTAGGGGCTCTGGGTGCAGTAGACTTGGCTATGGCATAAGCCCTCTTGGAGGAGGTTGCCATTAACCCCACCACAGAGTCACCAGATCTTACACAGGACTGAGGAAACAAACTCTTTTAGGGCACAAACAAAAGCTTGTGTGCACCAGGAGGCAGGAGAAAAGAGCAGTGACCTCACAAGAGACTGACCCAGACTTGCCTGTGCATGTCCAGGAATCTCTCGCAGAGGCATGGGTCAGGGGTAGCCTGCTGGGACTGTGAAGGAGGTGATCATTATTCTACATCACCTCCACCATAGTTGGGCCTCAGGTCAAACAACAGGCAGGGAACACAGCCCCACCCAACAACAGAAAATTGGTTTAAAGATTACTGAGTATGGTCCCACCTATGGGATCAAGAACAGTTTTCCCCTCAGTTAGTCTCTCCCATCAGGAAGCTCCCATAAGCCTCTTATCCTACTTCATCAGAGGGCAGACAGAATAAAAACCACAATTACAGAAAACTAACCAATTTGATCATATGCACCATGGCCTTGTCTAACTCAGTGAAACTATGAGCCGTGCCCGGAAGGCCCACCCAAGACAGATGGGTCATGGTGGAGAGTTCTGACAAAACGTGATCCACTGGAGAAGGGAATGGCAAACCACTTCAGTTTTCTTGTCATGAGAATTCCATGAATAGTATGAAAAGGCAAAAAGATATGACACTGAAATGAACTCTCCAGGCCGATAGGTGCCCAAAATGCTACTGGAGATCAGTAGAGAAATAACTCCAGAAAGAATGATGAGATGGAGCCAAAGCAAAAACACCACCCAGTTGTGCATGTGACTGGTGGTGGAAGTAAAGTCCAGTGCTACCAAGAGCAATATTGCCTAGGAACCTGGAATGGTAGGTCCATGAATCAAGGCAAATTGGAAGTGGGCAAAAGGAGATGGCAAAATAAATACTGACAATTTAGGAATCAGCAAACTAAAATGAACTGGAATGGGTGAATTTAACTTAGATGACTACTTTTTCTACTACTGTGGCAAGAATTCCTTAGAGAAAGTGGAGTAGCCATAATAGTCAACAAGAGTCTGAAATGCAGTACTAAGATGTAATCTCAAAACGGACAGAATGATCTCTGTTCATTTCCATGGCAAACCATTCAATACCACCTTAATCCAAGTCTGTGCTCTGACCAGTAATGCTGAAGAAGCTGAAGCTGAACAGTTCTATGAAGACCTACAAGACCTTCTAGAACTACACCCCAAAAATATGTTCTTTTCATTATAGGGGACTGGAATGCAAAAGTAAGGAGTCAAGAGATACCAAGAGGAACTGGCAAATTTGGCCTTGGAGTACAAATTTTAGCCAAGGGAACGCACTGGTAATAACAAACACCCTCTTCCAAAAACACGAGAGAAGACTTTGCACATGGATACCACCAGATGGTCAATAAGGGGAATCAGATTGATTATATTCTTTATAGCTAAAGATTGAGAAGTTTTATAGTCAGTAAAAACAAGGCTGAGAGCTGACTGTGGCTCAGATCATGAACACTTTATTGCAAAATTCAGACTGAAATTGAAGCAAGTGGGGAAAACCACTAGACCACTCAGGTATGACCTAAATCAAATCCCTTATGATTATACAGTGGAAGTGAGAAATAGATTTAAGGGACTTGATCTGATAGACAGAGTGCCTGATGAACTATGGACGGAGGTTCATGACATTGTACAGGAGACAGGAATTAAGAACATCCCCGAGAAAAAGAAATGCAGATAAAGCAAAATGGCTGTCTGAGGAGGCCTTACAAATAGCTCTGAAAAGAAGAGAAGCAAAAAGCAAAGGAGAAAAGGAAAGATATTCCCATCTGATGCAGAGATTCAAAGAATTTCAAGGAGAGATAAGAAAGCCTTCCTCAACAATCAACGCAAAAAATAGAGGAAAACAATAGAATGGGAAAGACTAGAGATCTCCTCAAGTAAACTAGGGATACCAAAGGAATATTAATGCAATGGTGGGAAGAATATAAAGCACAGAAATCGAATGGACCTAATAGAAGCAGAAAGTATTGAGAAGAGGTGGCAAAAATACATAGAAGAACTATACAAAAAACATCTTCATGATCCAGATGACCACAATGGTGTGATCATTCACCTAGAGCCAGACGTCCTGGAATGTGAAGTCAAGTGGGCCTTAGGAAGCATCACTAGGAACAAAGCTAGTGGAGGTGATGGAATTCCAGTTGAGCTATTTCAAACCCTAAAAGATGATGGTGTTAAGGTGCTTCACGTGATATGCCAGTAAATTTGGAAAACTCAGCTGAGGCTACAGGACTGGAGAAAAGTAGCTTTCATTTAAATTCCAGAGAAAGACAATGACAACACTCAAAATACTGCACAATTGCACTCATCTCACACATCAGCAAAAAAAATACTCAAAATTCTCTAAGCCAGGCTTGAACAGTATGTGAACCATGAATTTCCAGATGCTCAAGCTGGATTTAGAAAAGGCAGAGGAACCAGAATCCAAAATCTGTTGGATCGTCAAAAAGGAAGAGATTTCCAGAAAACATCTAATTCTTCAATCTTGACTATATCAAAGCCTTTGACTGTGAGGATCACAAAAAATTGTGAAAAATTCTTTAAAAAGATGGGACTACCAGACCACCTGACCTGCCTCCCAAGAAATCTGTATGCAGGTCAAGAAGCAACAGTGAGAACTGGATATGGTACTATAGACTGGTTCCAAATCAGGAAAGGAGAACATCAAGGCTGTGTATTGTCACCTTGATTATTTTACATATATGCAGAGTACATCATGAGAAACACTGGGCTGGATGAAACACAAGCTAGAATCACAATTGCCAGGAGAAATATCAGTCACCTCAGATATGCAGATGACACCACCCATATATCAAAAAGTGAAGAAGAACTAAAGAGCCTTTTGATGAAAGTGAAAAAGAAGAGTGAAAAATTTGGCTTAAAGCTCAACATTCAGAAAACTAAGATCATGGCATTCGGTTTCATCACTTCATGGCAAATAGATAAGGAAACAATGGAAATACTGAGAAACTTTATTTTTATTTTTATTTTTTTGGACTCCAAGATCACTGCAGATGGTGAGTGCCACCATGAAATTAAAAGATGGTTGCTCCTTGGAAGAAAAGCTATGACCAACCTTGACAGCATATTAAAAAGCAGAGACATCACTATGCTGACAAAGGTCCATCTGGTGAAAGCTATGTATGAATGTAGCCATGTACTGATATGGCAATTGGACTATAAAGAAAGCTGAGCACCAAGGAATTGATGCTTTTGAACTGTGGTGTTGGAGAAGACTCTTGAGTCCCTTGGACTGCAAGGAGGTCCAACCAGTCCATCCTAAAGGATATCAGCCTTGAATATTAATTGGAAGGACTGATGCTGAAGCTAAAACTCCAAAACTTTGGCCACCTGATGTGAAGAACTGATTCATCAGGAAAGACCCTGATGCTAGGAAAGATTGAAGGCAGGAGGAGAAGGGGATGAGAGAAGATGAGATGATTGGTTCGCATCACTGACTCTATGAACTTGACTTTGAGTAATTTCTCAGAGTTGGTGATGGATAAGAAAACCCTGCATGATGCAGTCCATGGTGTCACAAAGAGCTGGACATGACTCAGTGACTCAACTGACTGACTGAGTCAGCCTGTAGGCTCCTCTGCTGTGTCTACTCAGGCCAAAAAAACAAGGAGGGAGCACAGCCCTTCTCATCCGTAAACAAGTGGACTAAAGTTTTACTGAACACCACCCAGTCAACCGAAACAACAGTCAGTTCAATTCAGTTCAGTTGCTCAGTGGTGTCCAACTCCTTGTGACCACATGAACCAGTGCACCAGGGCTCCCTGTCATCACCAAATCCTGGAGTTTACTCAAACTCATGTCCACTGAGCTGGTGATGCCATCCAACCATCTCATCCTCTATTGTTCCCTTCTCCTCCTGCCTTCAAACATTCCCAGCATCAGGGTGTTTTCAAATTAGTCAACTCTTGGCATCAGTTCAGTTCAGTTCAGTTCAGTCACTCAGTCGTGTCTGACTCTTTGCGACCCCATGAATTGCAGCAAGCCAGGCCTCCCTGTCCATCACCAATTCCCAGAGTCCACCTAAACCCATACCCATAGAGTCGGTGATGCCATCCAGCCATTTCATCCTCTGTCGTTCCCTTCTCCTTCTGCCCCCAATCCTTCCCAGCATCAAGGTCTTTTCCAATAAGTCAACTCTTCACATGAGGTGACCAAAGTATTGGAGTTTCAGCTTCCTTCCAATGAGCACCCAGGACTGATCTCCTTTAGGATGGACTGGTTGGATCTCCTTGTAGTCAGGGACTCTCAAGAGTCTTCTCCAACACCACAGTTCAAAAGCATTAATTCTTTGGCACTCAGCCTTTTTTACCGTACAACTCTCACATACATACATGATTATTGGAAAAACCATGGCCTTGACTAGACAGGCCTTTCTCAGCAAAGTAATGTCTCTGATTTTCAATATGCTATCTAGGTTGGCCATAATTTTCCTTCCAAGGAGTAAGCATCTTTTAATTTCATGGCTGCAATCACCATCTGCAGTGATTTTGGAGTCCCAAAAAGTAAAGTCTGACACTATTACCACTGTTTCTACATCTATTTCCCATGAAGTGATGGGACCAGATACCATAATCTTAGTTTTCTGAATGTTGAGCCTTAAGCCAACACTTTCACTCTCCTCTTTCACTTTCATCAAGAGGCTTTTTAGTTCCTCTTCACTTTCTTCTATAAGGGTGGTGTTGTCTGCATATCTCAGGTTATTGATATTTCTCCTGGCAATCTTGATTCCATCTTGTGCTTCTTCCAGCCCAGTGTTTCTCATGATGTACTCTGCATATATGTTAAATAAACAGGGTGACAATATACAGCCTTGTTGTATTGCTTTTCCTATTTGGAACCAGTCTGTTGTTCCAAGTCCAGTTCTAACTGTTGCTTCCTGACCTGCATACAGGTTTCTCAAGAGAGGTCAGATGCTCTGGTATTTCCGTCTCTTTAAGAAGTTTCCACAATTTATTGTGATCCACACAGTCAAAGGTTTTGGCATTATCAAAAAAGCAGAAGTAGATGTTTTTCTGGCACTCTCTTGCTTTTTCAATAATACAGCATATGTTTGCAATTTGATCTCAGTGTTTTCTAAAGACTGCCTTTTCTAAAACGAGCTTGAACATCTGGAAATTCACAGTTCACATATTGCTGAAGTCTGGCTTGGAGATTTTTGAGCATTAGTTTACTAGCGTGTGAGATGAGTGCAATTTTGTGGTAGTTTGAGTAATATTTGGCATTGCCTTTCTTTGTGATAGGAATGAAAACTGACCTTTTCCAGTACTGTGACCACTGCTGAGTTTCCCAAATTTGCTAGCATATTGAGTGCAGCACTTTCACAGCATCGTATTTTAGGATTTGAAATAGCTCAACTGGAATTCCATCACCTCTACTGGCTTTGCTTGTAGTGATGCTTTCTAAGGCCCACTTGACTTCACATTCCAGGATGTCTGGCTGTAGGTGAGTGACAATACCATTGTGAAGATCTTTTTTGTATAGTTCTTCTGTGTATTCTTGCCACTTCTTCTTAATATCTTCCGCTTTTGTTAGGCCCATACCATTTCTGTCTTTTATTGAGCCCATCTTTGCATGAAATGTTCCCTTGGCATCTTTAATTTTTTTTAATAGATCTCTAGTCTTCCCATTCTGTTGCTTTCCTCAATTTCTTTGCCGTGATGGCTAAGGAAGGCTTTCTTATCTCTCCTTGCTCTTCTTCGGAACTCTCCATTCAAATGGGAATATCTTTTCTTTTCTCCTTTGGTTTTCGCTTCTCTTCTTTTCACAGCTATTTGTAAGGACTCCTCAGACAGCCATTTTGCTTTTTTGCATTGCTTTTTCTTGGGGATGGTCTTAATCCCTGTCTCCTGTATAATGTCATGAACTTCCGTCCGTAGTTCATCAGGCACTCTAACTATCAGATCTAGTACCTTAAATCTATTTCTCGCTTCCACTGTATAATCATAAGGGATTTGATTTAAGTCATACCTGAATGATCTAGTGGTTTTCCCCACTTTCTTCAATTTAAGTCTGAATTTGGCAATAAGGAGTTCATGATCCGAGCCACAGTTAGCTCCCAGTCTTTTTTTGCTGACTGTATAGAGCCTCTCCATCTTTGCCTGCAAATATTATAATGAGTCTGATTTCAGTGTTGACCATCTGGTGATGTCCATGTGTAGTCTTCTTTTGTGTTGTTGAAAGAGGGTGTTTGCTATGATCAGTGCATTCTCTTGGCAAAACTCTATTAGCTTTTGCCCTGCTTCATTCTAAACTCCAAGGCCAAATATGCCTGTTCCTCCAAGTGTTTCTTGACTTCTACCTTTGCCTTCCAGTCCCATATAATGAAAAGGACAGGATTTTTGGGGTGTTAGTTCTAAAAGGTCTTGTAGGTCTTCTTTCATATAACCATTCAACTTAAGCTTCTTCAGCATTACTGGTAGGGGCATACAGTTGAATTACTGTTATATTGAATGGTCTGATTTGGAAATGGACAGAGATCATTCTGTCATTTTTGAGATTGTATCCAAGTACTGCATTTCCAAATCTTATGTTGACTCTGATGGCTACTCCATTTCTTCTAAAGGATTCTTGCCCATAGAATTAGATATAATCGTTATCTGAGTTAAACTCACCGATTACAGTCCAATTTAGTTTTCTGATTTCTAAAATGTTGATGTTCACTCTTGCCATCTCTTGTTTGACCACTTCCAATTTGCCTTGAACTGCACTTAACATTCCAGGTTCCTATGCAATATTGCTCTTTACAGCATTGAATCTTGCCTCTATCACCAGTCCAATTCACAACTGGGTGTTGTTTTTGCTTTGGCTCCATCCCTTCTTTCTTTTTGGAGTTATTTCTCCACTGATCTCCAGCAGCGTATTGGGCATTACCGTCTTAGTGAGTTCATCTTTCAGTGTCCAAGGTGCCTTTTCAACTTGCCTGTGAGTGTTCAAGAGTCTCTGGCAGAAGGGTGGGTTGGTGGTGGCCTGCTGAAGTTTTGGCAGCACTGAGTGTAGCAATACATGCATGGAATCTTTTGAAGGAGGTCACCTTTATCTTTATTATCTCCACCATAGTTTAGCCCCAGGCAAATAGCAGGGAGAACACACAGCTCCACAGAAAATTGGATTAAAGCATGTTCACTCCCATGAGAATAAGACCCAGTTTCCCCCTCAGTCAGTCTATCCCATCAGGAAGCTTCCATAAGCCTCTTACCCCTCTCTACCAGAGGACAGACAGTCTGAAAACAACAATCACAGAAATCTAAACAGTATGATCACATGAGCCACAACCTTGTCTAACTCAGTGAAACTATGGGCCATGCTATGTAGGCTCCCTCAAGACATATGGGTCGTGGTGGAGGGTTGTGACAAAAATTTTGTTCACTGGAGAAGCAACCATCACCTTGCTACCAAAATCTGAGAAATATACCACAAGAAAAAAAAAATTACAATTTAATATCAGTGATAAATATAGATTTCTTTATTAATAGCAATTTAGTAATATAATATTAATATAATATTTATTATAATTATTAATAAATATATAGTACCAATAATAAAGTGATTAGCATATTAATATAAATTATATTAATTGTATTATATTAACATATAATTGCATTATAATGTTATAGCTATGCTATTAATTAAATATTAATATATTAAATAACAATTTGTTGTTTTATATTATATTTATACTATAATTTTATTATATGCACAATCAATTATAACTAATTAATATATTAATATTTAACAATATATGTTTATAGATGGAAATATCATCAACAAAATACTAGCAATTTGAATTTAACAACACATTAAAAGTATCATACACCAATCATGATCACTGATCACAAGTGATATTTATCCCAGGGATACACCATATCAACAAACTGAGTAATTATGAACCATATGATTATCTCTCTAAATGCAGGGAAAACTTTTTGACAAAATTCAACACACGTTTGTGATAAAAACTCTCTAAAAATTGGGCATAGAGTGAACATATCTCAGCATGATAAAGGCAGTATACAACACACCTACAGCTAACATCATACTCTATGCTGAAGAGCTAAAAGCATTTTCTCTATTATCAGGAACAAGACAAGGATATTCACACTCACCACTTTTACTCAACATATTTTTGGAAGTCCTAGCTATAGCAATAAGAGAAAGAAAAGAAATAAAATGATATAAAATGAAAAAGAAGAAGTTAAACTGTCACAGTTTGCAGATGGCATGACACTATGCATAGGAAATCCTAAAGACGCTACCGGAAAACTACTAAAACTCATCAAGAAATTTGGTACAGTTGCAGGATACAATATGAATACACAGAAATCTGTTGCATTTCAATGCACTAACAGCAAAAGATCAAAAAGAACATTGAAGGAGATTCTTATTTACCATCACATCACAAAGAATAAAATACTAGGAGTAAAGATATCTGTGGAAGTAAAAACTTGTACTCTGAAAGCTGTAAGACACTTATTAAAAAAAAAAAGACTACACAGATGGAAAGATATACAATGTTCTTGGACTGGAAGAATTATTTGTGTCAAAACGACTGTACTATCCAAAGTGATCTACAGATTCAGTGCAATCCCAATCAAATCACCAGTGACATCTTTCACAGAACTAGAACTAAAAATATTAAAATTTGTGTGTTAACACAAAAGATCCTGAATAGCAAAGCAATCTTGAGAAAACAAAATAGAGCTGGAGGAATTAGGCTCCCTGACCTCAGATTATGCTACAAAGCTATTGGTATGGAACTGGCACAAAAATAGAAATATAGATTAATCAAACAGAATAGAAAGCTATCATCAAAAAACAAATCACAAATGATGGAGAGAGTGTGGAGAGAAAAGAACCTTCCTATATTGTTATTGGAAATGTAAGTTGGTACAGCCCCATGGAGAATAGTATGGAAGTTCCTTTAACTTGAAAATTGAGCTACCATATGATCCTGGAATTCTACTCCTGGGCATATATCTGATGAAAAACATGATCTAAAAGGATACATAAACCCCAATACTCATTGCAGCACTGTTTACAATGGCCAAGACTTGGAAGCAACCTAAATATCAATTGACAGAGGAATGGATAAAGATTTGGTACATGTAAACAATGGAATCAATGAAATATTAAGAATGAAATAATGCTATTTACAGCAAAAGGAATGGACCTCGTGATTGTCGTACTGAGTCAGAGAAATATCGTATAATATTTCTCTTACAAGCAGAATCTAAAAATAAATTATAAAAATTAATTTACCTACAAAACATAAAAAGAATGACAGTCATAGGGAAGAAATTTATGGCTACCAGGGAGGAAGGGTGGAAGGAAGAGATAGTTATGGACTGCAGGATTGACACGTATGTGTTAATCTCTCAGTCATGTCTGATCTTTGGGACCCCATGGACTGCAGCCCACCAGGCTCTTTGGTCCATGGGATTTTCCAGGCAAGCATACTGGTGTGTTTTGCCATTTCCTACTCCAATTGACATGTATACACTGCTATATTTAAAATGGATAGCCAACAAAGACTTACTATTAAGTTCATTTACAGTGAACTCTGCTCAATATTATATAACCATCTAATGGGAAAAAGAATTTGAGAAAGAATGTATGCATGTATATATTGCTGGTCTGGATGAGTTACAAGCTGGAATCAAGATAGGCAGGAGAAGCATCAAGAGCCTCAGATATGTGGATGACACCACTCTAATGGCAGAAAGTGAAGAGGAACTAAAGAGACTCTTGATAAGTGTGAAGGAGGAAAGTGAAAGAGCTGGCTTAAGACTAAATATTAAAAAAAAAAAAAAGCAAAAAACACTAAGATCGTGGCATATGGCCCCATTACTGCACAACAAACAGAGGGGGAAAGGTGGAAGTACTGACGGATTTCCTCTTCTTCGACTCCAAAATCACTGCAAATGGTAACTGCAGCCATGAAATCAGAAGACAGTTGTTTCCTGGCAGGGAAGCAATGACAAACCCAGAAAGTGTGTTGAAAGCAGAGACATTACTCGGCTGACAAATGTCCCTATAGTCACGGTTATGATCTTTGAGTGGGCACACACGACTGTGAGAGCTGGACCATAAAGAAGGCAGAATGCCAAAGAGTCGATGCCTTCTAACTGCCGTGTTGGAAAATACTCCTGGAAGTCCCTTGGACAGGAAGGAGATCAAACCAGTTACTCTTAAAAGAGATCAACCCTGAATAGTCACTGGAAGGATTGATGCTGAAGCTGAAGCTCCTGTATTTTGTTCATCTGATGCAAACAGACAACTCATTGGAAAAATCCTTGATGCTGGGAAAGATTGAGGGCAGACGTAGAAGAGGGCATCAGAGGACGAGATGGCTGGCCAGCATCACAATGCAGTGAACATGAATTTGGGCAAACTCAGGAGATGGTGAGGGTCAGGGAGGCCTGGCATGCTGCAGTTCATGGGATCTCAACTGAGGAAGTCAGACATGACAGGGAAACTGAACAACAACAACGATATGCATGTATATGTATAATATAACTGAATCACTTTGCTGTATATCTGACACTGTTGCTGCTGCTGCTGAGTCGCTTCAGTCGTGTCCGACTCTGTGCGACCCCATAGACGGCAGCCCACCAGGCTCCCCCGTCCCTGGGATTCTCTGGGCAAGAACACTGGAGTGGGTTGCCATTTCCTTCTTCAATGCGTGAAAGTGAAAAGTGAAAGTGAAGTCACTCAGTCATGTCCGACTCCGAGCGACCCCATGGACTGCAGCATACCAGGCTCTTCCGTCCATGGGATTTTCCAGTCAAGAGTACTGGAATGGGGTGCCATTGCCTTCTCTGACACCTGACACCATCACATTGTTAATAAACTATATACCAATGTAAAATAATAAGTTAAAAAACATATATCACGTTCACATCTGAGGAAATCTAAGTACAAAGAAACTCTGAAATGCTGTAATATTCCCAAGTCACCATAACATTTTCTAATCTCATAGAAAACACTTTTTCAGTTATGGTATAATTTATAATATTGTAAAGTTGAGTTAAACTTGCTCATGAATCTGTCTTTTTCTCAAATATGTAGATCCTATTGTTATCTATGTATGGAGAAATGTATAGTTGGCCCTAGGAAAACTGCAATTATGAAAATACATCATATTTTAACAAAAATATCTACCCATATATTAGGTTAGTGTTTTAATTTACCAATTACATATACATATATAACCAATCAGCTTTTGGCTACCAGTTATGATGGGCGTGGGATATATTTCCAGTAATGCATGAAGATGTTTCTCTTTTACTTTGGGAGAATAAAATAGAGGGTGATAATTGAAGCTTCCAAACAAGTTGGATTAGATTTTAGTTATATCATTTTCAAAAACCTAATTGAAGATAAACAAAGACAGATTGTGATTTTTAAAACCAAATCTGTACAGTTTGCCCTCACTGTCCTCAGACACAACAAACCCTGGATCATGTACTACCTATGTTATGATCCAAAGTTAGTTGAACTTGTGGATGCAAATAGAGAGGGCTGATTATGAGACTTGAATATCTGCAGATTTTTTCATCTTGGCTGGGTTCTGGAACCAATCCCTTGCCAATACGAAGAGGGACTCTACTTAAAAATTGACAAAATCTCTTCTCATTTGCTCTCTCTCTCCTTCCATCTCTGTCTTTCTCTCTTTGTTTTCTTTCTCTTTTGTGTAGAGCTGGGAATCTTTTCCTCTATGGTTCTACCCATAATATCTCTGAGATATTTCCTACAAAAGTGACAAAGCCATAGCCATCAAAATATATTAATACAAAAAGAGCTTATTAATGAATAAAATATTTGATATTTTAGATTATCAGTTTTATAAATTAAGTTTTGTTTTTGGCACAAAAATTACATAATCAGTATCCTAGTGATTGATTCTTCCTTCAGTTTCATCAGTCAAGCACTCTGTGGCAGGTGCAATGACACACACTAGGAACAATAAGTAATAGCAAATGCCCTAAAGAGATAATAGCATAATTGGAAGCCAATATTTACTAGCTTATAGAATTAGATTACAGCATTCAGCATTTATAATGTAATCTCTCTGACTGTGTGACTTTACCTATTCTACTTTTACCCTTTATTACTCTGAAGCCCTCTGTCTTCCTTGCTGTCTTTATTTTATGTCTTGTTGTAGCCATTCTCTCTACTTAGAAGAGACTTTCTTCAAACATTCTTTGACTTTCTCAGCTACCAATTACTTCACTCACATCTCAGTTTCACAGAAAGAGTTACTATTCTCTGTCTTATATTTACCCAGCCCATACTTCTTTGACCTCTTCTGCTCATTTTATTTTTTCATAATAGTTGGCGTCTTTAAACAGACTAATTTATTTATGTATATATATTTTACTCTGTTACCTACAAGGGCAAAAATTTGTATTGTTCACAAATATTTTCCAAGAACTTAGTAAATTGCCATAATTATTGAATGAATTAAAAATTATCTTTGAAAAAACATTACTGTTTTTCTCTGAAGCTGTTCTTTTAATACAATAGCATACTAAGTCAACCTGAAAATTTTCTGACTACAAATTAATGGAGATGCTGCATAAGATACAAGAAAAATTATGCATGACAAAGTTCATAAGAAAGAGCAAGAATCTTTGAATGGCAGTTTCCCATTCTTTGAGCTGAAACTAGACACAAGAAACACATTAAAGGTAATGAATCAACTTAGCTGTTCTTACACTTAATATCATCTGTCCCTTTATTGGGTTGTGTTTCCAGTCTGTTGATAAGCAATAGAAACAGTTACTAAATAGCAAGATATGTACCTTGTTTATTTCTTCCTCTTCTCTAAATCACTTGGTTTGGAATTTTACAAATATAATATGCAAATAAAAATTTCAATCATTAACTCATTATTTAACAGTAATTTATTGGACCTTCTCTATATCAAATACCAAGAATATGCTATGCACACACACACACACAAAATCTGTAAACCTATGGAACTTGCCTCAAGAGATGGAGACAGACCTTAATGAATTAGTTACAAAATCAAACTGAAAGTTATAAACTATCATAATAACTATGTTCATTTACTATTGATTAAGCCAAGCATTTACTCTGCTCCAGGAACCATGCTAGGGGATATCATTTCCTATTAGATGAATAGTTACTTTCTTTCATTATTCTTATAATTTGGGACTTAGAAACTGTATGTAGCTTTCTGGAAACATGGTAGTATGAGAAAAGGGAATTAAATTTCTTTGTATCCAAAAGCCCATTATAATACTTTTATAACTATAAGGGTTTTTCAGTGTTCAGTGACACTTTATAGGTATCCATATAAGTAACCACATATTTAAAGGGCCGTGCTTAAAACTCATAACTCTCTGAAGTCTATGGAAAATTTCACAGATTTTCACTATTAATTTGGTGTGTGGGTGACCTTTATGTACATGGGGAAATGGGCTATCCAGGCCTAGAACAGCTTGGAGTTTAATAATCAGAGTTTCAAAAGGCTATCTTTCTACTTTAAATGGACCAGTTGTATTATAAGCTTACCTCAAGAAGATAGCACAATTCTAAAGAAACCTCTGTTTTCTACATTCTTATGACATAGTTTATTAACCACTTGTAATAAGAATTTTACTTCAGACTTTCTACCTCTTAGTTATACTAAGTGACAATAGCAGCTAGATTGTCAGCTTTGAAAATATATGTTGGGAGCAATATTACATAACCAGTTTAAAATAGGGAACTTCAAAAGTTTCTTAAAGATTAATGTTCCACATACAGGTACAATTAATAACTGGGATTGATCAGCATATTCCTGCTTGGGTTTCTTTATTACATATAAGAAATATTTTTAAAAGTACTGAGAACTTAAAGAATACCAGATGAATTGAACATTTTCTTCATTTGTTCCAAATAATAGTTCCAAAATTCAGAGCTTTAATTAGAAAGAAAAATATTATATGCAAATTTCCTATCACTTGGCAATAATCACTCAGTTAATGAAAACAACCAATACCACTGATGTATACATCTGAATATGGTACTTCTAACACTATATTTTGTGCAAAATATAAAGCAATGTCAGTTCAAGTTAGGAATCTATTAACTCTTGGTCTTTATATTCTCTTTTCTGTGAATCAAGTCATAACATGACAATTTATTAACATAACAGAGGATGGGCTTAAACTTCTCACAGAAGCTCTTTTTGAAATCTACCATTTCACTGACTTGTCACAACAAAAGCAAGTTTGCCATCTCAAGCCATAGTTCTGGATATGTATCTGTGGTGTCAAGCAAAGAACTAATTAAGTAGAAAATTACCTTATATATCTAAAGCTGTGTCTGCTCACCTTTAGGCATTTTGGGAATCAATCTAATGAGATATGAGTTTTGTGCCATGGGACAACTACAAAGCTCATTAATGTTCATTGAAATATAAGCAGCATTCACTGAATTCAGCAAAATCTCTTATATTTTAACAATCATTTTAATTATCCAAGGGGACAAACTCTGCTGTGGAAAATGCTAGTAAAATAATACACCTACATTTCAGATACATCTGTGACAAATAGAAAAAAAAAAAATTCCAAGATGGTTATCTCTAAACCTTTGAAAATAAATTTAGGGTGATTTGACAAAAACCTGAAATAGTAGGGGGAAGTATTATACAATCACAAAGCTATTCATCAACAAGAAGTTTTAAATTGCTTTTCATACTCCAGATTTAAGGAAGTTGAAAATCTTCCATTTTGTACCTCATTTAAAAAAAAAGTTTGATGTAGCTAATGAACAAAAACTTATTAAGTAAATAGATTAATATTAAGTGCATATATGCACTTATTATATATACCCTATTTTATTTATTTTTCACAAACATTTGAATGCCTACTTTGTGTCCAATATTGTACTAGCAGTAAAGCTAGAGTAATCAAAATAGATTGAACCCTAGTCTCATTGAGCCGACATTCCTGAGGAGCAAAGTGAAGTCGCTCAGTCGTGTCCAACTCTTTGTGACCCCATGGACTGTAGCCTACCAGGTTTCTCTGTCCATGGGATTTTCAAGGCAAAAGTACTGGAATGGGTTGCCATTTCTTTCTCCAGGGAATCTTCTCAACCCAGAGATCAAACCCAGGTCTCCTGAGTTGTAGGCAGACACTTTTACTGTCTGAGCTACCAGGGAAGTCCCTGAGGAGGAAGGAAAGGTAATAAACAAACATATGAATATTAAGCAAGTTAGTAAACAGAAAATAGTAAATGCCTAGTAAGGGTACCAATTCTCCACAATCTCTTTCCAAAGACAGAAGCAGAGAGAAAATCTCCTGACTCATTTTATAATGCCAGTATCACTATAAGAACAAAAACAAAGATAATTTGAGAACATTCTAGAGCTATCTCTAATGAACATGTATGTAAAGACACTCAACAAAATACTAAGAAACTGCCACAATCAAAGGGATTTATCCCAGGTATGCAAGAGTGATTCAACATTGAAACATTAGTATAATTCATCATGCCAGCAAACTAAAGAAGAAAAAATGCATAATCATATCAACAGATACAGAAAAATCATTTGAGAAATTTCAGCACTCGTTCATGATACAAATTCTCAGTAAACTAAGATTAAAGTAACTTGATTTTATCTCTCTGTTGAAAGTCTTTCTCTGACTCCTACATGGAGAACAGTAGCTTGAACAAGGGTCATAACAATGGAACTGTTAAAACATGTTTGAAAGAAATGTTTGCAGAACTGAATGACAGGTAAGTTTGGTTGTGTTACAGGCACAATTCTATCCTCATTCATGATGGCCTACTTTAGAGAGTCATTCTATTTCTAAAATTAAAAAACAAATTATCCTAACATCTCCAAGATGTGTGTTTAGAATTCATTTTTCTCTGAGCTTCAGAATCTAATTTCACTTGAAATATTCTTAGGTATCTCTCTCAAAAAATGATGACAAAGGTGAACTCGGCATTTCTGGTACAAACATGTTCCCCTGTGCCTTACTGTTTTTATTGCTCTGGAATTCCTTCTTGATATTTTTCTACTACCTTAGCAGCCTTATCCCTATAAAAGTCAGGACCAAATTCTGTTGCTTTTATTTCTAAAATATTTGCTAAATCTGATCATTTCTTTCTTTCTATATTACCAATGACCTACTCAAAGCCACTATCATCCTACATCTAGATACTCATTTATCTGCTCCATGCTAAATTGTATATGGCATGTTAAGTTAGACTATTAGGCAAAGAAAAGTTAGGGCAGTATATAAAAAGAACATAGAAGCTGTCACCAGAAAATCACAAATATAGATAAGTTCTAGAGAGACATACAAGGTTAGCATAGAGATTTAGAAGCATCTGTTATTTTAAATGAAGAAGCTTGCATATATGTTGAAGGGAAAGCAGGAACACACAGGTAGATTTGAAGCTGTAAGAGGGAGTAATTGATGCATCCAGAATAAAAAGGTGAAGCAGGGGTCAGTTGTAGAATATATGGAAAATTCTCTTTGGATGGAAGAAACAATTTTTCCAACATAGCTTAAGGAAAAAATATTGAAAGATTACAGACATATCTAGATAATTTATAGCTCCTTAATATTGATGACAATCACAGGTTCAAAGTAAATTTTGATGAGAATTCAGAAAGTAAGAAACACATAATTGGAAATACTCTTCTTCATTTTATGTGTACCAGAATGTACTAGAACCAAAAAAGGCAATGCATGTATCTAGATGACTTAGAAATGTATAGTTAATTTACTATGAAAAAAATATATGTGAAGGAATGTCTAGTGGTCTATGAAAGATGACTACATTAATAAGTCACATTAGCATAGATAATTCATCTTCAAAGGATCATTTTTATGGAAGAGATACTTATCAATTGCTCACTGACTGTATAATAGAATTTAAATGAATTCAGCCTCAGCTGTTAGCTTCATTTCACAAAAAAAAGGCATGATATTATAGCAGAAAGGAACAAATTATATTTAAATAACTGGAAGTTCTTAATCTGACCAAAATTATGTAAATTCCACCAACCATCAATTTTCTAGGAATTTTAGTCTTCATGCTAATTCACAGAAATTGGGCACAATGTATTGCAGCTGGTATAATTCTTCATCTCCTTTTCACAAGGAGAATTAGTTAAGAAGTATATTTGAATTACAGAAAAATATGACTCACTAAACCAGGTAGTGCCATACTGGCACTTTAAGAAAAAACTGAAGCATTTTGCAAATTTCAGAGCTTTCTTAGACAAATTAGCTCCTTGGTATCTTCATACACCATATTCAATAAAACCAGTAGTACAATACTACATTTGATAGAGACAATATGTCATGTGAAGTACTGGAAGGAAAACTGACTTTGTAACCCTATAGCCAAGAGCTTCAATGTCAGTGGTGCTTCTCTTTGTGACCTGGGACAAGGCTCTTACTGTCTCTGAATCTTAATGTCCTCGAAGACAAAACAGTAATGAAGACAATACCTATAAAAAGGAGCATTGTGAAACTTTTAAATATGTCTGTTTCACATCTTTTTAGGTAGTAAATATTTATAAATGCTTGAATGATTTTAGGAATGATAGTAGACATGGAAAAAGTGAAGATCAGGATTCAACATTACAGGATAAGGTTTATAAGAAGAATGGAAGGAATATCATCTAGAGCAAAGATGGAAAATGTTTGAAGAAGTGATGATGCACAAAACAGCTCATGAGTATACCGACAAAATGGATTATATGAAAAATAAAGGTTAATTGAACAGTAACAGTGATGTACAATAATTTGATTGAATGTCTAAATGGCTACACATCTGCTACTTTTGTTCCCAATTATTGATTTAATTCTTCTGTCTCTTTACCACATTTGTAACTTTTAAACTTTTGAAAAAACAGTAGTAATGAAATTACTCCTCTATTTCACTTCTACACACATATGTTGTTTTTATTAATATGTAACCTATATTAAGTTTGAGTTAATCTTCTGGATAGAATGTAAAGCTTCATGTATCATTACTGAATTCTGATGTGCTCAAAGAACAGTGCATGATGATATACCAGACAGTAGTCAGCCAATAGCCTGGTCAAATATGTTAAGCTTTCATTATGGATTTGACAAAACATTATTAAATATGGGCTTCTTATTAAAATTCAGGCCACAAACCAAATCCATTCAGAGAAAGATGTGAGAATATTTATGATATACCCAGGCCTCTGTTTCTGATCAAACAATACATACTAATATTTCCATTAAGATACATGAAATTACTAACACTTTTAACATTTAGAGAACATCACCAGTGTTCAGTGTATTGAAATAATAACAAGCCACAAGAAATATAAAAAAAAAAAACACAGAGAACAGACTGTGAGAAAAATTGAAACAGAAAATTAAAAAAAAAAACTACTGTTTCCTCCTCTTTAACTAGAACAAATAAATTTTGCCTTCATAGGTAAACACAAAAGATACTTAATTACTAAGTATCTTGAGAAAGAAGAGCAAATTTGGAGGTATCGTGCACCAGGATATCAAACTATACTATAAACCTACAATCCTCAAAACAATATGTGCTGGCAAAAAGCAGCACATATTTGTGGAATTGATGGAAATTCCCTGGTGGCTCAGAGGGTAAAGCATCTGCCTGAAATGTGGAAGACCTGGGTTCAATTCCTGGGTTGGGAAGATCCCCTGGAGAAGGAAATGGCAACCCACTCCAGTACCCTTGCTGGGAAAATCCTATGGACGGAGAAGCCTAGTGGGCTACAGTCCATGGAGTCACAAAGAGTCAGACATGACTGAGTGACTTCATTTTAAATTGATAGAGCAGAATAGTGAGTCCAGAAATGAAGCAACACTTATAAGCACAATTAACCTATTGCAAAGGAGGCAAGAAAATACAATGATGGAAAGACAGACTCTCATTAAAAGGTGTTGGGAAAACTGGACAGGTAAATGCAAAAAAAAAAGAAAAAAAAACTGAAATAATTTCTCATACCACAAACAAAACTAACCTCAAAATGGATTAAGGACTTGAATGCAAGACCTGAAACCATAAAACTTCTAGAACAAACATAAGCAGATTGTTCTTTGATATTGGTTTCAATAGCCTTTTTTTTGGATATGTGTCCTCAGGCAAAGAAAATAAAATTGAAAATAAGTAAGTGATGCTATATCAAACTAAAAAGCTGTTTCACAGAAAAGGAAATTATGAACAAAATGAAAAGGATGTCTACTGAATGAGTGAATATATTCACAATTAATACACTTTGATATACAAAATGTAGAAATAATACATATAACATAAAAAAAACTCAATTAAAAATGGGCAGAGGACCTGTATGTATTTTTTTCAAAGAGGACATACAGATGACGATAGACATATGAGAAGATGCTCAACATCATTAATCATCAGAGGAGTGAAAATCAAAACCACATTAAGCTACCAACTCATACTTATGATCAAAAAGGCAACAAATAACAATTGTTGATGAGGACATGGAGAAAAAGGAACCCTCATAAACCACTGTGCAAAAGTAAATGGTTGAAGTTACTATGGAAAACACTATGGAGATTTTCAAAAACATTAAAAATGAAGCTACCATATGATACAGTAATTGCATCCTTGATAATTATCCCAAAAATATGAGAACATTAATTTGAAAAATATATATATACCCCTATATGATTTTGCTTTGTGGTGCTGGAGAAGACTCTTAAGAGTCCCTTGGACTACAAGGAGATCCAACCTGTCCATCCTAAAGAAAATCAGTCCTGAATATTTATTGGAAGGACTGATGCCATGAAGCGGAAGCTCCAATACTTTGGCCACCTGATGCAAAGAACTGACGCAAATTTGAAAAGACTCTGATGCTGGGAAAGATTGAAGGTGGGAGGAGAAGGGGATGACAAAGGATGAGATGATTGGATGGCATCACCAACTCGATAGACATGAGTTTGAGTAAACTCCGGGAGTTAGTGATGGACAGGGAAGGCTGCAGGCTGTGGTCCATGGGGTTGCAAAGAGTTGGACATGACTGAGCAACTGAATTGAACTGAATGCAGCAACTGTTTTCTCATTTTTTATCCTCACAAAAATGTATTGTTTATCAGTTCCATTGTGCATATGATAAAAGTGAACTTTTTGGTAAGGTAAATTAATCAAAATTAATAGAACTTGTAGGCTATTTATCAGGTTTTAAATCCAGATTTCTTTAACTCCAAACAACTGCTTCTTACTCCTGTAAATTCATCAACATTTTAGTAGTGGATAACTTTGAAATATTATTTATATTTATTATCTTTATTTTGCTTATTAGTGCTACCTAATTTTCTTCATCAAACCTGTATTACTCCTGGGGAATAACACTTTGAAAGACAAAGAAAATGTACACTGATGATCAATCAGAAAACAGTAAAAAAATCAACTGTATTACCATATGTAAATTATATGTTGAACAATGATGTAAGGTAACTATATAAGTATAGGGGTGCATGTGTGTATCTATTTTTAATATTTAGAAAGAGATGTAATTTATATGTATTAATACACCCATATTTTATTGGAAACTATCCTTAAATTAGCAAAGTAATCTTATTGCTAGCCCCAAATATTTTAAAGAATAAAATTTAAAAAATTGACCATTCATCTGAGTCTAACCTTTTTTTTTTAGTTCTTTTTCATGCTTAGGAAAACACAATTTACAGATGCATTATTAGAGCATATCATTCATAATTTTGGGGAAATTGTATTTGACGTTTGTGTATGATATTCAAGTTTTAAAGCAATTGCATCATTGTCTTTGTTTGCTTCTGGCACTTTGGCAAAAGAGATTACGTACCCTGGACTCTTCTTGCTAGATGCAGTATGCATAAACACATGCACACAGAAACATACCATCCCTGGTTGAATACTTCAATGGAAGCAGTCAGTGTAAATGAAGACAAAGAAATAACATAATCCTTGATATTATTGCATTTATTAGTCAATGAATTCTTTATATGTCCTCATAATAGAGGTTTGATTTTCATTTAGAATTATAGTTAAAGGAATGACCCAGACAAGTAATTATCTTGCCTTAAACCTAATGTGATTTTCAACTTCTCTCTATAAAAGAGGAAAATGAGGAAGTTAACCATCACCAGGAGTTTTTTTTTTCTTTTAAATTAAATATGTGACATGCTCTGACTTTAATTATAAGTTAGTTTTTGATGTATATTTTTAATTTGATAGACTGACTGACATTTTTCTCATCTTTACTACACAGATCAGTAGCTCCCACTAGTTGGTCAAGAGGTTAATGAGAAATAGTAATAACCAAAAACATGTAAGGATTTGCCCTGCTTCTCTCCATTCAAACTGATAATTTGCAGCATCTATCAAGTATTTTCTTGGAAAAGAATAAGCTATGCTAAAGGACCAGTAAGTAAAGAGTATCATACAGAACTTAGTATCAGACACCAGTTCAGAGGTTGCTTTCTCAGCTGCTTCCCTGTTACTAAATACAAACATACACAGTCCTATACCAGACAGTTTATGCATTTCTTTGTCTTAAAAGTGTATTTAATCTGGTACTTGTTATCTATAGGAATAAGAGTATATATTTGTGGCTAAATATTCAAATAAGAATGTTATAATTTAAAGGCAGCAGGCCCACATGCAAATGTACCTACAGATATAAACACACACATATTTATATTATTTGTTGTTGTTTAGTCGCTAAATTATGTCCGAGTCTCTGCAATAAAATGGACTGAAGCGTGCCAGGCTCCTCTGGCCTCCACTGTCTCCCAGAGTTTGCTGAAACTCATGTTCATTGCTGCTATCTAACCATCTCATCCTCTGTCACCTCCTTCTTCTTTTGACTTCAATATTTCCCAGCATCAGGGTCTTTTTCAGAGATGGCTTTCTGCATCAAATGGCACAAGTATTGGAGCTTCAGATTCAACAACAATCCTTCCAGTGAATATTCAGGGTTGATTTCCTTTAGAATTGACTGGTTTTATCGCCTTACTGTCCAAGGGATTCTCAAGCGTCTTCTCCAGCACCACAATTTGAAAGCGTCAATTCTTCAGCACTCAATCTCCTCTATGGTCCAACACTTACATCTGTACATGACTACTGGAAAAAACTATAGTTTTGACTATACAGACCTTTGACAGAAAGTGATGTCTCTGCTTTTTAGTATGTTTTCTATGTTTGCCAAAGCTTTCCTTCCAAAGAGCAAATGTCTCTGAATTTCATGGTTGCAGTCATCATCCTCAGTGATTTTGAAGGTCAAGAAAATAAAATCTGTCACTGTTTCCATTTTGTCTCCTTCTATTTGCCATGAAGTGATGGGACTGGATGCCATAATATTCTTTTTTATTTTGAATATTGAGTTTCCAACCGACTTTTTCACTCTTCTCTTTCACCCTCATCAAGAGGTTCTTTAATTCCTCTTCACTTTCTGACACTAGAGTAGTATCATCTGAGGTTGTTTGTATTTCTCTCAGTAATTTTGATTCCAGCCTGTGATTCATCAACCCCAGCATTTCAAATACATGATGTACTCTGCATATAAGTTAAATAAGCAGGGTGACAATACACAGCTTTCATGTACTCCTTTCCCAATTTGGAGCCAATTTGTTGTTGCACGTTCAGTTCTATTGTTTCTTGACCTGCATGAAGGTTTTTCAGGAGACATGTAACATGGTCTGGTACTCCCATCTCTTTAAGAATTTTCCACAGTTTGTTGTGATCCACACAGTCAAAGGCTTTAGTGTAGTCAGTTAAGCAGATATTTTTTTCTGGAAATCTCTTGCTTTCTCCATGATCTAGCAAATGTTGGAGCACTAGTCTGGTTCCTCTACTTCTTCAAAACCCAGTTTCTATGTCTGGAAGTTCTCAATTCACATACTGTTGAATCCTGGCCTGAAGGGCTTTGAGCATAACCTTGCTAGAATATGAAAAGAACACAACTATACTCTTTAGAATACTTTTAATATAAAGTAGTTTGAATATTCTTCTCAGGTGGCTCAGTGGTAAGAATCTGCATGCAAAGCAGGAGAAATTTTGATCCCTGTATCATGAAGATCTCCTGGAGAAGGAAATGGCAAACCACTCCATTATATTTCCCTGGAAAATGTTAAGGACAGAGGAGTCTGGCAGGCACTAGTCCATCAGAATGCAAAACAGTTGGAGAAGACATAGTGACTTACTGATAATGATAGTATTTATAATATGATATATCCTATCATGTTAAGCTCCATATTGTTATATATAATAGAAATAATTAAAAAAATATTCTGAAATGAGCTAATCAAAGGAACTCACTTTCAAAAATATTACATATGACCAAAACCCCAAACACTAAGAAAGCCAAAAGTTAGCAAGTTTGTGGAACTTGCTTTGGGGAATAAAAACTGTCCCTCTGGAAGACAGATTACAGTCTCTTACAAGGCTAAACATTGCTATACAGTCTAGTATTTTTGTAGTTCTTGATATTTACCCAAAGGAGCTGAAGAATTTTGTGCACTTGAAAACCTGCATATGAATGTCTGTTGCAACTTTATTCATAATTGTCTAAACTTGGAAGAAACCAGGTATATTTCATTAGGTAATTGATTAAAGAAATTGTGATACATCCAATGGAGACATATTCAGTGCTAAAAAGAAATGAGCCAATAAACCATGAAGACACAGTTCAGTTCAGTTCAGTTCAGTCATTCAGTCACGTTCGACTCTTTGCAATCCAATGAATTGCAGCACGCCAGGCTTCCCTGTCCATCACCAACTGCTGGAGTCCACCCTTCTCCTCCTGCCCCCAATCCTTCAAAGCATCAGGGTCTTTTCCAGTGAGTTAACTCTTTGCATGAAGTGGCCAAAGTATTGGAGTTTCAGTTTCAACATAAATCCTTCCAATGAACACCCAGGACTATTGTCCTTTAGGATGGATTGGTTGGATCTCCTTGCAGTCCAAGGGACTCTCAAAAGTCTCCTCCAACACCACAGTTCAAAAGCATTACTTCTTTGGCACTCAGCTTTCTTCACCGTCCAACTCTCACACACATACATGACTATTGGAAAAACCATAGCCTTGACTAGACGAACATTTGTAGGCAAAGTAATATGTCTGCTTTTCAATATGCTATCTAGGTTGGTCATAACTTTCTTTCCAAGGAGTAAGCATATTTTAATCTCATGGCTTCAATCACCATCTGCAGTGATTTTGGAGTCCCCCAAAAAAGTCTGACACTGTTTCCACTGTTTCCCCATCTATTTGCCATGAAGTGATGGGACCAGATGCCATGATCTTAGTTTTCTGAATGTTGAGCTTTAAGCCAACTTTTTCACTCTCCTCTTTCACTTTTATCAAGAGGCTTTTTAAACTTAAATCCATGTTACTGAACGAAATGAGTAAATCTGAAAAGGGTACATGCTGTATGATTACAGCTATATCAGTGTCAATATGAGTTCAGTTGCTCAGTCGTGTCCGACTCTTTATGACCCCATGAACTGCATTACAGGGAGGCACGCCAGGCCTCCCTGTCCATCACCAACTCCCAGAGTTTACTCAAACCCATGTCCATTGAGTCAGTGATGCCATCCAGCCATCTCATCTTCTGTCGTCCCCTTCTCCTCCTGCCCTCAATCTTTCCCAGAATCAGAGTCTTTTCAAATGAGTCACCTCTTTGCATCAGGTGGCCAAAGTATTGGAGTTTCAACTTCAACATCAGTCCTACCAATGAACACCCAGGACTGATCTCCTTTAGGATGGACTGGTTGGATAGTCCAAGGGACTCTCAAGAGTCTTATCCAACACCACAGTTAACATTCTAGAAAAGGTAAAATGATGGAGACAGTAAAATGATCAGTGGTTTCCAGGGGTTGGGATGGAGAATTATGAAAAAGAGGAGAACAGAGGAAATTTTAAGGGCAGCAAAACTACTTTGGATGGTATCATAGCAGTGGGTGGGTCTTCTCTGGTGGTTTAGATGTTAAAGAATCTGCCAGCAATACAGGAGACCCAGGCTTGACCCATAGGTCTAGAAGATGCACTGGAGAAAAAATGGCTACCCACTCTAGTATTCTAGAGAATTCCATGGAGTGGTACATATCATTAAACTTTAGGCAAAACTTATAAAATATACAACACCAGGAGTGAATCCGAAAGTAAACTACAGACTTAGAGGGATAATATGTGTCAGTGTAGGTCCTTCTACTCCATTTTTCTGTGAACCTGAAACTGGTCTAAAAATTGAAGCATATTTTTCAAAAAAAGTATGACATATGGAATTGATTTATTGGTCTCAATATTTTGGTGAAAAACCAATAAAATATCACAAAACCTACAGTATAGAATATTGATATTGATCATAGTTCTCGAGTCAACATAAATGATTCCAAATTATATTTACCATGATTGTCAAGGTTTCAAAACCTTGAAAATTCTACAAAATCTAGACAAATGCAGCTTTCATAAAAAGTTGATAACAAAACCCAAGATGGACAGGTCATGGTGGAGAGGTCTGACAGAATGTGGTCCAGTAGAGAATGGAATGACAATCCACTTCAGTATTCTTGCCTTGAGAACCCCATGAACAGTATGAAAAGGCAAAATGATAGGACACTGAAAGATGAACTCCCCAGGTCAGTAGGTACCTAATATGCTACTGGAGATCAGTGGAGAAATAATTCAAAAAAGAATGAAGGGATGGGGCTAAATTAAAAACAACACCAAGTTGTGAATGGGACTGGTGATAGAAGCAAGATTCGATGCTGTAAAGAGCAATATTCCATAGGAATCTGGAATGTCAGGTCCATGAATCAGGGTAAATTGAAAGTGGTCAAACAGGAGATGACAAGAGTGAACATCTACATTCTAGGAATCAATTAACTAAGATGGACTGGAATGGGTGAATTTAACTCAGATGACCATTATATCTACTACTCTGGGCAGGAATCCCTTAGAAGAAATGGAGTAGACATCATAGTCAACAAAAGAGTCCAAAATGCAGTACTTGGATGCAATCTCAAAAAGACAGAATGATCTCTGTTCATTTAAAAGGCAAACCACTCAATATCAAAGTAATTCAAGTCTATGCCTCGACCAGTAATGCTGAAGAAGCTGAAATTGAACAGTTCTATGAAGACCTATAAGACCTTTTATAACTAACACCCAAAAAAAAGATGTTCATTTCGTT
This sequence comes from Antilocapra americana, assembly GCA_007570785.1. NCBI lineage: Eukaryota > Metazoa > Chordata > Mammalia > Artiodactyla > Antilocapridae > Antilocapra > Antilocapra americana. The sequence goes on along the minus strand of ML661344.1, from coordinate 10,413,073 downwards.
ATAGGGAACTGGAATGCAAAAGTAGGAAATCAAGAAATACCTAGAATAACAGGCACATTTGGCCTTGGAGTACAGAATGAAGCAGGGAAAAGGCTAATAGAGCTCTGCCAAGACAACACACTGGTCATAACAAACATCCTCTTCAACAATATAAGAGAAGACTCTACACATGGACTTCACCAGATGGTAAATACCAAAATCAGATTGATAATATTCTTTGCAGCCAAGGATGGAGAAGCTCTATACAGTCAGCAAAAACAAGACTGGGAGCTGACTGTGGCTCAGATCATGAACTCCTTATTGTCAAATTTAGACTGAAATTGAAGAAAGTGGAGAAAACCACTAGACCATTCAGGTATGACCTAAATCAAATCCCTTATGACTATACAGTGGAAGTGAGAAGTAGATTTAAAGGACTAGATCTAATAGAATGCCTGATGAACAATGGATGGAGGTTTGTGACATTGTATAGGAGACGGGAAGCAAGATCATCTCAAAGAAAAAGAAATGCAAAAAAGCAAAATGCCTGTCTAAGGAGGCCTTACAAATATCTGTGAAAAGACAGGAAGTGCAAAGCAAGGGAGAAAAGGAAAGATATACTCATTTGAATGCAGAGTCCAAAGAATAGCAAGGAGAGATAAGAAAGCCTTCCTCAGTGATCAGTGCAAAGAAATAGAGGAAAACAATAGAATAATAGAATGGGAAAAACTAGAGATCTCTTCAAGAAAATTAGAAATACCAAGGGAACATTTCATGCAAAGATGGGCTCAATAGAGAACAGAAAAGGTAGGGACATAACAGAAGCAGAAGATATTAAGAAAAGTGGCAGGAGCACACAGAGGAACTGTGCAAAAAAGATCATCATGACCCAGATAATCACGATGGTGTGATCACTCACTTAGAGCCAGACATCCTGGAATGTGAAGTCAAGTGGGCAAACAAAGCTAGTGGAGGTGATGGAATTCCATTGGGCTATTTCAAATCCTAAATGATGACGCTGTGAAAGTGCTGCACTCAATATACCAGCAAATTTGGAAAAGTCAGCAATGGCCACAGGACTGGAAAAGGTCAATTTTCATTCCAATCCCAAAGAAAGGCAATGCCAAAGAATGCTCACACTACCACACAATTGCACTCATCTCATACGCTAGTAAAGTAATGCTTAAAATTCTGCAAGCCAGGCTTCAGCCATATATGAACGATGAACTTCCAGATATACTACTTGGTTTTAGAAAAGGCAGAGGAACCAGAGATCAAGGATCATCATAAAAGCAAGAGAGTTCCAGAAAAAACATTTATTTCTGCTTTATTGACTATGCCAAAGCTTTTGACTGTGTGGATCACAATAAACTACAGAAAATTCTGAAAGAGATGGACATACCAGACCACCTGACCTGCCTCTTGAAAAACCTGTATGCAGGTCAGGAAGCAACAGTTAGAACTGGACATGGAACAACAGACTGGTTTCAAATAGGAAAAGGAGAGCATCAAGGCTGTATATTGTCACCTTGCTTATTTAACTTACATACAGAGTACATCATGATAAACACTGGGCTGGAGGAAGTTCAAGCTGAAATAAAGATTGTTGGAAGAAATATCAGTAACCTCAGATATGCAGATGACACCACCCTTATGGCAGAAAGTGAAGAAGAACTAAAGAGCCTCTTGATGAAAGTGAAAGAGGAGAGTGAAAAAATTGGCTTAAAGCTCAGCATTCAGAAAACTAAGATCATGACATCCGGTCCCATCACTCCATGGCAGATAGATGGGAAAACAGTGGAAACAGTGGCAGAATTTATTTTGGGGGGCTCAAAATCACTGACGATGGTGATTGCAGCCATGAAATTAAAAGACACTCCTTGGAAGGAAAGTTATGAGCAACCTAGACAGCATATTAAAAAACAGAAACATTACTTTGCCCACAAAAGTCCATCTAGTCAAGGCATCATCCAGTCAAGTAGTCATGTCTGGATGTGAGAGTTGAAGAAAAGCTGAGCGCCAAAGAATTGATGCTTTTGAACTGTGTGCTGGAGAAGACTCTCGAGTCGCTTGGACTGCAAGGAGATCTAACTAATCCATCTTAAAGGAGATCAGTCCAGGGTGTTCATTGGAAGGACTGATGTTGAAGCTGAAACTCCAATACTTTGGCCACCTCATGCGAAGAGCTGACTCTGGAAAAGACCTTAATGCTGGGAAAGATTGAGGGCAGGAGGAGAAGGGGATGACAGAGGATGAGATGGCTCAATGGCATCATCGACTCTATGGCCATTGGTTTGAGTGGACTCCGGGAGTTGGTGATGGACAGGGAAACCCGTTGTGCTGAAGTTCACGGGGTCTCAAAGAGTCGGGCACGACTGAGCTATTTAACTGAACTGATAACAAGTATTGCAAATATCCAGCCATTTTAGCTACATCAATAAACCTATTTCAGGGCAGCTTTCAATTTTGAGTTTTCAGCACATTGTCAGCTAAGTGACTACCAAGAAGTTTGCTCTCCCTAAAACAAAAGGAAAGAATACTATAGTGGATAGCCATTCTTTTCTCCAAGGGGTCTTCCCAAACCCGGGACTGAATCCAGGTATCATGCATTCAGGCAGATTCTTTGACGTCTAAGCTACCATAGGGAAGCCCATATGTTAGGGAACGTAACTTTCTCAGTGAAAATTTGTTGTCTTGGGAAAATTAAGGACACTCCAACTCTTTCTTTGTTCTATTTTTAGAAGCATTTGAAAAACAGAAAATAAAGACATTACCTCAAATTTTAGAGTGTGGGTATGTACAACTCTCGCCAAGGTGGGGTTGTATTTAATGGATCACTCTCATTAGAATCCCAAAGTCCTGCTGCAGCTGGTCATTTCTTTTTCTTTTCTATCACTCAGAAAACATCCACAAGACATCTTTGCTAATTCTGACCATTCTTCATTGTGTGTTGAAATCCTAAAGTGTGCTAATTATCCTGAATGGAATTCAAAATCTAATCTACTATGCCGGGAGTAAGACAGTAGTCCCTAGGATGCATAAAGAGAAAAAGCTAGCCTTCAGCTTGTTAAGTCACCATGGTGGCCACTTCATCATAGGAGGCATTATGTCCCTAGAAGCAGGAAAAATTTATACAACTGCTTGCAAATTAAAAGAGATTGCTGAATATGCAAGAGCTGCAGCTTCATCTCATTGTGAACAGTATTAGGAGAATTAGTTGTTTACTAGACTGGGAAGTTGCAAATCCAATTGAGCACAATAAAAAATACAATCATCTGTAATGGTCATATACCTGCAAGAAATATATGACTTTGCTTAATAATATCTCAAACCTTCAGAGTCACAATAATGATCATACTTTTGGTACATGGGTTCTGTGACTCGGTTGATAAAGAATCTGCTTGCAGTTCAGAAGACCTGGGTTCAATCCCTGGTTTGGGAAGATCCCCTGGAGAAGGGAATGGCAACCCACTCCAGTATTCTTGCCTGGAGAATCCCAGGGACAGAGGAGCCTGGAGGGGCTACAATCATGGGTTTGCAAAGAATTGGATATGACTGAGCAACTAACACCTTCACTTTGATACCTACACCAATTTTTGAAACAATAGATATTTTTCAAATTACAAGCATTTTTAATTTGCAAAGTTTCAAGGTGAAAATACCAAAAAAATGCTCCAAGGTATTAGTGCAATCATTTTGCAAATGTTTTATTAAATGTAATAAAACATTTGGAACTGTATTCTTCTCCCTTACACATGTGATTAACCAAGTTAATTTGCAAAGTAAAAAGTTTTCTTTTTGTCTTACTTTTCCAACAATGCATCAGTAGCCAAACTCTTGCTACAACTGCTAAAAATTTGAATTTTTAATAAACATTGCTTCAGGTCTTCTTCCTTGTAATTCATGTTAACAAGATTCAATGAATATTACAAATGATCATTTTTCTTGTTATTTGAAAGCTACTCACTAATTTGGCAAAAGGTTTGCCCACATCTGATTTACTTAATACCCAAGTAAAATTACATAAAATGAAGAGAATTATATATTAGCAAAATGTTTAATTTAGGTCCATGAGGCTACTGATTCAGGCTTTCCAATAGAGCTGGCTGCTGTGGCTTGGCCAAGAGACAATAACCATCACCATTATCTTCCTTACTCCTTTCATCATGTTCCAGAAAAAAATACCCTCTTCTTTCACTCAGGGCTTCAACCTCAAGATAGTTTTCTGCTTTTGCTTGTTCTTTCTGGGCTGTTTTAAGCACATTATATATTTTTGTATAAAAAGCCTCAAGCAATAATATAGAAAAATACTTGTTGAGTGCCTAATATTCTGTCAGTATTGAGTTACATGGACTTTGGCCAGGGCAGTAGATGGGAAGCATGGTACATATGGAAAAGAAGTTAGCAAAAATTGTGTACTCATTATTGGAAATATACAATTTGACAGAAAAGAAAATATGTAAAGGAAATATATATGAAAAGCAATGGCAACACAGCAAAGACACTATTAAGTCCTGATTTATACTATGCAATGTGAGAGCTCTAAAAATTTTAAGAAAACACATTGTCCTACATCTACAGCTTAATATAGGAATAGATTTAGAAGATAATATATTTATGATCAGTGCTAATGAATTTGAAACAAAATCTCTTTAAAATCTGCTAATAGTAAATTTATTCTCAAAATTACTTTAAACCAGTAAGTATAGCAGGGTAGTTTGTGATGACTTGAAAGTTTCAGGAATGCAAATGCAAGCCTAATGAAAAAAATAAAAATAAAAATTTTCCTGGCTTGAAGAATTCACAGAATTTCATAAACTTGGGACAAAGTAAACTTTCTACTTTTCTTCTTTTCCATAAATATTTTCTCATGGATTTAAGTAAAATCATTTTTATTACTGTGAACCTCTATATTACTTTCACCATTGTTACTTTTCATCATTATGATTTAGTGAGAGAGACAAATGGAAAAATGTTTCTAAGTACCTCTTTCTTTTCTCTATAGGTTAGACAAATATAGCAAAGTGAAGGCCTAGTAGCAAAGCTGTGGGTACCACAATGTTGAGAGTTTGGATAGAGAGGAGAAGAGAAAATGAAGGAGACTTAGAGCAAGAACTAGCAAATGGTAACATGGAAGCCATTTGTTTCAAGGAAGACATAATTCAAAGAAGAGATAATCAACTATGATGACTGACAGTGAAAAGGGCAATAAATGAATAAAGAGAAATTCTCATTAGTTCTGTCAATGGGAACACTGTTGTTAGTCATAGTAATAGACATTTTTACTATGTGGTAGAAGAAAAGTTGCAGAAAAAATCATGGTGGATGGTGTTTGCAACCATGAAATTAAAAGATGCTTGCTTCTTGGAAGGAAAGCTATGACAAAACTAGACAGCGCTTTAAAGATCAGAGACATCACTTTTTTGACAAAGGTCCATATACTCAAAGGTATGGTTTTTCCAGTAGTCACATACAGATATGAGAGTTGGACCACAAAGAATAATGAGCACTTAAGAACTGATGTTCTTTAATTGTGGCACTTGGAAGACTCTTGAGAGTCCCTTGGACAGCAAAGAGATAAAACCAATCAATCATAAAGGAAATCAGTCCTGAATATTTATTGGAAGGACTGATGCTGAAGTTGAATCTCCAGTGTTTTGGCCACCTGATGCAAAGAGCCAATTCACTGGAAAAGACCTTGATACTGGGAAAGATTGAGGGCAGGAGCATAAGACGGTGATAGAGGATGAGATGGTTGGATGGTGTCACTGACTCAATGAGCATGAGTTTGAGCAAACTCAAACTAGCGAAGATAGCTTGAGTTTGTTATAGTGAAGGACAGGGATGTCGGGCATGTGGCAGTCCGTAGGGTCAAAAAGAGTTGGACACGACTTGGAGACTGAACAATAGCACACCACCTCTTAAGAATATTGTTAGGATTTTAAATGTGATAATGAATATAACATATTTTATAGCTGTCATATAGAAAAAGGTTAATAAATATTACTTTTGTATTAGCTTGGTCAATAGCTTGATGGGTTTAGTGAATATTTCTAGTCATTAAATCATGTCTTTACCTGGCCTACTGAACAACAACAAGAGAAAAAGCTATATTTGTGTGTTTTTGAATGAGGGGATGATTTAAATGTGGAGATAATAAATATAGAATAATCAAGAAATGTTGTAATCAATAAATATAGGTTATTCATATTTACAATAAATAAATATAAAATAATCAAGGATAATAAAGAAATTTTGCTCTGATGAGGAAAAAGTCATGAGACAGTAACTGAAAAGGTCTTGTAGAGATAAAGGAGATTGTTGTTGTTGTCATTTATATTTTTTCAAAATGGAAGCTCTTATGACGTATTTATATGCTGTTGGTAATAGTCTGTTGAGGAAAACTGATGACTCGGGGATAAGAAGGTAATAGAAATGGATGTGTCCTTGAAAAACAAGAGGTAATAAAACTGACCTTTGATGAGAGTTGGAGCATGTTATTATCTTTTTTTAACAGAAATGTAGGTAGCATATCTGATGTAGACTCAGTTCAGTTCAACTCAGTCACTCAGTCATGTCCAACTCTTTGTGACCCAATGAACCACAGCACACCAGGCCTCTCTATACATCACCAACTCCTGGAGTCCACCCAAACCCATGTCCATTGAGTCGGTGATGCCATACAGCCATCTCATCCTTTGTCGTCCCCTTCTTCTCCTACCCCCAATCCTTCCCAGCATCAAGATCTTTTCCAATGAGTCAACTCTTCTCATGAGGTGGCTAAAGTATTGGAGTTTCAGCTTCAGCATCAGTCCTTCCAATGAACACCTAGGACTGGTCTCCTTGAGGATGGACTTGTTGGATCTCCTTGAAGTCCAAGGGACTCTCAAGAGTCTTCTCCAACACCACAGTTCAAAAGCATCAATTCTTTGGTGCTCAGCTTTCTACACCATCCAACTCTCACATCCAGACATGACTACTGGAAAAACCATAGTCTTGACTAGATGGACCTTTGTTGGCAAAGTAATGTCTCTGCTTTTCAATATGCTATCTAGGTTGACCATAACTTTCCTTTCAAGGAGTAGGTGTCTTTTAATCTCATGGCTGCAATCACAATCTGCAGCGACTTTGGAGCCCCCAAAAATAAACTCTGCCACTTTTCCCACTGTTTCCCCATCTATTTCCTATGAAGTGATGGGACCAGATGCCATGATCTTATTTTCTTAATGTTGAGCCTTAAGCACACTTTTTCACTCTCCTCTTTCACTTTCAGCAAGAGGCTTTTTAGTTCCTCTTCACTTTCTTCCATAAGGGTGGTGTCATCTGCATATCTGAGGTTACTGATAGTTCTCCTGGCAATCTTATTTCCAGTTGTCCTTCCTCCAGCCCAGTGTTTATCATGATGTACTCTGTATGTAAGTTAAATAAGCAACGTGACAATATACAGCCTTGATGCTCTCCTTTTCCTATTTGGAACCAGTCTGTTGTTCCATGTCCAGTTCTAACTGTTGCTTCCTGACCTGAATACAGGTTTTTCAAGAGGCAGGTCAGGTGGTCTGGTATGTCCATCTCTTTCAGAATTTTCCGTAGTTTATTGTGATCCACACAGTCAAAGGCTTTAGCATAGTCAATAAAGCAGAAGTAGATGTTTTTCTGGAACTCTCTTGATGTATACTGGACAGTAGATATTGTAGATTTGTGTCTGACTATTATTATCTCTGACAGTGCATTACATAACAATTGTTAAACAGTTATGCAAAAAATCTTACAGCAAGTTTGGGGTTCTACCTAAATGTACAACAATTATTGGTTAAGATAAAACTAGTAATTTGGAATTCCAACAAGAATTACTTCTCACTTTGTTTAATAACTTTTCTTGAAGAGTGTTCAGCAGATGACTGTCCAATCTGCATTATTTTTATTACCTTATTGAGGTATAAACTATTTACATATATAAATGAAATGCCCCCATTTTAACTCTACAGTTCAATGAGTTTTGAAAAATAGCTATAATCCTATTTTTAAATTTATCTCTACAATTCTATGGTTTTGATATTAAAATAATTTGTGTGACTTTAAATTTACTTTCAAATTGTTGCTGGTAAGTCTTTCTCTGTCTGACTAACTTCACTTAATATGATAATCTCTAGGTCCATCCCTGTTGCTACAAATGATATTATTTCACTCTTTTTTATGACTGACTAATATTTCATTGTATAAATATAACACATCTCCTTTATCTAATTCATCTGCCAATATTTATTTAGAGATTTTTCAATCCTATTGAATTTTTTGAAGGACAAGCTTATTATTTTGTTACTTTTTTATTTCCTGTTTTAAATTTAATTGGTTTTGCTCTTAATTATTTCATTTCTTCTACCTGCTCTGGATACACTTTAGTCTTTTCAAGTACTGAGGTAGGAACATAGATTATTGATTTCACACTATTAATCTTCTCTAATATGAGCATTTGTGTGATAAATTTTCTTCTAAGCATTGCTTTAGAAGCATTTTACATATTTTGAAATGATGAATCTTATTTTGATTCAATTATAATAACTTTTCATTCTCATTAAGACTTTTTCTTTGACCCGTAAGAAAGGTTTTACAAATTCCTTATCTGCTAATTCTACCATCTATATCATTTTAGTATTTGTTTCTAGCTAGTGACTACTTAACTTATTGTTAAATTTGATATTATGTTGCTAAATATCTGAACCTTGTTGCCTTCCTTTAAAGAGTACTGATTTTTTTTCCCCTTATCATAGTTATTGTTTCTCAGATTTTTTTAAATGTTTTTAGTGTGGATTTAGGGAGCATTCTAGTTTGCAACTAATTTAGCTCACTATGAAGTTGTAATATTTCTGATATCTCTCCTGAATGTCACAGGTGTACAACAGGATTTCTGCACTCTGGCTTTTTCAAATTGGAATGTTTCCCCAGCTTGTGTGAACTCTCAGAACTGTTCAGCTTATAGATTCCTGGTAATGATAACTTGTCTCCCTAGTTTCAAGGCCTAACACTTAAGAGGAACAAATCCAAGGAGCTGGACTTAAAGAACTACACCAAAGGAGTTTTATCTGCAAGTGGATTTGATTCAAATGGTGAGATTCTGAAAATGAGCTGATGCTATCAGCTCATTTGTAATGAATTGTAATGGGATCATTATTCAGGCAACTTCGGAAGAAGTGAGTGTATATACCCATGGAAGAGAAGTGAATTATTGTGAAACCAAGGGGCATAACTGTGGAAAATGACCCCCAATGACCTCTACTTCCTTATATTCTTGCCCCCGTGCATTAATCTTTCCTTGAGTGTGGACTTGACCTAATGATTATAATACAGCAAAAGTGATGGGATATCATACCAAGATTAGGTTGCAAAAAGACTGACATTCATTTGTCTCTCACTTCCTAGCTCTCCAATTCAGTGGACAAGAGTTTGAGCAAGCTTCATGAGCTTGGTGATGGACAGGGAAGCCTGGCCTGCTGTAGTCCATGGGGTCTCAAAGAGTCAGACATGACTGAGCAACTGAATTGAACTCTTGCTCTCTCTCTTGTTCCCATTCTGGTTCGCCCTTATTGTCTTGGAACCCTCACTCTGTGGAAAGCAAACTGTCATTTGAGAGCTTTCCTATAAAGAGATTCCATGATATTAAACTGATGTCTTCAGACAACATCTAGTGAGGACCTAAAGCTTTCTAACAGCTATATAAATGATCCTGGAAGTGTATCTCCCCATGTAACACCTTGATTACAGCTTCATAAGAAATCCTGAGACAAAGACATTTATTAAGCTGTTCCACCAAAGGTGCTAGTTTCCAGAGTCACTTGAAGGCTGCCTAGCTCTGCCTTCCTCTTTACACTGCCTTTCAAATTCAAGCGTGTTCAGTTTCCATAAACTGTGATCTCAGAGTAAAAATAGTTGTACCACTCATCTTTACCTTCCTTCCTTTCCACCTCTCCCTCTTTCTTCCTCCCTCTCTCTATCTTTTTACTTTCTTTTCTTTCTATTATATGAAAAAAGTCCAGAACTAGATATTATTTCATGAATAAAAATAGAAACAGTACCATTCAAATTTCTAACATCAGTTATTTCACTTTTTTCTAATTCTTGTAAGTTTTGTTTTATTTTTCTTCAGTAGTGCTACTACTTTAAAAATTGCTTTTTTTCCCTTTAGCACAGTTTTAGAAGGTTTTTGCTTATTTTACTGTCTACATTCAATGATTCTAATATTTAAAATACTTGTATTTCTACAGTTTGCTCATTTTGCTGGATTCTTATCCTGAAGTTTAATTTCCCTGAAACTCCAGCTATCTTTGACTATGTGCTGGACATTTTATTTGCAATCTATTTTTATAAATACAACTATAAATACAAAAGATTATTTAAAAACTACACTAAGGATACACTCTTTTTTTTTCCCCCTTGATGTATACACTCAGTTATGCCTTAGATGCAGTTTTTTTTTTAATTGAAGTATAGTTGATTTACAATGCTGTGTTAGTTTCAGGTGTACAACAAAGTAATTCAGATACATATGTATATGTATATATAATCAGTTATCAATTTATGTACATACTAAATAAGTCAGATTAACAGATACACACTGTTATACATAAAATAGATAAGTGATAAGTACCTACTGTATAGCACAGGGATTTCAGTTCATTGCTAAGTTGTGTTCGACTGTTTGCAACCCCATGGACTGCAGCATGCCAGGCTTCCCTGCCCACCACCAACACCTGGAGTTTACTCAGGCTCATGTCCACTGAGTCAGTGATGCCATCCAACCATCTCATCCTTTGTTGTCCCCTTCTCCTCTCACCTTCAATCTTTCCCAGCATCAGAGTCTTTTCTAGTGAGTCAGTTCTATGCATCAGGTGGCCAAAGTATTGGAGTTCAGCTTCAGCATCAGTGCTTCAAGTGAATATTCAGGATTGATCTCCTTTAGGATGGACTGGTTGGATCTCCCTGCAGTCCAAGGGACTCTCAAAAGTCTTCTCCAACACCACAGTTCAAAAGTATCAATTCTTCAGTTCTCAGCTTTCTTTATAGTTCAGCTCTCACATCTTTACATGATTACTGGGAACTCTACAGGGAACTCTACTCAATATTTTCTAATACACTATAATGGAAAAGAACATGAAAAAGTATGCATGTAAGATGAAGGTATTCTCTTTAAGTAACTGTTAGTTGCTTAAGTCATGTCTGACTCTGCAATCCTGCACTAGGCTCCTCTGTCCATGGGATATTCCAGGCAAGAATATTGGCGTGAAAAAAAAGAATACTGGAGTGTCATTTCCTTCTCCAGGGGAGCTTCCCAACCTCAGGATCAAACCCAGGTCTCCTGTATTGCAGGAAGATTCTTTACCATCTGAGCTACCAGGGGAGCCCAACAGAGAGGGTTGTATTTGTCCTATTTGAGTAAGATTACCTTAAAATAAACTCAAAGATTTAAGTGCCCTGGAGGATTTATGGGATTAGAATCAGGCAATGTTGTTGTGTAGTCACTAAGTCAGTCATGTCTGACATTTTGCTCCTCTGTCCGTGGGCTGTAGCCCACCAGGCTCCTCTGTCCATGAGATTTCTTAGGCAAGAATACTGGAGTGGGTAGTCATTTCCTTCTCCAGGGGATCTTTCTGATTCAGGGGTACAAGTCTTGTCACTTCTGTTGGCAGGCAGATTCCTTACCACTAAGTCACCAGGGAAGTCCCAGGCAATATACTGGAGATTAATGCCAGATAATAATTCCACAAGACCTTTTCTTCCCTGATTTACTGTAACCCTGAGAAAGCAGCAAGTTGGAACTCCATTTTTATAAGTATGGCATTATGTTAGACCTCCCTTTTTTCAGTTTGAATTTGGCTTTTTTCTTTTCTTTTTTTCAAATTCCATAAGGCTATCAAATGAAGATGGTAATTTCCCTTGATGGCAAGTCACTTCCAAGCTTATTATTTCTCTATATCTTATTTTTCTTTTCACTTGCCTTCTGGTAAATCCATTTTATTTTGTCACTTCTTTTATTTATTTAAAGTATGAGATCTTTACTTATATAAATAAAATTTTTTTATTTATAGTTTTTTAATTTTTTTCCCCAGCATGAGTGTTAATTTATAAAACCTAACCTACTGTTATGAACAATATGAAACTCTTTCAAACCCTAATTTTTCCCTCTTTAAAATGGAGAAAATATTTAAAGTTTCACAAGATCATTAATTAAATCAATTAACATTATATAATACATTAAAATATGAGATTATATACCACATTTTTTTCAAATATTAATAAAGTACAATGCATTTATCAATTAAAAAAAATTTGTAGAGCGTTTCTAAGGTGCATGGCAGTAAGCTGTGCCTTGGGGTTATATGATGGCTGAGAAGCAGCCAATGCTGTTAGAAGAACTTGCATAACCATGAGCGAAGCAAACATAAGAATAAAAATATACTATAATATAATAAATATTCTAATCTGACAAAATACATAAACGTTCTAATAAATTACGTGCATTAATAAAGTGTGTGTGGAGAAGTCAACATCATATGGGCTATGATAGCTGAGCTCACTTTAAAGGTATAGGTGATGTCTCAGCGTCAGAGAGACTGAAGTGCATTGCTAAGACAAGAAGTTTTGCACACAAAAGCATTCATTTAGAAAAGAAAAGCCTAAAACATCAGTGAAATAAGGACTCAAAGAAAAATTATCAGGAATAATGCAAGTAGGATAATCTGGAGTCAGACTCTAAAAGGTTTTCTACATACCTTTAAGGCATTTAACCATAAGCCTATAGACATAAACAGATAATTCATTTTTTTAATGAAAAGAAGTAATAGAATAAACACATTATGTTGATAAAGGCACAATGGAAACACTGGAAACTTCAAAGTAAGAAGTCAACTTACAATTCTTTGAAGGCAAAACACTCTATATGTAGTCAATGTTCAGGTAAAGGATAACAAATTCTGAACTTAGGCAATGGTTGAGTAATTATGAGAAGAAAATATAGATTAACAACATTTACAATATAGAAAAATAAAAATTTTATTAACAATGTGAATGGTACTGGTATAAGGTGCAGAACAAGTATGAAGATAAGAATAATTTTATATAAGAAAATTTGAGGTAGAAAGTTCTAGTGGTTTGTAGAAGGTATAGGTCTACAAGTGATCAGGAGGATCATCATGCATATAGTAATCAAAATACTGGGGGTAGAAAAGTTCATCCATGGCTTTCTTGGTAGCTCAGAGGTAAAGAATCCACCTGCCATTGCAAGAGACATGGGTTTGATCCTCAGTCCAGGAAGATCCCACCTGCCTCGGAGTGACTAAGCCTATGTCCCACAATTATAGGCTTGTACTCTAGAGCCTGGGAGCCGCAAACCACTGAGTCCATTCACAGCACGTACCAAAACCCATGCACCCTACAGCTCATGCTCTGCAACAAGAGAAGCCACCACAATGAGAAGCCTGCTCACCAAAATGAAGAGTAGCCCGAGCTCACTAAAACTAGAGAAAAGCTCATGCAGCAATGAAGACCCAGCAGCTGAGTATAAATAAATGAATTAAATCATATTACAAAGGAAAGGTTCACCCAGATGTGTAGAGTTAATCAAGAGAAGGGGAAGTATGGAAATTGGGAACATGAATATTTAAGATTCAAGAAAAAAAAAGGAGCTAGAAAAGCATTGAGATATTATAAGCACGTCAGAAAGAGAATGAGGACTGGTGTGCAGAAGCAACAAAAGAAAGGCAGCTTGAGAGAGGTCAAGGACTTTAAAAGATGTTGCACTTTCTGGAACAATGTCAGGGTTGAAGTGAGATTGGATTTGATTTTACAGCAAAAAAGAATGAAAATGTATATAAGAAGCAAATGCAGATCTCTTTTTAAAGGTTTAAATTTAACTTTATGAGGGACTGGCTAGATAAAAGGGTCATTTTTAGAATATGAGTGGGTTTAGCATTTCTGCTTTTTTTATTGGAAGGGACAGAGATAATAGCAGAGATGGTTTTACAGACAAAAGGGAAGGAATATAATTTAAGAAAGGAAGTGGTGCAAACAGAGGTATTTCCATGTGCAGGTTCATGAAGCAGATCCATATTTTCAAGTCTGCATGCCTATATTTAGAAGTGATTTGTAGCTCATAGGGTGGTAAGTGTTATCATGGGCATTAGAAGTAGACTTAAAATTGACTATACAATAAAAAGATAGTACCTGGTTATAGTACCATAATATAAACAGTCAAATCTCACATAAATGTGGTTATTTGAGGTAAATTGCCATTTATCCATTGGGCAAGCTGCTGGATGTGAATAAAGAAAAAAGTGGAAAAACAATCCTGCTATCGTGGGATTAACTTTACTGTATTTTTACTCATAGTTCAAATAACTGTAAACATTTTTGAATATAACTTATGACTACAACGTATTTTATTTAAGTTCATTTTTTAAAAACATATTCACATGAGATATATTCAAAAGGGGAAAAAATCACCTCTCTCCTATCCCTATTTTCCATCAACCCATTTCTCTCCTTTGATGTAATCAGTGTTATCAATCTTAGCTGTAGTAGTTGGGATAATACATGCTCACCATAGAATAATTTATTATATACCCATGCTCAAGTGTCTTGCTATCTTGCTTAACATTACATCTAAGAGAGTGCTCCATGTTAGAGTATGAAGGTGTTAGTCATTCAATTATGTCTGACTCTCTGTGACTCCATGGACTGTAAGCCCACCAAACTCCCCTGTCCACAGAATTCTCCAGGCAAGAAAACTGGAGTGGGCAGCCATTCCCTTCTCCAGAGTATCTTCCCAACACTGGAATCTAACCTTTCCTGGTCTCCTGCATTGCAGGCAAATTCTTTACCATCTGAGCCACCAGGGAAGCCCATGTTAGTGTATAGTTAGCTATCCAAACATTTTTTTTTTCCACATCATATTTCTTTAAATTGTTATAACAGTATATTTCATTAGTTCCACATGGATGGACAGGTAGGCTATTTTCAGTCTTAAGCTAATGTTATAGCTTCTACAAATAATTGTGAATATGTTATTTTATTGAGTAATCTTTTAATTTTATTTGTTGTTTTCAATCTCATTTTGCTTCCCTATATTTATTAGTTCTCTTTATTCTATTTTGGGTTAATAACAATTCAGAAGAGGGGGTAATTTTTTTCATTATTTCTTTTTGCTTCTTGCTCTTTATTTTCATCTTTTGCCTTACTGTATCATTAGTAGGTCTTTTATCTCTGTTTAACATTTCTGTTAATAAAGGCACTTACTTTATTCAGCTTTTCTTAATTTCTTGGAAAAAATTTGTCACCATTGTATCATGATGACAACTACTTTCTGTATTCTCATTTGTCATTTTTTCCCTACAATTATTTATCTCCTTTTGGGGGGAATTCCCTGGTGGTCCAGGGGTTAGGATTCTGCAAGTCCATTGAAGGAGGCATGGGTTTGATCCCTGATTGGGGAAACTAAGATCCCACAAGCTGCACAGCCACATAAATAAATGTAAGTTTGGATATTGAATGTAATACAATATATAATTTCATATTTACTGAAACAGGAAACGAATATATTACAAATATGATAATATAATATTGTGATATATCTATTATAGAAGCATTCATAAATTTTTACTCAATATTAATGAGGCATACACTAATAAAGAGCTTCCCTGGTGGCTCAGCAGGTAAAGAATCCACTTGCAATGCAGGAGATCTGGGTTCAATCACTCTGTTGGGAAGATCCCTGGAGAAGGGAACCCACTCCAGTATTCTGGTGCAGAGAATTCCATGAACTGTACACTCAGTGGAGTCGCAGAGTTGGACACAAATGAGCAACTTTCATGTCACTTCACACTAATACAAATTATTTACCTTGCAACTAAATAGTTTCAATATTCATGAATTGATTTTGCTACCCACAGTCACCACAGTTAGGTACACTTACAAAAGACAATTTTCAAAATTGAGACTATAAAAATTAATCACCAACTGGTTAAATACTCAGTCACACAGGAAAATAAAAATCAGCATTTTACCTTAAGACTCACCTAGAAAAAAAGTAACACAACACATCAAAGTAATAGCTCAAAGTTCTTAAAAATCTTGCTGCAGAAACGCTATACTGGACAAATCACTTGGATTAAGGTAAACAGTACTTCACATTTGGACAAAAATCTCTTTCAAATAAAGTGGTCATTCTCATCAGGCCTCTGAATGTCAGTGTTATCTGCCTACAAAACAATGAAATGAACAATTTGATTTCAAGTCAGCCTCACCTTACTCTAGAATAAGAATGCATTTTTGCCCTCTTACTGGTTCGCATGTTCAGTTAGTCTTTGTTGTCATTGCCGTTGTTTACTAAGGGTTTTTGGAAACCTCCAAGGAAATGCTTTCCATTAAAAAAAAAAAAATGCCTGGAGTTGCTTTGCTGTATGTGTGATAAAGCACTATATAAATCTAAGTTGCTGTTGTTGCTAATGGGATCTATTCTTACAAAACATCATTGTGTGAACTGCGTTTTTGCTGAGGCTGCCTGGAGGAGGGAGGAAAGTGGAGTTTTTACTCCTGCTTTAAAAGGAAATAATAAGTCTGCAGGTGGCTGCATAGTGGGATAAGCAAATAGGACTAAGTGTAGCACATGGTTTTCTGCATAGAATTACACTGAGCAAGAATGAACCAGATAAAGATCTTTTGTACAAACTGTGTTCTAAAGAGAAGCTTTGGGTTCTTAACTTTTCATGTTTATGCAGGAAAATCGTGGTATTCTTAAAATTAGATTTTTCTCTACAGGAACTTCTTATTGTAATATGGAACTGGAGGAGTATATGATTTCAACATTTCTATCCTTCCAAATCATCTAAAGTAATTATGAGTCAGTGTTAAGCTGTTACAGGCCAAAATAAATCCATGTTCTTTGATGCTGCATCATTGACTCTAAGATCAGAGTCAATTCTTTCCTATCAAAGAGTTTTTCCAAGGTTCAGAGTTAATATATGCTCTTTATTCAGCTCTAAATAGGAAATGAGCTTTTAAAAGGAGGAGTTAGGCTTAAAGCAGTGTTGAATTAGTCACAAAAAATGTTTTATTTCAGGCTTTTTGTATCCCTTTATTCAGCTCAATTTTATAGTGCAGTTTAAAAATATTTGGCATACACCATGGAATTTAGAAAATATGTTGCTTCAAGTCTGCAGCTTCACAATGAAATCAGGATAATTTCAGCTCCGTCTGATTTTCAAAGATAAATACTTTCTTAAAAAACACTGCCAGATATCACAGCTTGCTGAGGGAAAAGTGAGAGATGATGAAATTCATTTCAAAATAGCCCCTGCATGTATTTGGAATAAAGTATTAACAACAACAAAGGTATTCACTATTGTAAGATGTTCAGCCACTTAGCTCTGGCTTCCGAGCATCTATTCCCAGTTCTTGTCACCTACTCTAATACTGCAAGGCAGCTGAGTGGCCTCCAGAAAAACCATATTGTAGGACAAAAGAAAGGAGATGGGGATGGAAGAGTTCCAATTTCAGTCCAGTGGAGCCTGCGAGCTGGTGCCAAAGATAACAGAGTAGCACCAAAGGCTGTATGGGCCAGCTGCACTGGCAGGGCACTACAAAGGCAAAAGAGAGAATGAGAGAGAGAAAGGGGGTTCTGAAATCAACCGATTTGTGGCCATGCAAGACGTGGAGAGAGGCAGAAAGAAAAGGAGAAAATAGCAGGTAGAGGCTACTGCTGTGAAGGACGAGGACTGGGAATAAGGGAGAAGGGAAGAGACAGAGAAGAGAAGAAGTAGAAGGAATGTGCAGTAAAAACGAAGGTGAGACTGGGTGGCAAGAACATTGTAGGAGAGTGGCAGAGAACAGGTTGCTAGACTAATTTAAAGGATTCTCAAAACAAAGAAATGGTCCTTAGGAAGTTGATCACAAATTTAGTTTCCTTTCCAAGCAGCTAAAGACTGAGACAATCAGTTCTTTTGTCAAAATTTTCTTCAAGTCCTTCTCGTTAAAGACACTGATTTCCAGGATAACAATTACAAAACTAAAAGGGAGTTTTCTGCTAAATTTAAAACAATCCAATTTAATGAGGGAATGTATTGCATGGCAGAGGGGTAGAGGGAGGACAGTGAGTGAGCTGTGTGTGTGTGTGTGTTTGTGTACAGGTGCACTTCAAAGAGTTCACTGAATATTACAGAAATGATCAGTTATGATTAAGTTAGTTGATAGAAAGCTAATAGGTAGATAATCTACAACTGTGGATCTCACTAGGGACAATTGTTGCCCGCCATGGGATATTTGGCAATATCTGGATACATTTTGATTGTCAGGATTGGGGGAATACAACTAGCATCTAGAGGGTAGAGGCCTGGAATATTGCTAAACATCCTGCAAGGCACAGGATGGCACAACAGAGTATTACCCAGCCCAAATCGCCAATAGCACTCAAGAGTCTGAGAAACTTCTATCTACAGTTCAAGGGATCTGTGCTCATGTTGACTGAAAATTTTGATAGCTGTGATAACTTGGCTAAGTTATTTTAGTTCTTTGTGTCTGTTTCCTCATTTGTAAAATGAGGAAGAAATTAAACAATTTTAAAGAATTCTAAAAATTAAATGAGATTTTATATATTATGAAAATCACACCATCCTGTAACTAGACTGTTTTGTAATAAATATAACTTTTTTTGCTTTGTTTTTTCTTTCCATAGTGTAAGCTGGAAATGGAATAAAATAAACCAGTACAAATAGTGTATGAAATATATACTGATTTTTTTTTTTACTTTGTGTACCAAATTCTATGAGTTGGAAACAATGTTATAATTTTATGGTATATAGGATGCCAAAAATTCTTGCCCAAATAAACGAATAATAGAAATAAATATACATGGAAATTAAATTAGATTTTCTTATCTAAATATATCAATAGATAAAATCTAACATTTTAAATTGATTTAACACTTTATTCTTTTCAATTCAATGATGTTTCTTATTATCAAAGTCCTAGTTTATGCTCCCTTCTACAGACACACGGTTCCTCTTTCTCATGATTTATCATAATTGTGTTAATCTGTTTAGGACTACATTTCCTACTGAACTATAAGATTGTGGAAATAGAAGACCACCCAAATGAGAACAAGCACAAGCTATTTTTTCAGAGCTTGCTAAAGTGAGGGAGTCAGTCAACATCACTTGCATTTGGCAGAGACTCAAAAGCAGGCAAAGAAACGAAAAATCTTTAGAGTAAAAACTAACCACAATGACAACAACAAAAGAAAGCATCAGGTATGCCCTGATTGGAGGTATTGGCATGAGGAAGTTGGAGTCAGGCTAACTAGAAATAGGATGTCATAACTGATTTGTTAAAGAAGTAAATTTGGCTTCCTCTAGTTGGTCCTAAATTGGAAGTGACACCAAAAGTTAGGGAAGTTATCAGTTATTGATCCAGTGAATCCTGACTGTTTGGGGTCAAAGTCTAGAGAGGTTGTGGTTTGGGTTCTGGGGCTGGTGTTGTGGGTTGTGAGTCAGAGTTCTATTTTAATATACTGTCTGGCTCTTGCCCATTTGTATATGTAGTCACACAAGCTCCTCAAAGATAAATGCCAGGTCTACCTTGTTCTGTTTCCAAAGCTGAGCTGAGCAAGTGAAAAAGAGCAACGAATGAAGAAAACAAAGAAATGTCCAACAATGAGGGAGGGACTTATATTCTAGTTTCCATTCCTTGTTTCTTTACTCATTTTGAAGATCTCTAATAGAATATCTTGTATTAAAGCAGAAGAATAAAATAAGAGCAGGTCCTCTCATTTCCAAATAAATAACATGGAGCCATGGGAAAGGCATTCATTTTACTTGCACAGATTCATTGAATATTAATATGGATTAGATCCTATGCCTGCAGGGAGCTCAAGTTTCACTAAGGAACATAAAGTCCTAAAGACAATTATAGATTTCTGCTCCTGGACATGATAGAATAATGGACTAGATTTATTCTCTTGCTTCAGAGAGTTGAAAAAATTGACAACATGTATGAAATGGGTTTCAATCATTAGACAATAGGTAACTCAACAAAGAGATGACAAGAAAGGGCACAGCCAGTGCAAGAACCACAGCTGGTCCTGGAGAGAGTATTTGCCACAGACTGTGAAGAGAAGATCCCAAACAGGACCCAGTGATCTTCATAAGTTGAGGAGACAGAATTTATACCGAGTGATCCCTCAAATCTACAGCTGAGCACTGGTCATCAAGAGCTACAAGGAAATCACCTAAAGCTGAGGAAAGAACCACAAGACATAAAAGTCAAATGATCATCAGAGTTCAAACAGAGGTTGGGAATAATTTGTGTTCTCACTATCCAGAGTTGAAAGGATTCACAGTTCATACAGAATGGAATAGAACATTCAAAAAGCAGTAGCTAGGACAAAAATACAAACTAGCAAGGAACAAAAGGAATATATTGGACTTCATCACAGCTTAGTGGCTTAGTCATTAAAATGTGTCTGACTACTGGCAACCCCATGGACTGTAGCCCACCAAGCTCCCCAGTTCATGGGATTTCCTAGGCAAGAATACTGGAGTGGGTTGCCATTTCCTTAAAATATTTTCAAATTATTCTGTTAAGAAAATGAAAAGACAAACCACAGACTTAGAGAAAATGTTTACCAAAAAAAACAAAAATCTTACAAAGAATCTGTAAGGTCCCAGGTGGCACAGTGATAAAGAATTTGCCTGTCAATGCAGAAGAGCAGAAGACCTGGGTTTGATTCCCTGGAGTAGGAAATGGCAACCCACTCCAGTATTCTTGCCTGGAAAATTCCATGGAGTGGAGTCTGGCATGCTACCGTCCATGGGGTTGCAAAGAGTCAGACACAACTGAGCAATTGAGCACACATGCAAGTAATTCTTACAATGCGACAATAAAAGACAAAAATCTACCTCCACAATTTAATAAAGAAGATATATGAACGTTAAATGTGTGTATGTGTGTGTTAGTCACTAAGTCATTTCTGACTCTTTATGACCCCATGGAATGTAGCCCACCAGGCTCCTCTGTCCATGGGATTCTCCAGGCAAGAACACTGGAGTGGGTTGCCATTTCCTTCTCCAGGGGATCTTCTTGACCCAGGAATCAAACCCAGGTCTCCCGCAGTGCAGGCAGATTTTTTACCATCTGACTTACAGGCAAATGAACACATGTAAAAATGTTCAACATCCTTTGTCATTATGAAAATGCAAATCAGACTACAACTAGATACCACTACTCATCTATTACAATGGCTCATATTAACAAGACTGCTCGGTCACCCAAGTGCTTGCAAGAATCTAGGGATAGGAAACCTCATACATTGCTGGTGAGAATATTAAATGGTACAACTATTTCAGAAAACAGACGGGCATTTTCGTAAAAGGTAACATATATACCCATATAATGATCCAGGCATTCTACAGTCTTTCAAGGGAAATGAAACAATATATCCACACAAAAATTATATTGAAATGTTTATTAAGTTTTATTTGCAAACTAACTTCCATTAATGGGTTACTGGATAAGTAAATGTAATATATCCATAGAATATGAATTCCTTCAAGGACCTGTCATTGCTACATGAGGCAACATGGATGAAATTCAAACTAATTATGGTTATAGAAGTAAGCCAAGCACCTCCCCCCAAAAGATATTCTACAATTCCATTTATACAAAATATTTAAAATTATAAACTAATCTAAAGTGACAAAAAAAAAAAAACAAATGCTCAGTGTTGTCTGAGGATGAGGTGAGAGAGGCAAAGAGAAGCATAAATTATGCTAGGTTATGAGAGAACTCTAAGGGGTTATGGATATATTTATTATCTTTATTGTTATGATGATTTCATAAGTGTACACATATGTCAAGACTCACCAGAATTTACACATTAAATATGTACTGTTTATTTCACATCAGTTATGCTTGATAAAGTTGTATAAAAAGATGAAGCTTATAAAACATAACAAAGTACAGAAGTTGAGCATATTAAATATAGGCTCTCGGGACCCCAGCTATAACAGGGTGATATCATGGATATGTTTATGGAGTAGGAGAGCTTAATATATGCCTTTAATGATAACCAGAGCACAATTAGGTAAATAATGGAAGCATTGTTTTGGTCAAATGGACCATATAGAAGGTAACTGATGAAATAAACTGCTAGCTACATGTGGAAAACTACAATTAGTTTAGTGTTGTTAGAACATCAGGTAGAAACCCAGAAATTAGACAAAACAAACCAGGTCCACTACTTGAGTGCATATCATTTAAGTAATTTGTATTTTAGAAGATAACAGTCCACTGAAGATCTTAAAGCAAGAGAAAAACTGGTTGAATTTCTTTAAAAAGCTCATGGTAGTAACAGTGTGGAGCAGTGATATATGAAGGAAATTATAATATTAGGATGCCTTTCTCCTTTTTAGGAGAAAGAAATGGCAACCCACTCCAGTATTCTTGCCTGGAGAATTCAATGGACAAAGGAATCTGATGGGCTACAGTCCAGAGAGTTGCCAAGAGTTGGACAGGACTGAGTGACTAACACTCACACACAAGGAAGTAAGGGCATGACTGCCTGACCTGAAAAGGAGAGCAGGAAAATGACCTTAGTTATCAGATATCCAGGTAGAGTGAATTTAAAGAATGAAGAAAAAAGGAGGAAGGTAAAGAGGAGAAAATCTGAATACACAGATTCTTGCACTTCAGCACTTTCTTTTACATTTTATAGCTCTAATGGTCTTTTTCACTCTTTGAAATCCCCTATGTAGGATCAACTTTATTGGCCATCATTCTTTTTAATCTACTTCTTTATAAATTCTAATAAAATATTTTTATTCATAATCAGTTTTCAAATTATGACTCCTTCCACTTAAATGTTGCTTTAGGTCAATGTTGGTGACTTTCTCAGCTCACAATCTGAAGCAGTTATTCCTTTGCTCAAAGTAAATATTTATTGGTTCTTTGGCAACCACATAAAAAAGGCATTTATTCCTGATTTTAAGCATTCAAGTACTTTTCTTCTTTATGAACAAGTCTTTTTTTTAATTTCTCTTTAGTTTTATAAAATTATTTTGATATTAAGCTTTAGTCAACTTTATTTCTTCTTACAGTATGAGAAATTCTGGTCTGTTCAATTTAGTGAGATTAGCAACCTTAACTAGTATAATCCCTATTTCAACATCAAAGAATATGTCACTAAATTTACAAGGTTCATGATGTTTGAAATATTTCTGTATATGGCTGGATATAGGTAAGTGATTGATTTACATTAGAAAGCAGATAATTTTGTGATGTTAGAAGCAATTTCAAAAACCATGAAGAAATAAACCTAACAAAAAATATAAATTCAAAATTATAAATAACATTCAATTTGAGACTCAGAAATACATTTTTGAGGAACTTTTATTATGATTGCATTAAAGTTATGGATAATTTCTAACATAACCAATAAAATATAAATCATCTTATTTGCATATATTAGGTATGTGATTAATGAACAAAATATATACATTTAGAAAAATACAGGTTTATATTATTTCAAATCAACTGAGTTTTTAAAACATTGGTCCCTTTTGATGCAATCATATAAGCAACAGATATTGATTTGTAGATAAATACTTTTGCTGAAAGTAATATTTATATCTACTTTATTAAAAAACAATAGAGACTTTTTACATGTCAAAGATTAATTTGCCACTCTCTCTATTAGTGTATATGCATATCTCTATTTATCCATCACAATTAATAAAACAGGACCAATCAATCAGATTATGAAAATGAAAGCCTTTGCTGAAGTCACCTAAAAGTATTAGGCAAGGGTATTTGGTTAGCCTTCACTTTTCCAATTAATTGCTGTAATCTTCACATTCTGTGCACAGACCATTTTAAAATGGGGAAAAGCCAGAGCCCTGCTGTCGTCTCACGTCCTCTTATGGGCTTTACTTGGTACTTCCTCCCTATACTTTGATACTACCACCTTTTATTTGCTATGTCTGGATTAATAGTTCTGTTACAGTAGCAAACTAAAATGTTCTCAGGCAACTTCAATAGCCTAAGGAAAACATAGTCTAGGCAACCTATTTTCTGACACCCGTGTATACTTGCCCAAACAGTGAAGGAAAAAGTGGCACAGTATATAGATCTGCTAGTGATACATTCCCAGGCAGGTCTGTTTCCCTAGTCCCAACATCACTCAGCAACTCAGACCAAAGAATTTGCTGATGGCATCTTCTTCATATAGACACAGACCCAACTTTAAACACATTTTCTGAACATCAAAATGACACAAATGGTCTAAGAATCCATACATGATAGAAAACCCTTGAAAAATAGCAAGAAATAAAGGGTAACTCACTCAAATTATACTCCCTGATGTCAGCTTGTCTGAGCTAAACAAGATGCTTTCTATTAACTATAGCCTGTTCTTGTCTCATGTTCTGAAATACATCCACAAAATCAAAGAGATGCCAGAAAAAGACACCAAATGAAATTAGAAAGAGGAGGTATTCACTCAATTGATAAGAATCAAGCTAGGCAATTCTATAACATATATGATGGGAGACTGTAAGACAGTGATAATAGAATCCAATAACAATAACTGATTAAAGTAAACAAGTTAATGTTTTCAGAATAATTTGTTTAGCAATGCTACACAAATCTCTGAGCTAAAAAAGACAAAGCATCTTCATAATCTAATTACTTCAAAAATTCTATTAATGTAACAATTCAATCTCATTGTTTGCATGGTATTACTGAGAGCTTCAGTTGCCATAGCAGCAAAAATATTAGAGAAAGTATCTGTTCGTTTTTATAAAAAGCTTTTTGAGGGATTTTATAGAAATGAAATATTTTGGTTGAATAAAAATGGTTGCTATAATATCTTAGTATGAAAAAGAAAGTCTATAAACAATCCCAAGAATATAACCTAAGTAGTTGTTTAATATTTACAGTGGGATAAAACATTAAAAATCTTATGATAAGACATATAATGCAAAATATCAAACAAACCAAAACTGTAATATTATTTGCAATCATTTCTGGTATTTTAGTTTAGTCTTAAAGAAAATATTCTAAATGTAAAGTATCTTATATATGTATACTCAGCAAATCTTCATTAACATAATGGAAGAAAAAAATGCCCATTTAAATCCTAATAAATCTTGAATTTATATTTGTTCTGTTCTCATAGGATTTGATTTTAGGAATGAATTTTTGCTAACAATTGTATTTCCATATACTTTTACTGAAGTTGTATATACATTCTTAATTTTTTTAATGATTAAACATATTATAATATTGAAGCAGATAATTTTTAAGTGAAAAAATTGTAAGGAATATATATATATATATATATATATATATATATATATATATATATATAATCAACATATCACAGATTTAAAGTTTTCTGAGGTCACTTAAGACCAATCCTGAGCTGCTGCTGCTGCTAAGTCGCTTCAGTCGTGTCCGACTCTGTGTGACCCCATAGACAGCAGCCTACCAGGCTCCCCTGTCACTGGGATTCTCCAGGCAAGAACACTGGAGTGGGTTGCCATTTCCTTCTCCAATGCATGAAAGTGAAAAGTAAAAGTGAAGCCATTCAGTCGTGTCCAACTTTTAGAGACCCCATGGACTGCAGCCTACCAGGCTCCTCCATCCATGGGATTTTCCAGGCAAGAGTCCTGGAGTGGGTTGCCATTGCCTTCTCCAAATCCTGAGCCTAATCTATTTTATTAACTAATGCCAAAATATTGATTAAAACTCCAAGAAGAGCTATAGGGACAAGAATTTTATAGTAACTGAGATGAATTTAGTTACAAATCACATGGTATCAAAAGTATATTTTTTAAAGAAACCTGGTAGATAAAGAATTCTAGTGAATTAAAAGATTAATTGTCTTAACTTCGAAAGAGTAATCAAAACTTCTGTTACACTGTTTCTGACCAAAAGAGTTAATCAGCTTCCCTGGAGAGCAAACTATTTGCCATTTGATAAATGATATTCTTTATTAATTCTTACAACAGTGCTAGACATTTGCCCCATTTTAATGGGAGGGGGAAAAAAAAACAAGAAAGAAAGAAAGAAACCTCTCAATATTGATCCCTAAGCAATATGACTTCACATTCTGTGCAGTTATTCTAACCTGCCCCTAAGTTATTCAAGTTTATGAGGTGAGGGAGAAACATTGAGGTCTAAGCTCTTACATTTTTGGCAGAGATTTCTTTATAAATTTTAAACTTTTCAACAGGCAAAAGCTATAAGCTATTTTTTGGCAATACAATTCATGCATAATACCTCTTTATCTCAATATTCCTATGATGTATAATTTGGGCCATTTTAAAAATCATTATTAAGTGGTATTACTATAATTCAGTTTGAGGCACAGTGATATTTTTCATAGCATCTCTGGGAGAGATCACGTACTCATTAGAAGGGAAATATTCTGACATCAATATTTTTAGAGAGAGAGAGAAATGCATTTGAATGTGAGTCCCATAATATAGACAATCATAGCTGCATTTCAAGTTTAGAAAGAAGAAACAGCTCTACTCCTAAATAAAAGTAGATATTTGTCAGAAGTTTCAAAAATCCATGTTCATTAAAAGCTACATTTTTCATAAAACCAGAAAAATAATCTGATATAATCCAAATAAACACTCCTGTCTGTCACATAACCTTTAATTATAATCTGGCAACTGTAATTTCACTTAATTAGAAAAGGTGAAACCAATTTTGAATTGCAAATTATCCCTTTTATAAAAGCTCAAAGTAAAGCATCCTCAGACTGACAGAAACAGTCACTATGGATTGAAATGCCCTATGATGTGACGTTTCGGATTAATCAGTGAGCCATTCCAAAAGGCTCTTATATGGAATCATTCACTGGTTTTAATATTAATAGATACAGCTTTGCAATTAACTTTTGCATTATAAAGTATGAAAGTTAGCACTCTAACGCTCTGCAATCTCCCTGAATTTTTCTCATTTGTAAATAAGGATAAAAATATTCACATTTGTTTAAAATAATAAGTAAGAAATCATAGGAAAATAATTTGATGGGCACTTAATGTATTTTAACTGAATTAACTGTAATTAATAAAAGCTTATATGCTTTGGGAGATACACAATTTTACCAAGAGTGAAAAAAATCCTTATTAAAAATAAAGGTTAAATTGTTTTCTGGTTTTAGGACTTATACAAACTGAATTCTCATTGGTTGATTATGTAACTTAATCCAGTAAAAATGAAATGAGAAAAAAGAATGTGTTACATTTCTAAGATCTTTAAAATAGTTAGCTTTTTTTTTTGCTTACCAAGTTAATTTTAGTTGAACAAAATATTATGCCAAAATATGGCTATAAATAAAACTGCCAGTGTTCTTTTCAGAATATCAGGCAAAGAACATTTTTGAGAAAATAGCCACTAAAAACTAACATGTGATTTTATATACTGAAAGAATAATCCAGCCTTCAGGTTTAAGCCACTCCAAGAATCTATCCAAAACTAATACTGTCCTAAAATTAATATAATTTATTAAAAATAAGGATACTAATTAAATTTCTAGAATCGTTGACCAAAAAAAATTAGATCAAAGTTTCAAAAACAAAACCAAGAAAAAATGAATATTGTCTGCAGTCTACAAACACAACATGAAAGAATATGATTTTTTTCTTTGCTAGTCTAGATATGATTTCAAAACATTATCACTATAAAATACTTTACATCTTGATATGCCTAAATAATACAGCAACATGACTCTTACAGATAGTTGTCATCTTATAATGTTCTATTTTTATGATTTCTATGTTTAGTGATACTGAAATATACAAATAAATTTTGAGGCAAACATATTTTCTGTTTCCATGTTTTCTAACAGTGACCCCAAGAGAATGGAGTGCAGAACTAGAGGAAAAGACTTTCAGTAATTGTGAGAGTCTTTCATTAGAACTCAGTTCAATGTGTTATTTTTCAATATAATTTCAAGAGAATTATATAAAATTGTCACCACTGTTGTGAAAGGTATTTTGGAGAAAATTCACAAGCAAGAAACATTGTGCAAAGGAGGTTGTAGACATTAAGTATCCAGGGAGTGTTACAAACTTTGAATCATCCATTTTGCATGGATTTGGACCATGTTAGAAACATAAACAAAGGAAAATACATGTAGTTTATTCATTTTCTAGTGAAGATATGTTTTAAATGCAGAAGCCTGAGGAACTACCAAGAGGCCTGTTGAATCACAAAAACTACCTGTAGAATATGTACAGTGATACAAAGAGGGAATAGATCTTGACAGGAAGAAAATAAACACAAGTCTCACAAATCTGATTAATGATTTTGGCAATGTTGTTTAGGGAAAGATTTGTGATGCATGTGAGAACATGTTCAATAACTACCTATATACATGAATTCTGGTCATCCTAGATATTTCCCATTGAAATTTTAAAGCACTATACAATCACTCATTTTTAAGCTTTTATTAATTACAACATGAGAATCTATTTAAGACACGCTAGTTAAATGGAAAAAATTACAGTAGGTCAAAACAAGCAAAATTAAACCTTCTGCCCTCAACACCAGGTCCAGATGGCATTCGGTCCCATCACTTCATGGCAAATAGATGGGGAAATAATGGAAACAGTGACAGACTACTTTCTTGGGCTTCAAAATCACTGCAGATGGGTGACTGAAGCCATGAAACTAAAAGAGACTTGCTCCTTGAAAGAAAAACTATGAAAAAAGCTAGGCAATGTATTAAAAAGCAGAGACATTACTTTACCGACAAAGACCTGTCTAGTCAAACCTATGTTTTTTCCAGTAGTCATGCTTGGATGTGAGAGTTGGACTGTAAAGAAAGCTGAGCACCAAAGAATTGATGATTTTGAACTGTCATATTGGAGAAGACTCTTGAGAGTCGCTTGGACATCAAGATCAAACCGATCAATCCTAAAGGAAATCAGTCATGAATATTCAGTGGAAGGACTGATGCTGAAGCTGAAGCTCCAATACTTTGGCCACCTGATGTGAAGAACTGACTCATTGGAAAAGACCCTGATGCTGGGAAAGACTGAAGGCAGGAGAAGGGGATGACAGAGGCTGAGATGATTGGATGGCATCACTAACTCAATGGAGATGAGTTTGAGCAAGCTCCAAGAGTTAATGATGGACAGGGAAGCCAGGCATGCTGCAGTCTATGGGTCACAAAGAATTGGATACGACTGAGCGACTGAACTGAATTTAAACTTTAACTCATAAATTTCTTTTGTTCCATTAAAAACAATAAGAAATTGGCTTGACATGTCTAATTATTTGGAAATTAACAAAT
Organism: Antilocapra americana; assembly: GCA_007570785.1. NCBI lineage: Eukaryota > Metazoa > Chordata > Mammalia > Artiodactyla > Antilocapridae > Antilocapra > Antilocapra americana. Next base: position 10,383,744 of record ML661344.1, on the reverse strand, counting down.
TGTTTTAGTATTATGGTGATATATAGAAACAATTACTCTTGAGCTTTGATAGATTTGTAACTGACAACCTTGATGGATTTCATGCAGTATAATGGTAAGTAGCGTGCTATTTTGCAAGGTTAGCAAATAGAAATCATGTCTTGTCATACATTAACAATATCTATAATTCCCTTAAGTTCTAATTTAGCCACTCTCTCATTTTAATTAATTTTGCTAAAATTACTTGCATAGGGATTAAAAAGTTCTGATGGCTATTTTGAAGAGCATTCACATTCAAGAGAAAGAAATTGATAGCATTAATATTGTTGTGACAGCTACAAATATATATTTTTCCTAGGGATGATAGGCTTCTATATAGTATGCTTTGTATTCATTTTCCTTTTGAATCTATTTCATGGTTTATCCTACATAAAATAAAGAATGTATGCCTAAACCCAAGAACATGTGAGTTTTTCTACCATTGGGCTAACTTACGGTCTTTAATTATTTTGCAATCATCTTCTTTGGGGAGAGCCCCAAGGAAGCAAATCAGAAAGCTTTTATAAGAAATCAATATTGAAAGGAGTAACATGTTGACAGAACTGTCTGTGCAAATTAAGTTATATGATGAACATTATCTATAAATTATACTAACTGGTTTTTGACTAGAATTATGTGATTGTATATTTTTGACATTCCAGTTGACAGTAAAAATAAGTTTAGGTTTTGATTTTTCCCCCTCCATGTACCCCTATTAAATATAAGAAAATGAAACAAGTGAAATTATAAGAAAATAAGAAGCATATTCACAGATTTTCCTTAACTAAGGTCTGTCTTGTTATAAGAGATATAAATGCAGAACAGAAAAGCTGTCAATGTTAAAGAAGGATTTTATAAAGGATTTTCAAAAAGTTTATACCTCTCTCATAGCCAGAATATTACCCATCTATAAATGGGAGGTAATGAAATCAAGGGGTTATGAGATGTAAAATGTAAATATTTTTTATTTCTTCTTTGTTGAGGTGATGAATCAGCAATTCAGCCCTAAGTTTTAGCTCAGGTTTTGTAGCTAAGCTAAAGCAGTCTCCAATCCAATTTTATACCTATGTAGAATTCCCTTCAAATAGCAGTGGTGATCCCACAGTTAATCTTCAATGTTCAGCTAGTTTATCTTTTGTTGAGACAGAAACAGTCACACATACTTTTGAGGGTATAAGTTTCAGTGTAACTTTTGAAAACAGCTCCTTCATGTAAATGAAATTATCCAGTAACATCTGACATGATGTAACATGACTTATCCAAGTATACTCAGAAGATTTAGGGGAAAACAAGAAGGAATTATGATGTCTAGAAACTATATATATATATAATGCATATAATTGCCATACCAAACAATTCCAGACTTGGACAGTCAGGCAAAGTATTATTCACTATTTGAGCAGGAAATAAAATGACGTAAAGCTACTCTTATATGTTTTGCTGCTGCTGCTTCTGCTACTAAGCCGCTTCAGTCGTGTCTGACTCAGCGACCCCATGGACGGCAGCCCACCAGGCTCCTCTGTCCCTGGGATTTTCCAGGCAAGAGTACTGGAGAGGGGTGCCATTGCCTTCTCTGCTTATATGTTCTAAAATCCCAAATTGCTAACAGAGACAATAAGTGCCAAAACTTTGGCAATAATTCCACAAATATAAGTAAATTCAAGCATCAATAGGAAATTTGAGATAATCAAGCTATATCTCAATTTTGTCTCTTTCTTCTCATTATGTCTTATTCCTCCAACCAAATCCCATGAATAATTTGAGTCTAATCTAATGCAATCCTGATTTCTAATTTTTAGGACATTATAAAGTATATCCATCGTCTAACCTATACTTTATTCAGACTGAAAAACCAGGGGCTTATCCATTTTTACTCACATTTATTGTTTATCCATTTTTACCAGTTGTATTATGTGTCATATTAGAAGCAGAAATATGAAAAAATCTCAAGTCATTTCTTTCCTTGCACCCGGATTTAAAGATCAGATGTATTTGAATTAAAATGTTTTATTTGGCTTAGTCTTTGTTGTATAACTGTTCAGCTATAAAGAAATTAAATGTAATATGACAATTTGAATAAGGTGAAAATAAACATATACTTATTTGATTAGTCAGGGTATAAGTAGAAAACAGAAACCATTTCAGTTGTTTTAACAAATATGACTTAATAGAGATAATTGTTAACTAGGCATTGAAAACTGACAGGACAAAATTGGCACAATACAACAGCACGCTGCAGGTGTCACATGGCAGCAACTGCAGGAAGCAGAACCATCCCTATGGGAGAACAAACAGAAGAGATTATAATTTTTAAAACTCACAGGTGTAGAGGAAGGTTGCCCTAGAGTTGAAATTCAGACCTTTAAGAAAGAGCCTGCGATTGGTACCTTTGAGCTCAGAGGGATGCCCTGTGGGTCTGACACACAGACTTGGGAGGAACACGCATCAGGCATTTGATATTGATGCCATTAAGAGACTCAAACCTAGTTTGGTTAGTTCTAGAGAGGAGAATGTAAGCTGGAATCAATCGCCACTGGGAGGAAGAGTTGGTGGGTGTTACTGATGGGAATAGAAAGCAGTTAAGAAGCACACAATCAGAGGAAGCCCTTTTCCCACTGTTGTGTAATCTTTCTAGTGCTCTCTATTGGCAGAGCCTAATTGTTGTTTTTTGTTGTTGAGTTGCTAAATCATGGCTAACTCTGTGACTGCATGGACAGCAGCATGCCAGGCTCCTCTGTTACACTGTCTCCCAGAGTTTGCTCAAGTTCATGTCCAAAATAACAAAGCTGTCTCACCATTTATTTTGCGCATTGTGCTGGAAGGTTCAAAATAAGCTATAGTTCTAAATGTAAAACCCAAAACTATAAAATTTCAGTAGGATTGTTGTTGATGTTGTTGTTGTTAAGCAAAGATGTCTTAGATGAAATACCAAAGCATGACATTTAAAAATAATTTTTGTAAAAATGAACTTCTAAAATTATATATATATATTTTGGCTCACCTAAAAACACTTTTGAGAGAACTTTAAAAAGCCAGACTTGGAGAAAATATTTGTAAATTGGGCTTCCCCACTGACTCAGACAGTAAGGAATTTGCCTGCACTGTGGGAGACCCAGTTTCAATCCTTATCCCCTGGAGAGGGGAATGGCTACCCACTCCAGTATTTATAATTATATATCTAATAAAGAATTTGTATCCAGAATATGTAAAGAACACTTAAATTCAATAATAAGTAAATGAACAAACATAAGAATGAAACAAAAATATTTGACTGGGTACTTCCACAAAGAGATTATTTGTCTGGAAGTAAACATACTGATTTTTGAAACAAAAATTTTAGAGAGGTATATACATGACATCTAAGAACTACATATTAGGCTCCAAAGGAAATGTGTGAGAAAAATATGTTATGAAAATGAAAGCACATGACAACCTAGAGAGGTGGGAGGTGGAGGGGTTTCAAGAGAGTGGGGACATATGTATACCTGTAGCTGATTTGTGTTGACGTGTGACAGGCCAACATAATATTGCAGAGAAATCATCCTCCAATAACAGGACTTTGCTCTGTACTTCTCAATACTGTACAACTGTAATCTTTGATAAATTTAAAACATATAAAGCGGATTTCATTTAAAGAAAAGAAAATGAAATCAGGTGAAAATTATGGTTTTAGATAAATCAATAACAGTGCTAAAGATTTCAAATACATTTTAAAAAATCACTGTGGTATGTATATACTGTATGAGTTTTAAAAGCCTTATCAATTTGCAAGTCAGAATATTTCCTATATATACAAGACAAATATTTTGTGATGATGATGATAACAATGATGATCATACTGAGATCAAGTTTCCTGACAGATTTCCATGAAGTGTCAAGATGTCTGAGACACCTCTTGTTAAAGGTTGTTGATTCTGAATGCGCTAAGTTAATTTTTCTCCACATCATCTGCTTATCTCTGGATCAGAATCACATGCGTGCCTGCTTAATATCCACCCTTATCAGCTCCCTCTAAAGCCCTCCCCTGCTATGGCAGGCTCTTTATGCTTTTCTATTTGATATTACCAGCCTCAACACCTAAGTCTGCAACATACTTGACGATGTTCAACAAATATGCATTTCTTAACTGAATAAACGCTCTTTCATTTAGATATCACAAATTTAATTTTTAGTAGGCATTTTTTGCAATGGGAATTCAATCTGACCAATAATTGTATTTCACAACATTTTTATGTACTTTACCATTGAAACCTACATAATGTATAGCAGATATATATATAGTAGTGTATGGTGTGTGTATATATATATAGATGTATAGTGTATAGTAGATATATATCAGAATCAAAGGAAGTAAAAATCTGACTCAAAATATCTTAGAAGCATTTTGCATGGGTTACCACTATTTCTGAAAGTACAATATAGCTTTACTACATTTTCCCAACTTTTACCATATTTTAGAGTTATATTACCATAAAGTCATCAGCATAATAACAATAATTAGCATATCCATCACTCCCAAATGTTCTTTTATGGCCTTTTGTAATGTCCATCACCTCTTTCTCCCCCCAGTTTCATAGGAAACCATTTACTTACTTTATATCATTATAAATTACTTTGCATGTTTAGGTGGCTCATTGGTAAAGAATCTCCTCCCAATGAAGGAGATGTGGGTTCAATCCTGGGTTGGGAAGTTTCTTGGAGAACGAAATGGCAACCCACTTTAGTACTCTTGCCTGGAAAATCTCATCAACAGAGGAGCCTAGTGTACTGTCCAAGGGGTTGCAAAAGAGTTGTACATGTTTAATGACTAAACAACAGCATATATGTGTGTATAAACATGTATATATATAATTTTATATAAACGACATGACAGGGTGTTTTCACTTTTCAGTCTGACGTATTTCAATCATCAAAATTAATAGACATCCACCATGCTATTGTGAGCATCAATGGTTCATTTATTTTTACTGTTGAGTAGATTTCATTGATTGGATAGGCCACGTTTTTTAATTTATTTATCTGTAGATTTTTGTCCCCCCAAATTCTGACTAACACAAAGAAAGTTACTGCAAACATTATGTACAAGTCTTTATTTGAACATATGAATTCTTTTCTTTTGGGTTAAAAAAGTAAGAGTATGTCCGTTGCTTCATTGGCTATTATTTTCTCCCATTCTGAAGGCTGTCTTTTCACCTTGCTTATAGTTTCCTTTGTTGCACAGAAGCTTTTAATTTTAATTAGGTCCCATTTATTTATTCATGCTTTTATTTCCGATATTCTGGGAGGTGGGTCATAGAGGATCGCGCTTTGGTTTATGTCAGAGAGTGTTTTGCCTATGTTATCCTCTAGGAGTTTTATAGTTTCTGGTCTTATGCTTAGATCTTTGTTCCATTTTGAGTTTATCTTTGTGTATGGTGTTAGAAACAATTAATCTCAAAAATATTCAAGCAGCTCCTGCAGCTCCATTCTAGAAAAATAAACAACCCAATCAAAAAGTGGGCCAAAGAACTTAAGAGACATTTCTCCAAATAAGACATAAAAATGGCTAGCAAACACATAAAAAGATGCTCAACATCACTCATTATCAGAGAAATGCAAATCAAAACCACAATGAGGTATCACTTTACACCAGTCAGAATGGCTGCAATCCAAAAATCTACAAGTAATAAATGCTGGAGACCATGTGGAGAAAAGGGAACTCTCTTACACTGTTGGTGGGAATGCAAACTAGTACAGCCACTATGGAAAACAGTGTGGAGGTTCCTTAAAAAACTGCAAATAGACCTGCCATATGACCCAGCAATCCCACTGCTGGGCATATACACCAAGGAAACCAGAATTGAAAGAGCCACGTGTACCCCAATGTTCATCGCGGCATTGTTTACAATAGCCAGGACATGGAAGCAACCTAGATGCCCATCAACTGACGAATGGATCAGAAAGCTGTGGTACATATACACAATGGAATATTACTCAGCATTAAAAAAAATAATACATTTGAATCAGTTCTAATGAGGTGGACGGAACTGGAGCCCATTATCCAGAGTGAAGTAAGCCAGAAGGAAAAACAACAATACAGTATACTAACGCATATATATGGAATTTAGAAAGACGGTAACGAGAACCCAGCATGCAAGACAGCAAAAGGAACACAGATGTATATACCAGACTTGTGGACTCTGTGGATGAGGGCAAGGGTGGGATGATATGGGAGAATGGCATTGAAACATGTTAATTATCATATGTGTAATCAATCACCAGCCCAGGATTGATGCTTGGGGCTGGTGCATGGAGATTTCCCGGGGGGAGGGATGAGGGAGGGAGGAGGGAGAGAGGTTCTGGAGGGGGAGCGTATGTAAACCCATGGCGATAACATGTCATTTTATGGCAAAACTAATTAAAAAAAAAAGTAAGAGTAGAGTGTCTGGGCCATTTGGTAGGTTTGCTGGGGCTGCTAAGTGGCTTCAGTTGTGTCCGACTCTGTGCGACCCCATAGACAGCAGCCCACCAGGCCCCCTCGTCCTTGGGATTCTCCAGGCAAGAACACTGGAGTGGGTTGCCATTTCCTTCTCCAATGTATGAAAGTAAAAAGGGAAAGTGAAGTCACTCAGTCATGTCCTACTCTTAGCGACCCCATGGACTGCAGCCTACCAGGCGCCTCTGTCCATGGAATTTTCTAGGCAAGAGTACTGGAGTGGGTTGCCATTGTCTTCTCCGTTGGTAGGCTTACCTTTGCCTATTTAAGAGACTGACACAAGGTGTTTGTACCATTGTATAAATGGTATATTATATAAACAATTGCACCATTTATGTTCCCTTCAGAAATTATGTGATAGGTCCAGTTCTTCCAGATAGTCATCAGTACTTGGTATTATGGATTGCACATTCATATAGCCACCCAAAATTCTGTGTTGAAACCCTCCCTCCAACATGATAGTTTTAGAAGATTGGGCCTTTGGAAGACTCCACTCCCATGAATGGGATTAGTTCCTTAACAAAAAGGATCCCAGAGAGCTCTCTTGCCCTCTTTTTATCACGTGAGGATACAAGAAGTCACCGTGTGCCACTCAGAAGAGGGCTGCCATTAGCACCCGGCCATGCTGAAATTCTGATCTCAGCCTCCAGAATAATGAGAAAAAAATTTCTATTTTCCATGCACCATCTGGTCTATGGTTCTTTGTTATGGCAGTCCAAGCTATGACAATCTGTTTAGTCAGTCTTCAGTTTCCTCCTTTCTAATGTGTGTAACAGAGTCCAGTTGTGAATTTGATTTGCATTTCTTTAATTGTTAATGATCTTGAACATATTTTATATGCTTATATATATATTCATCTGTCTTAAAATTTAAATATCACATCTATTCATATGAATTCTACTTTATTCCTTGTATGAAAAGAAGTTGGGACCAGATTATCTCTATGCTTCTTCCTACGCTGTGACAATAATGTACATGAAAAAGAAGAAACTAGAATGAATACCAGTGACATGCTCCCCCGCCCTTCATTCCTCCTTTTTTCTCCCCAAGCCCATCACATACATGCTAGAACATACACCTCTTCAATCACTCTGTAACCAGTCTGTCACTTTGAAAGCTCAACGTCGCTCCCCTGCTTTGCTGCACAATTCACACCCTGCCTAAGTCAATCATAGGATATCATGCAGTCTACAACCCAGTATTCCTTACATCTATCAAAAGAAAAAGAAAAAAACAGGACTGCACATCTTAGGAAAGACTCTAGTTAAGGTCAAAATCATTCAAAATCACAGACACTGTATTTTTATTCAAGTCCTTTTGGAACATGCAGTATCAAGTGAGTCTGAGGGGAAGAAAAGCTTCCTGTTCATTCCCAAACTGTGTCATGTTTAGGAGTGAACAGAAATATTTCACTTCTTTTTTACAGCTTATAGGAAAGGATTTGAAGATAAGGATTCAACATCTACAAATGAAAATCTTTTTCTAAGACAACATTTAATGCTATGTATATCTATTAAGTGAAACAATTACGGCAAAGACAGACATCTGGTGTTGTCATTTATCTGAAAAGCATCATTTAAAAGATTAGTTGCATTTCCCTGTAGCGAATTTAAATGAACATTCTATAAAGTGGTTAGAGACACAACATATAATCTTGTGAATAAAAGTTTTGAAATTGCTAAAACAACAGGCACTGCAATTTTTTTTAATGAAATGTTATTTAAATGGTTAGCATCTATGACATTCAAAATGATTTTGAATAGATAGAAACTAGTCATACCAAGCAGGGTCACAGGTTGTTTATCTCTCAGTTCCACTAAAAAGCAATTTTTCTTTCAATCTTCAGCCCTTTGAGTTGGTAACTATAGAATTTCAAAGTCCCAAAATAAGAGTCCTCCCTCCAAATATTTTCATCTATGTTTGCAAGTTTTTGTAAAAATTCTCTATTAGTAAAGTTTCCTATAACAGATACCACAATAGGATAAGATTTATGCATTTGTTACCTTAACTAGGCCACCATTGCCAGGACAAAATAATCTAAGTACAGCTAAGTTAGTAAAATAATAAATTTCATTTTAAAGAATTGAATTGCTTGATCCTATAATCTGTTTCTAGCATTTTGTGAGGAAATACATTGTCATGAATAGTTGATTAATGCTCTGCTTCTTTTCCAAAAGAAAAAATATAGTATATGTACATATTATATATATATCATGTACATTGGGCTTCCCAGGTGGTGCTAGTGGTAAAGAATTTGCTTGCCAATGCAGGAGGTGTAAGAGACCCAGGTTCAATCCTGGTTCAGGAAGATCCCCTGGAGAAGGAAATGGCCACCCACTCCAGTATTCTTGCCTGGAGAATTCCACAGACAGAAGAGCCTGGCAAGCTACGTTCCACAGGGTCACAAAGAGTCAGACATGACTGAAGTGACTGAGTATACATCATGTACACCTAATGCTGATATAATTTCTGGAATATGAAATGTAGGTCCATGGAAGCCATGTAAAGTAGCCCCAGGACTGCCACATCCAGATGTGTAAATTATGCCCTATAGAAGGGCACCCAGATGTGGAGGTGATGAAGTGTATGGGAGGAGGGGAGGCAGGGAGAAAGATAGGAATAAAATCTAGCTTGTTCTCAGCTCACCAACTGTTATGAGGATAACAATGTTTACAGTAAAAATTTACTCTCTAATTCACACAAATTTACAGTATATGCTATAAGATGTCATAACTCCCTCTATAATAATTTTCTTAATCACAGAGATTTTCTCATTCACTCATTAGCTTAACATCATATCTTGACCCAGGTAAGATTTTAACTTATATAAACCATGAAGATAGAGGCGATTTTACATACTACATACTTCAGGGTCAGTTCCATGTTTATTTTAGTTCTGTGATTATAGCAGAATAATTAGTCTATGGAATAAATAATAAACCATCTTTGAATTAGAGTAACTTGTGTGTGTGTGTGTGTAATGCAATTCAAACCAAAGTCCTCTACATTCTGTGAAACCCAGATCTCTTCTTTGTGATATTTAAGATACTCATTGTTTATCTAATAATTTGTGTCATTTTTCTTAATCTAGAATGCCCTCCATCTTGAATAACACTATACAAATAAGAAGTTTCAACCTATTTATTCAACATATTTGCCATAAATCCTAAAAATACTGAACTTATCCTTCTGGATTTCTCTCCTTGTTTTCAAATTATTATAATTATGATTTAAAACACTGCAGTAAATAGATTAAGTTTAATCATTTTTACACAAACAAATTTCACCCAGTTCCATTTGACTAGGTCCATGAGACATAGTAATAGACTAGGTGATAGAAATGGAATATAAAAATAATTACCGCTTTTATATTATACAACATAGTTGTCCATAAGTGTAATTATCTTACTACTGATAAAAAAAAAAACAAGCAACTTTTGACATAATATAAAAATTCATGAACAAATTTTGTATAAAATATGTGGTTTATTTCTGGGCTTTAAAAATATCAATAAGTTGATTTGTGTCCAAATATCAAGCAAAACTATCTAATATATATGTCATACAAATGGAAAGCAGGAGGTTGGTGGGAGGGGGATTCTGGAAGGGGAACACATGTATACCCATGGCAGATTCATGTCAATATATGGCAAAACCAACACAATAATGTAAAAAATAAATAAATTAATTAATTTAAAAATAGATAAAATAGCAAAAAAAAGAATAAAAATCAGAATACAATTAAAAGGAAATGACTAAGAGCATGGGAAGTAACAGACTTAACACCTACTGCAATAAAATTAGTACATTGCCTATTTCTGTAAAGATATTGTGCTACAAAATTTTAGGTGAGTTAATAATATGAGAAAGAATGGTATTTCTTTGCTTTTTTCTTCTCTTTATACTGTCATTATCCTTTCAATTTAAGTATCCTTTAGAAAACTACATCTTCTGTTTTCTGTTTATAAAATGCTTTTTAACAAGTATATGTTGATGTTTCTACCCAACCTCACAAGACCTTAAACATTCTCTGAGAAATGATTTCTTCCTCACTCTCTAGCTACATGTACTGAGAGAATGATAATAAGACATGAGACTTCTGGGATGCAACAAGAGCAGTACTTCAAGATAAATTCTTAGCTTTAAGCGTATGCTTGTGAAAAACAAACAAACAAACAAAAAGATGTTAGAGACCTAAGGTCTCTAAGACCAAAGCTTCTAGCTTAATGTGATAGAAAAAGAAATGCAAAACTAATTTCAAAGGAAAGAGAAGTTATCAAATAACAAAGATAAGAGTAAAAATCAAGGAAAATACAAAATTGGCTTTAAAATCAATACAGTTAATTTGGTTGCTTGACAAGAAAAAAATAGAAAAAACATAAATTCCAAGTATGAAATTAAGATAGTTAGATCATCTTATAGCAAAGAGATGGTAATAAAACTTAATGTTTTACATAAAATACATCTTTTGAAAAGTAAGATTTACCCAAAAAGGTACAAAATAGGAAACTTAAATATTTGAAATTTTTATCTATTATTGATATTAAGTTTGCCTTAAGTAAGTTTCACAGAGAAAATTATTCATGTCAGTTTTACATATGAGATCTTACAAACATTTGAGGAAAAGCTTATACCAATCTTACACAGATTTTTTCAAAAGAGACACAAGTTGGAAACACTTTGCATTCTTTTTAATACAAGCAGTAATATATTAATACCAAAATTTTGCAGATGCTATAAGTAAGGACAACTGGAAAACAATTTATCACATAAATAAAAAACTAAGAATTCCAATGTAAAATATCAGTAAATCAAATCTAGAAATATATAAAATAAAATTCATCAAAACTCACTTGTGTTTACTCCAGGAATGCGAGGATGGTTTAGCATTTAAAAATCAATCAGTGCTATTCATCACAAAATGCATTAAAAGAGAAAAATCATGTGATTGTCTAAATAAATGGGAAAAATTATATGATAAAATTCAAAACCTGTCCAGATAAAAACTTTCTACTAGCTAGAAATAAAAACTTTCTAATTATAAAAATGAACATTTTAGATATGCAGTAAATATCATACAAAATTGTATATACATTAAAATCTTCCAATTGAGGTCTGTGATTCACACTGTATTTATCCTGCTTTTATTTCATCAGTCTTTAATAGTGAATTAACATCTTTCACCCATTTTGATATTTTTTCTAAACCAGTATTCAAATACTGGTTCATACCCATTATCTTTCTTCTTTTTTTCAGGCACTCCAATTAGTCATTTTTAGAATTTTTCAGTGTGTCTTTCATGTTTACTTTTTCCTCTTTTCTGATTTGTCTTTGTTTCTGGGATAGTTGAAAATATGCAACTTTATAGAGCATAACTATCCTGAATAATTCAAATCAGCTCTGTTGACTATATGTTATTCTATTCAGCTTGCATCTCTAGGCATAACTTCTCAATGTTAATACAATTCTTTTTTTGACACTATATATACAGAATTTTTATATGAATTATGCAATTTATCCCATCAAACAATTAAAAGGCATTGTTTTCTTTCAATGAATTCTGAGTAAAAATCCTTGAATTTCTTTTCTTTTTTTTCAGTTAAATATATATATACATATATGTATTTATGTATATATCTATACTCTTTTCTATAGTGGCTAATTACAAGATCTTGAATGTGGTTCCCTGTTCTATACAGTAGGGTCTTGTTGGTTATTCACCCTCTGTATATTAGTTGCATGTGTTAATTTCAAACTCCCAATTCTTCCCTCCCCAGCCCCTCCCCCTTGGCAACCATAAGTCTGCTCTATGTCTGTGAGTCTGTTTTTGCTTCATACATATGTTCATTTACATCACAGTTTAGATTCCACATGCAAGTGATATATGGTATATATGGTATCACGTACTATGATAATCTCTAGGTTCAGCCATGTTGCTGCAAATGACATTATTTCATTCTTTTTAATGGCTGAGTAATATTCATTGTGTGTACACATGTGTAGCATCTTTATCAATTCACTTGTCTATAGACATTTAGGTTGTTTCCATGTCTTGGAACAGTGCTGCTATGAACATAGGGGTGCATGTATTTTTGCTAATTATACTTTGTCTGAGTGTATGTTCTGGAGTGAGATTGCTGGCTTATACGGTAACTCTATTTTTAGTTTTTTTGAGGAACCTCCATATTTGTCACCACAGTGGCTACACCAATTTACATTCCCATCAACAGTGTAGGATGATTCCCTTTTCTCTACTCCTTCTTTAGTATTTATAACTTGTAGACATTTTAATGAAGGCCATTCTATCAAGTGTGAGGTTGGAATTAAATATTTTACTTCTTGCCTCTAGTAGATCTTTCACAAAGCCCAGCTAATTATTAATTCAAAAAACTTTACGCTGGGCTTCTCAGGTGCCTCCGTGGTAAAGAATCTGCCTACTAATGCAAGAAACACTGGAGACATAGTTTCGACCCTTGGGTAGGGCAGATCCCCAGAAAAGAAAATGGCAACACCATTCCAGTATGATTGCCTGGGAAATCCCATGGACAGAGGAGTATGGCATGGGGTTGCAAGGAGTCAGAGATGACTGAGTGACTGAGCACACACATCTAGCCTTACTGCCTTTATACAGTTCCATCACTGAGTGTCAGGTTTATAGTATGAAACATTTAGAATGTTTTTTATGTTTTGTTATTAGAGAAATCTTGTCTAAAATATTCTAAGCTATCCTCCCCAACCTTATGAGACCAATACTAATATGGAGAGGCACGGAGGTCAGGCCAAACATGATGCTGGTACGAAGAAATGAAATAGAAATGAAATAGTGAGAAAAAAATTTTAATCCAGGAGTGAAGAAAAAGAGTCAGTAAAGTTAATACTTTACTGATGGCCAGTGACATCTGTGTAGATAGGCAATGGTTTCAATCAAATTGCCATCTCAGGATTTTGAGGCTAGAGATTTTGGATGCTGGTCAACATGAAATAATAAAATATGTCAGGCTACAGTTGTGTCATATCATTTCATGGGGTGCAGATATATAGCTTGCAGATAAACCTTAATCAATAACAATCGACTCATGGAACAAGACACTAGTTTTTGTCACATTTTTTTCTATCTCCTCAATAAATTGTTCACTCCATTACTAGTATCAACTTTGGGGACATCAATTCTCTGTTTAAAAAAAATCACAGAATTTATTTATTTGTTTCCTACTACAAAACTATAGTCAGAGTTCATTCAAATCCTTTCAATATACACACAAATCTGAATATGCAGAGGTTGGGATTAAGACAACTACACCAAGAATAAAAATAACAAAATAATAAAAAAAAAGGAGGATGTAACTAAATTGACAGAAACCACAAGTGGCCCATCCAAACTTCACCTCAGTGAGCAAAAGAATCTCACCCATCTAGATGAATAGAATGATCCTGCCCCTATTCATTGAAGTATGCCCATAGTACCAAAGATACAGTCCCTATACCTAACAAATAAACCATCTTGCACAGAAGACAGGTGATGTTTTTTGAAATGGTAGTGCATTCCTTCCATCCTTCTACTGCTACTTCACAACTGTAGATACCAGGGGGAAAAGAGGGGAGGGGGACAGGCAACAGCTACACTATGTTCCCAGAGGTAAAGTGCTATAACCGAGAAAACAACTTTGATAGTGAAAGAGACTGTGGCTATTACTACACTTCACCTGGTGATTATTAAACAAATAGGAGAGCTAGAAAACTGAGATATGAATACCAAGAGATATCATAGATTAGACCTGCGAAATTACTGCAGATCTAAAAATAGTTTATATATACCAGATAAACTGTCCAACATTGAAAAGAAACAAGGTTCTTTACAGCCTTGCAAGGAATAAGCCACTAAACTACAAAATTATACTTTCAGAAAAGTATCTGTTTAAATATATACTACAGCCCATGTGGCACTAGTAAAGAATACACCTACCAACGCAGAAGACATGAGAGATGCCAGCTCGATGCCTGGGTTGGAAAGATCCCCTGGAGGAGGGCATAGCAACTGACTCCAGTATTCTTGCTTGGAGAATCCCATGAACAGAGGACCCTGGCGGGCTATGGTCCACACAGTTGTAAAGAACCAGACGCAACTGAAGTGATTTAGAACATATTATAGCCCACCAAGAAATCGTGGATTTTCTCAGCAGTGAAGTTGTCTAACATTAACTAAGCTACTCATTTATACTATTACTAGGTGTTTATTGTGAAAAAGTGTGTTGAACATGGGTCAATAATACAGACAGAATTGCTCATTTCCTAGATAACAGAACCTAGGAAAGAGACAATTCTGAAACAAATAAAGAGACTCATTATACAAATTTTGGTGTGTTGAATACAAAAAGCCAGTTAAATCTAGACTTAAGTATAAGAGATAGATGAAAGTTAATATATAAAGAGATAACAGGTAAATAAACATATTTATATTAATAATGTGCATAGAAAACTTCCTATTTTAACAGCTGCTGAGAAATGAGAGTGCTATTGAGGTCTTCAGAAGGACTGATGCTGATGTTGACACTACAATACTTTGGTCACCTGATGTGAAAAGCCCCTGATTATAGGAAAGACTGAAGGCAGGAGAAGGGGATGACAGAGGATGAGATGGTTGGATGGCATCACTGACTCTATGCGCATGGGTTTGGGTAGACTCTGGGAGTTGGTGATGGACAGGGAGGCCTGGAGTGCTGCAGTAATGGGTCGTAAAGAGTCGGACACGACTGAGCGACTGAACTGAACTGTTGTTCCATGTCCAATTCTAACTGCTGCTTCCTGACCTGCATACAGGTTTCTCAAGAGGCAAGTCAGGTGGTCTCATATTCCCATCTCTTGAAGAATTTTCCACAGTTTATTGTGATCTACACAGTCAAAGGCTTTACCATTTCTTTATTCCTTTGTATAGCTTCATATTTCCATTTTAAACTACTGTGCTTCTGCTTGAAGGACTCCCTTTAATATTTTTTTTATATATATTGCAGGACTTCTGATGATGAACTCTAGGTACCGTATGTCTGAAATATTCTGTATCTCCCCTTTGTTTTTGAAGGACACTTTCCCTTGGTTTAGTATTCTATGTTGACAGACTTTTTAGCACTTTAAAGGTTTTATTTTATTATCTTCTCACTTGCATTGTTTCCAACAAGAAAAGTGCTGTCATTCTTTGATTCTGCATACTGGATTTGCCTTTCCTCTGGCTTCTTTTAAGATTTTTTTCTTTATAACTCATACTTAGCAGTGTGTTGATGGATTTTTACATAGTTTTTTCATATTTCTAGTTCTCAGGATTTTGTGGTTTGCTATTTAACTTCTGAGGTCCATACTATTATGGTTTCCATCCAATATTAAATAGTTTCTAACTCTGTCATGGCTGTTTTATTGTTCAATTGTGTTTGACTCTTTGTGACCTCCATGGACTACAACATGACAGGCCCCCACAACATGACAGGCTCCCCTCCACTATGTCCCGAAGTTTGCTCATATTCATGTCCACTAAGTCAGTGGTCCTTTCTAACCATCTTGTCCTCTGCCGCCCCCTTCTCTTTTTGCCTTCAGTCTTTCCCAGCATCAGGGTCTGTTTCAATGAGTCTGTTCTACGTATCAGATGATCAAAGTGTTGTAGCTTCAACAACAGTCCTTCCAATGAGTATTCAGTTGATTTCCTATAGGACTGACTGGTTTGATCACCTTGGAGTCCAAAGGACTCTCAAGAGTTTTCTTCAGCACCACAATTCAAAAGCATCAATTCGTTGGTGCTCAGCTTTCATTATGGTCCAACTCTCATATCTGTACACCATTACTGAAAAAAGCATGTGTGTTAGTCATTCAGTTTTGCCCAACTCTTGGCGACCCATGGACTGCAGCCCACCAGGCTCCTCTATCCCTGGGATTTTCCAGTTAAGAATACTGGAGTAGGGAGCCATTTCCTTCTCTAGGAGACCTTTCCAACCCAAGGATCAAACCTATGTCTCCTGCACTGCAGGCAGATTCTTTACCCACTGAGCTGCCAGGGAAGTCCCATTAAAAAACAAAACAAAAACACAATTTTAGCTATATAGACATTTGTCAGAAAAGTGATGTCTCTGCTTTTTAATATGCTGTCTAGGGTTTGTCATACATTTTCTTTCAAGGAGCAAGCATCTTTTAATTTCATGACTGCGGTCACTGACAAAGAAAATAAAATCTGTCACTGTTTCCACTTTCCACCTATCTATTTGCATGAATTGTTGGGACTGGGATGCTATGATCTTAGTTTTTTGAGTGTTGAGTATTAAGCCAGCTTTTTCACTCTCCTTTTACCCTCATCAAAAGGCTCTTTAGTTTCTCCTCACTTTTTGCTATTAGAGTGGCATTATCTGCATATCTAAGGTTGTTGATATTTCTCCTTGCAACTTTGATTACAGTTTGTGATTCATCCAGCCAGGCATTGCCCAAGATGTACTCTCATAAAAGTTAAATAAAAAGATGACAATAGAGTTTTGAAGTACTCCTCTATCAGTTTTGAAACAGTCTGTTGTTCCATGTGCAATTCTAGCTATTGCTTCTTGACCCATGTACAGGTTTCTCAGGAGACAGCTCAAGTGGTCTGGTACTTTCATTTCTTTAAGAATTTTCCACAGTTTGTTGTGATCCACAGTCAAAGGTTTTAGCATGGTCAATGAAGCAGATTTTTTTTTTCTGGACTCCCTTGCTTTCTCCATGATCCAACGAATGGTGGCAATTTGAACTCTGGTTCTTCTGTCTCTTTGAAACCCAGCTTGTATATCTGGAAGTACTCAATTCACTTACTGCTGAAGCCAAGCTTGAAGGATTTTGATTATAACCTTACTAACATGTGAAATGAGAACAATTTTAGAGTAGTTTTAAAATTCTTTGGTATTGTTCTCTTTTGGGAATGAATGAAAACTGATCTTTCCCACTCCTGTGGCCACTGCTGAATTTTCCAAATTTGCTGACATATTAAGTGCAGAACCTGAATCTTTTTAGAATTTTAGGTAGCGCAGCTGAAATTCCATCATCTCCACTAGCCTTGTTCATAGTAATACTTCCTAAGGCCCCTTGGATTTCACACTTCAGGATGTCCAGCTCTAGGTGAGCGACTGCACCATTGTGGTTACCCAGGTCACTTAAACCTATTTGTATATTTCTTCTGTATATTCTTGTCACCTCTTCTTCATCTCTTCTACTTCTTTCATTTCTGTCCTTTGTTGTGCCCATCCTTGCATGCAATGTTCCTTTGGCATCACCAAGTTTCTTGAAGAAAGCTCTAGTCTTTCCCATCCTATTGATTCCCTCTATTTCTTTGCTTTGTTCATTTAATAATGCCTTCTTATCTCTCCTTGCTGTTTTTGGGAATTCTGCATTCCATTGGGTATATCTTTGCCTTTCTCCCTTGCCTTCCGCTTTTCCTTTTTCCTCAGCTATTTTTAAAGTTCCTCAGACAACCACTTTGCCTTCTTGTATTTCATTTTCTTTGGTATGGTTTTGGTCACCACATCCTGAACAATATTATGAACCTCTGTCCATAGTTCTTCAGGCACACTGTCTACTAGATGCCTTGCAACCACCTCCAACCATTATTTCTATTTGTCAAGCTTCAACCATTATTTCTTTAGATATTTTTAGTTTGCCCTTTATCTCCTCTCCTTTAGAGACTGCAACTACACATATACCTGGCTTCTTGAAATTGCTCCAGTGTTCATAAATTGTTAATTTTCTTCAGTTTTTTCTCTGTGCTTCATTTTGAATAGTTTCTATTGTTATGTCTTCATGTAAACAAATATTTTCTTCTGCATTGCTAAATCTTCTGATAATGCCATACTCTGCAATTTTTATCTCAGGCATTAAAGTTTTCATCTTTAGAATTCCCATTTGATCATGCTCTATATATTGTTTTTTTCCACCTAACATGTGTAACCTTTCCTCTAGTCTTCTGATCACAGGGAATAGCATCATAATAGCTTAATGTTCTTGTCTACAAGTTGTAGCTATATCAATTCTTGGTCATTTATGATTGATATTTCTCCTCACATATATTTTTCATAGTGATTTTATTAGATGCCGAGTGTAGGGAATTTTATCCTGTGTCCTAGATATTTCTGTATTTTATAATCTTAAGTTTTGTTTTGGGATGAGATTGCTTCTTGAAAATGATTTATATCTTTAGAGTCTTGATTTTCAAATTTTTGGTATGATCAATATATATAAGGCTAATGTGGCCCATTTCTGGGCCCCTATATACTACTTTCTCATGAATTGTGAGGACTTCCACTTTGGCTCGAGGGAACAGGCACTAATTCCAGACCTAGAATACAACAGCACTGAAGACATTGTTTCCTTTTATCTTCTCAAGTGATTATTTCTTTAGGCTTTGATAGATTTTTCACATGTACCAGTAGGTTAGTACTCAACTGGAGACTAAAGGGGGGTCCTTAAATCTCATATCTCAGAGTCTCCCTTCTGTGCAGTTTATCCTCTCTGTTACACTGACCTTCAAAATCTAGGAACCTTGTCTCCTCTAAACTCCAGATCTGTTTCCTCAACTGATGAAGACTGTTGGCCTCTACCTGGGTTTCAGCTTCTTGTACTGCAATATGGAGTATTTTCCAGGCATTAAATACAGTCAAACTCAGAACCTTATCTGGCTTTTGTCTCTCAGGGACTACTGTGCTTTGTTGTCTTATGGCTAACAAAATGAATGCCATTGTTTCATTTACTTTGTCTACTTTTTAGTAGTTTAGGATAGGAGGTTAAAACCAGTCTTTTTTACTCTATCTTAACTGGAAGCAAATCTTATATATTTTCAAGTGATAAAATTATATATACATATATTCCCAAATCAGTTGTGACTCATATTGGTTTCAGATATATATATGTATTAGTATGTTTTGATGTATTTATAACTCTGCTGTTAACAGTGCCTATTTACCTTTTAATAGTGAATCATATTTATTTTCTCTGTTATCTTTAATGTTAAGAATTTACTACAATGGAAATGTACTATTTTGTGATTAGAAAACAACTATATTATGTTTTACTCAAATTTAGAACTGTGAAACTGCTTATATCCTTGTTGGTAGTTTCTGTTGTCCATGTATAGATGTTGAGATAGAAAACTGCAGAGGTGTAAGAGCAGCTTAGAGGGCAGATTTTCTTGGTGTGCTTTATAATAAAAAAAACTGCCACCTCATTAGAAATACTGCTGAACTGATAGGTTTAATATAAATAAGTTGATTTATTAGCTTTCTGCTTTTTGTCATTTGTTCTCTTGATTCATTATTGCAAAATTATGTTTAAGTATGTATATATTAAAATATTACTGGTGTGTTTATCAGACTAAACGTGATTTAAATCAACAATACCATGAAGTATAGTCTGTCTTCTTATTTACTGATAATTAATGTAAATGATGCACATTGACTAATTATTTTAATTTTGTTTTCATTTCTATTATTAATTTTACATATAGTTTATAGTTTAATTTAAAGATATTAGATGGTCAGTATACCTTCCTTCCTAAATGATTACTCATCATCTCATTCTATTTGAATATTACTAAAATCTTTACAGGAAAGAAATTAATTCTTCCTTGTATAGGTTATCAACACAGGTTCAGGAATGTGATTTGATTAGTATCAAGAAAATTTGTTGGTATCACTGTTTCAAAGCTGTTTTTTATAACATGTAACATTTTCTCCCATCTTTAAGAATGTTATTTTTTAAAGTTAGTCTGTATTCAAATTATTCAAGGAACAGAGGATGAAGAGATTAATAAAGTCATTATTTCATGGCCTAACAAGTGAAAGTAAAACACTAGGTAGCTACAAAGCAATATATTGTAAGTCATTATTCCTTTTCAAACTAATAGAGTGGGGTATATGTCTTTTTATCAATAATAAGTCCACATTTGCACACAATAAACTAAGCATTGGATAATTCTAAAAAGCAATTGCTTTGTGCCTGTGATTTAACTAGTCACGTGGGATTTTCACAGTCTGACCTTACAAAAATTTCAAACTTAGTGACAGGTTTCCTTTCTAAGGCTATTATTCATGGTGTAGACTCACACACAAAGTGAAGTGGAAAACTGAGACAATTTTCCAGACAATTAAAATTGCTACTAGGTTTGCACTACCCAGAAAATTGTATTAATTCTCTGTTTTACTTTTTATTTGTAAGCATCTAGTTATATAGAAGTTGTATATGTATGTATATGTGTTGTAAACAATTCTGTTAATATAGGGACATAAACTTTGGTAGGCCTGTAAAATGATTCTCAAAGTACAAGAGAGTTTAATCTTGTATTCCATTTTAAATCCTTGTAATGTCATGACCAGTGACATACTTGATATTGATATGTTCAGATCTTCAAGTTTTCAATTTAAAAGAAAAAAATATTTATTATTTTCTGTCAGAAAACCAAATTTTGGAAAAAAGAATAAATTATCAGAAAAAATAATAGTGTTTGTATACTGAAACCCTTAAATGTTGATCATTATGCTAATTCTGATTCTCCATTTCAAAGTTATAGTTATTAGGGCATGTAAAGCTTATACATGTGAAATATTCCAAACCATAAAAATAAACAAAAAGGACTGCATTATGAAATTAAAGATTAGAATGAGAGTATTTCTCATAAAGAATAATTCTCACCTTGAATCATGCATGAAGTAAAAATCAATAAAATAATGTGAGACAACCATGCAAGTCTTCTTTTAATGGATTGTGTCTTAATAAACACCACATTCATTAAAAACCTTCATCCAAATACATTATCTACACCTTCACCATGCCACTTTACTCTGATTAGAAAATTTCATTTTACCAAAGCATGAAAAATGGTTGTGAAAGCAACAGAATACTAAAATATTTTCTACTCTTTGTAAACTAACATGTTGCTCACTCTACTTGAGAACATCTAAAAAATTAGGGAAATATTTTTTATAGATTTGAATTCTCTTCAGAAATATTTCTAAATTTAGAGTTTACTAATGCTCAGTAATGTAACAAATATATAATATGCATGAAATAGTACTATCAATAGTATAAATATATAATGTATACAAGTAATAATATAATGTTGTACATGTATATAAATCTCTCCTTCACTGAGTTTTTTTTTCCATTTAAGAGCAAAATAATTAGTTTCATTAACTAATTTAAAAATAGATGAGGCAAATATAGATATAGTTTTATTATTTAGTTCATTGCTTGTTTCATTGTTTTAATTCCTAGGAGGGAAAAATAATCTTTGATTAAAGGAAAAGAAGAGAAAATTCAGTCTCTAGATTGCTGGCTTCCTTTCCATTACAAGAAAAAAATTTTTACTAGATGTTTTTCAAGTGAGATAATATTAGCAATGTGTTCATAAGTTTCTGAAATATTTTTGCAGTTTTCTGTACATTCCTGTCAGCAATAATGGTATTGTCTTGCAAAGTGGAAAAGAAAGTAAAATGAATTTTAAAAATTATCTAAACAAGTTATAATATTACTAAATTTCTAACTTGTAATGGATTTCTATTAATTTGTTAGCTTATTTTTATAGTGTAACTTTTCTTTATCAAGAAAACATGAGAGTAGGAAACATTAACAAGGAACCACAATTTCTAAGATCGGTGCTCATTTGACATAAAGTCAGATTGCAGTAAGCATTTTTATCTAAAGATTACTCTAAAAGGAATCAAAACCCAAAAGTCTGCAGGAGGCAGACAATAAATGTAAAAATATAAGCCTATTTATTTAAAAAAATATGACTATGCTAAATATTATGGAATTAAAGGTAAATAGAGTACAGGCTCCATCTGAAGACATTTAATTTGAAAAAATAAATAAGGCACTCCATGAAATTATTGAAGTTCACAGTGGATATGGCTGAGACTCACGTTGTAATCTATCTATCCAAACCTTCAGTTTATTAATATAAACTTGGAAAAAGGTACAGTAGGTTTGGGATATTAAAGCCAGAATTAAAGACATATTGTAACCCCGCTGAGTCTGAAAAAATGGTAAAAAATAGAATTTCTTGAGTATAGTTAGTTACTCACAAGTATAGTTAGGTATTTATAAGCTATTTGAGCATATTTACTACATATTTCATTAGTAACTACATCTTTTCAAACATTTATTCTATTAATAAATAAAATTTTCCCACAGTGTCATATTTCCTCCAGATCCTCCTTAACTCATCACACATTAATAAGTAAAGAAACTGTGCTCTGTGTGAAGTTCCTTTACCCTTATATTTACTTTGTAGTTGGGATTATGAGCACGTACTGTCAACAATAGCAACAACAAAATCACTCATTCTATAAATCAAAGACTACAATTAAAAATAATGATTGCCTCTTTTTACAGGTATTAATAGTCATTGCTCAGAGTGCTTTATCAATGTTTTCTATTTATTACTAATTTCAGTTAGTGACTATTTAGGAGCTCATACACATATAGGATGCTACATATAGAGGCACAATACTTGTGTAAATCATGCTATGAGTTCTTATATAGCACAAAATTTTATAATATAGTTTTAATTTCAAAATAGTAAAAGTACTAATATGGAAATGTTTAAATTGAGAGGTTCACTAAGAAAGTTTCAATAATATTCACTTGTTTTTCAGTAATAAATCCAGCATTAATACTGTTCCACATATCAAAAACACAGAAATTAGCAAAAAAGAAAGTCAAGTTTTGCCCCTCAAATATTTTCCTTCTTAGAGAGAAAATATAGTAAAAAATAAACCTATAAGTAGTAATGAATACTACAAACAAAATGAGAATGAAATTAGGAAAGAGACTAGTCTCTCTGAGGAAGTGATATAAGTACAAATAGAAGGAAATGAGGACAAATAAAGATGAAATTACTGGATATGAGATCAGAAATTTCCATTCACCCTCTCCCTCGTCCTTAGCAAAGACATATCTAATTTCTTCCTCTGTGAAGTTTCCTATGCCCTTTATGTAAGCATATTAATAATACTATAATATATGGTTTTTTGTGTTTGATCTATTTAAATTAGCATCATTTTTCCATCATCCATGGTATATTAGCTAGAAGATCATCATTATTTTTTATAATTAAATGATATTCCATTGCATTGATATGACATAACTCATTTTAAAATCATTAGTTAATGGACCTTTGTTTTGTCTATTATGAATAATGCTGTTGTGAACATTCATTAATATAAAACATGAAGTTTTATGTGTATATATGTTTTTAATTCTCTTGTGTAAAGTACAAAGTGTAGAATTGTTAGGTCATAAGTTAACTTTATTTTTTAATGTTTTGAAATACTGTCATACTGGTTTTCAAAGTGGTGGTGACATTTTGGATTTCTTACCAGCAATGTTTGAGAGTTCCAACTTTTGCACATCCTTGCCACTTGTTATTGCCATCTGAGTGTGTGTGAAAGGGCATCTAATTGTGCTTTTGACTTACAGCTTTCATATGACTGATGTGCTCAGCATTTTTTCATGTGCTTATGGGCCATTTGTAAGCCATCACTGAAAAATATTCAAATGCATTCTCCCACTTCGTACTACTCTAAGAGGTACTTCTAAGTGTGTTTTAGTTTTGACTAAGTTTGTATCTATGATATATTTTGAGTTAAATTTTGTATGTGATTGATTTCCAGTTTTAACTTCATTTATTTGAACTTGAACCACTTGAACTACTCTCAAAACTATTACTATTTCCCCCACTGAATTCTACAAGCACCCGTGGATAAAATCAATTGAGTATATGTTGTTATTATAGAACCTTAAATTACATTCCACTAATATATGTGTCTATCCTTTGGTCAGTACCACACTGTTTTGATTACTGTAGCATACTAGTGAGTTCTTAAGTGTGAACCTCTCAAGCTTGTTGTTCATTTTAAAGATTGTTTTGGCCATTCTGGGTCTCTTGCATCTCCATTTGAATTGTAGGATCATCTTCTTAGTTTTCAAAAAATAAAAAGGAAGATAGAATTTTGACAAAGGATTACATCAAATCTGTAGATCATTTTGGGGTATATAGCCTCCTAAATGATATCAATTCTATTAATCTCTGTACATGGAAAATATTTCCGTTTATTTTGGGCTTCTTTAATATCTTTAAATAATGTTTGATAGCTTCCAGATATAAATATTACACTTCTCTTGTTAATGTTGTTACATTTATTCAGGAGTATTTCATTATTTTTGATACTATTGTAAAGGTAATTGTTTTCTTAATTTCATTTATTTTTTAATTTTTTTTATTGGTTTTGCCATACAATGACATGATATCGCCATGGGTTAATTTCATTTTCAAATTGTTCATTGCTACTACAATGAGCAAAATACTGTTCAATTTTTTTCAAAATACTTGCCTTGAAACTTTCAACCTTGCTAAATTCATTTATAAGTTCTAATAGTGTTATATGAATATGAATGTATGTATGTGGGTTCCTTAGAACTTTCTATATGAAAATCATATCATCTATGAATTGAAATAGTTTCATTTCTTCTTCTCCAATGTGGCTGCCTTTTTTGCTCCTATTCTTGACTAATTAGCATGAATAAAACCTCCAACACACTCCAATATACATTGAAATAGAAGTGATGAAAGGACACACCCTTGGCTTATTTCTAATCCTAGAGGGAAAGCATTTAAATATTAAATATTTTTAATATTTAAGTACAGTATTTGCTATGAGATTTTTTTTTAATGTTTTTCTTCTTCTTCCTTTTTATTGTAGATGGCCTTTATTAGGTTGAGTATGTGTTCCTCTATTCCTAATTGGTCAAGTGTTTTTATAATGAAAGCCTCTTGGAGTATTTCAGTTGGTTTTATTGAATTGGTATCTATTGAGTTGGTTATGTGATTTTTGTTCCTTATAAATATGGTCTGTTCCATTAATTTGTATCTGTTAAATCAACTTTGATGGGATAAATCTTCACTTGGCCATGGTATATGGTCCTTTTTAGATATTTCTGGTATAGGTTTTCTAGTGGTTTGTCAAGAATTTTGCATCCATATTTACAAAGTGTATTGGCTTGCATTTTTCTTTTCTTATGACTTCTTTGTCTAGTTTTGACATCAACAAATGACAATGGATAAACAGAAATTTATAGGATGAACTGAGATATATCAGGTTTTCTAGTTTTTGAAAGAATTTGTGAAAGATTGTTACTAATTATTTTTTAAATGTTGTATCAAATTCATGCAAAAACCATATGCAACTATATTTTAGAAGGCTATATGTGAGTGTGTTTCTGTTTAATTATGAATTACATATCACATCTTTATTTGCTAGAGATTTATTCACATTGTCTATTTTCTTTTGAGTCAGTTCAAGTAATTTGTGTCATTTTCAGGGATACATCCATTTTATTGAGGTTGCACAATTTGTTGACATGCAATCATATATATTATCCTTATTTTCATCTGCACTTCTGTAACTTCAGTAGTGATATCCAAATTTTCACTCCTGGTTTTAGTAGTTTGAATCTTCTTTTTTCTTGGTTAATTTTGCTAAAGATTTGTCAATTTTGTTAATTTTCAAGAACTAATGTTTGGTTTCTTTGATACTCTTTATTTTTTTTCTGTTTCCTGTTTCATCTAGTTTCACTCTAATTATATTGATTTTTCACTCTAATCATTTATTTCATTTTAATTTATCTTAGCCCTGCTTTTAATTTAGCTTTCTTTTACTACTCCCTTAAGGAAAAGGTTTATTAAATTTAGTTTTTTTTTTCCTTTTGAATATAGGTATTTGCAGGTCTAAATTTCCTAAGAACTACTTTTGCTTCATTACATAAGTGTTATTGTGGCTTCTGTTTCTATTCATTTTAATGTAATTTCTACTTTCCCTAGAGATTATTGAGACATTTGCTGTGATGTTTCCACATATTGTTAAATCTCAATTATTGTCATTATTGATCTATAATTTTATTCCATTGTGACTAGAGAATTTTTTTCATATTTTTCTATTTTTCTAAGTTATTCACATTTGTTTTACAGCCTAACTGGTTTGATCTCCTTGCAGTCCAAGGGATTCTAAGGAGTCTTCTCTAGTATCAATTTTTCAGCGCTCGGCCTTCTTTATGGTCCAACTCTCAGATCCTTCTTTATGGTCCAACTGGAAAAACCATAGCTTTGACTTTTGATAGTTTATACAGTTTGTCTAGGGATAAATCCCTTTGAATTTATGCTTTAAGGAATTTATGGAGCATCTTGGATGTTAGAATTAATGCTTTTCATCAAATTTGTGAAATGTAGGCTATTTCATCAAATATTCATTCAGCCCCTTTCTTTTCTCTTTGAAATCTACCATTATGTAAATATGAGTATCCTTGATGATGTCTCACAGATTTCTGAGATTCTTTGTTTTTCTGCAGTCCTCTTTTCCCTTTATCAAGTGATACTACCCATTGAACGCTCTTCAATATAAATGTTTTCTATGTTGCCTAGTACAAATTTCACATTTGCTCTGAAGTGCTTTCTCAAAGTGTTCAAAATTATTTACGCAGATCTTTAGTAAAATTGTTAAATTTTTAATTTAAATTAAATGTTAGATTCATTTGGAATTATTGGTATATGACATAAAGAAAGGAAAAAATTGTATATTGTTTCCAAATAATCATGTTTCCATTACAATTTGTCATTGACTAATCCAACCTCCATCCCTCATTTAACACACATGTGAAATTTGAATCTGATAATCAAGCACTTGATATCTACATATGGTACATGAAAGCACTGAATTGCAAAATTCATTAATTTGGGACTTGATTAAAACCTTAACTGAACACGATAGTCAATAATATAAATAATATTATTAAATACAATATTTCTTGGAAAATTAATAATGTCACATGCTTATATACATTATATCAAGCCATTTAAACATTTCTAAAATTAATTATTTCAATTCTAATTTTGACTTGATAAAACTGGCATTATAGAAACTGCTAGCTTTACACAAAAATCATTTTATTTTTTGTGGGGGAGTACAATGACTGTATTTCCTAGGTTCCCTTGTAGGTACATGTGATCATGTGATTGCATACTACCCTATGGAATATATGTGATATTTTTATGTGCCATTATCATGTATGGCCCAGAAAATTTCCCATGAGAATCCCTCCATGTTCTTAACTCTTCCAGCTTATTGAAATAGTGTTAATTATTATGACACCAAAATCACAATTTAAGATATCATAATAAAGATTTCATTAAACTGAGTCTCTGAATAAGTACTTTTAGTAGGTAAGTGGCTCCATACCTCTATGCCCTAGAACTGTTCTAGATTAGTAAGTAAGAAATACACTTCCATTTTATTTAGCCATTACATTTGGAGTCTGCTTTGAAACTATAAACTGGAATGTTGCTGTAAAAAAATGTAAAACATGTGTTTTTGTTGTAGTGATTAGGAAAGAGATAGCAAAGGGAAAAAAAAAAAAAACAACCTACAGGCTGGAAATCTAGAGATCTATCTAATGCAATGCCAAACTATTTTATAAAATTGCTACCTGAAAGAACATGAAAGACAGTCACTGGACCTACAGCTCTAAAGAAAATGGCTAGAGTAAATAAACTATTCATTCAATAAACAGACCTCCTGGAGGAGGAAATGGCAAGGAGAATCCCACGTACAGAGGAGCCTGGCAGGTCTGATTTTGCAACTCTAGGAGTGTAACCTGCCAGCCTCTTTGTCCTCGGGATGTGGATCTCATGACTCAGAGACTGAGCCAGTGTCTCCTGCACTGGCAAGGGGATTTTTTACCTCTGAGCCATCTGGGAAGCCCAGTCATTTGTATAAACACTGCTTATTCCTTTTATATGGTATCACAAGTAGAATTGAGCTCAGAGAAACAGTGATTCATTGACAAAACAAAGAATAAGGTCATCTAAAGTTTGGAAAAAACAAACTAGCTTTGGACAGCAAACTCCCATTAAGATATTTTAAAACCCATTTGTATCTGTGGCAATATAATACAAAGTGTTTATCTTTCCTCTAAACATTTTTATTTTAAATGATTTCATGGTGACTACCATTAAGTATTAATAGAAAGCATGATAAAATGATGATGGCAAGAAACAATTAAAGAAACCTTAAGAATTATGTCTAAGAGAAAGCTTTGGGTATACCCTGTACCTGGAAATGATAACTAGGAAGTGGATCAATAGACTATCAGTATTTTAAGAAATAATATAGCCAAGAAAATGAGAAGGTATTCCCCCAAGTATCTTTGCCACATTGTAAATAAACCCTAGGCTTACAAGGAGCTTCCTTGGGGATTCAGATGGTAAAGAATCTGCCTGCAATTTAGGAGACTGGGGTTTGATCCCTGGGTCAGGAAGATCCCCTGGAAAAGAGAATGACTGCCCACTCCAGTATTGTTGCCTGGAGAATTCCATGGACAGAGGAGTCTACAGTTCATGGGACGGCAAAAAGTCAGACATGACTGAGCAACTAACACATTCACTTTTCAATTTCCAAGGTTTCACAGAGCAGGAAAGTGAAAGTGAAAGTCACTCAGTCATGTCCGACTCTTCATGACCCCGTGGACTCCATGGAATTCTCTAGGTCAGAATACTGGAGTGGGAAGGAAATAAAAGCTGCACTGTACCTTAAACAAATTTGATTCTCAACACTCACTACAAAAGTGGACATGGAAATTGGTAAGTAAGGAATAATTCCCCAGAGGGGAAAGCTGGAACCATTGCAAACCTTTGAGAGAACATTTAGTTTCTAATCAAAGAATTTTCTTCATTTGCCTGGGTAAGATTGTTAATAATGCCTCACTACAAAATAGAATCATTTTCTTCATCCTTGCTATTTCAGGGCTTTCTTACTTCCTACTTTTCCAATTCATTTTGTATAGATAACTTTTCATCAATCTACTGTTGTATGTTGAGTTTGAAAGTGCAGATGACTTATCTTTTGAGTTTCAGTAGTAAGATGACAGGCATCACATAGAAACTCTGTACATTGAACTGGGTATTGTTCTCTGCTTCCCTTAAATTCTCTGTAGCTGTCTGAATGATATATAACTAATGGAATGTAATCAGAGGTAACATGAGTCACATACAGACTTTGATCATAAAAAGTTTTTATATGCTTGTTTTCTGAGCTGGTTAACTGAGATAGAGATGTGAAGAACAATCTTGAATTCCAGTGTTGAAGATGGAAGTGTTACAAGCAAGATCTGATTGACTACATAAAACAGCCCACCTCCACCCTTATCTCTCCATTTGTGGTATGGCCCTAAGTTGGTATGTTTATAGCAACTACATTTCTATGTTGTTGACTCATTACGTTGCATATTTATTTCCAATAATGATGCAGACTACTTAATATCTTAGGCTTCAAATAACATAAACAATTTCAAATATAAAACCATATACTTTCAAAGGTCATTGTATTTAACTAAATCTTATTCTTATAAAATAAATTAAAAAGTAAAGTAAGTTTTGTATATCTTATATCCCAGTTTTGTATATCTTAGCATAAATATCCATTATATTGAGAATATTATAGGATTTTATATCAATGTCTAGACCTTTTCATTATGGATCATACTAGTGTGTGTGTGTGTGGGGGGGATGTTAGTAACTCAGCTGTGTCCAACTCTTTGTGACCCCATGGACTACAGCCCACCATGCTCCTCTGTCCATGGGATTCTCCAGGCAACAATACTGGAGTAGGTTGCCATTACATCAATCTAATTTTGTTTTCAAAATTTTCTAATTTCTTTTGAAGTGGTTATTTACTAAATCTATACACTCTTTTTATTGCAGATTTTTGTTTTGTGTAGAGTTTAGACAGTTTTATTTGATATTATAATTTAAATCTTTCAGGATAGGGAAATACTTGTATGGGTTTTACTTTTGTTTGGTTCATTTAAATTCTAATTCTCCTATTTGAGAAACAATTACTATTTTAGATGTCTTTAAATTGTATAGATTTTGGCATATTACATTTGGTTATATTTTTTCTCTGTGTAACATCCACTCTAAGCTATTTTACTGGTCTGTTTAACAATGTTTATGACAGTAAAAAGACTCCTTATGGCTAATAGCATGGGCCTTGATTACCATCATGGATGTTTCTCTATAGCATTAGGATATGAGGTTTCACTGCCCTTCCCCTCATCTAAGCATCCTTATGTCCATAAAGTTTCTCAGGAAAAAAGATAAAATTCCAATCAAAGAAATCCTACATTTAAATAAGTTTTTAAAATAGTCTTATTCTATTTTCCTGTCACAAAGAGAGATGCAAGTTGCCCTTCATAAAACAACTCTGCATATAGGTGAAGAACTATGTAGTTGTCTTTAAGAAATTTCACCCTGTGAAAAAAATATATGGAGTGATAATAAAAAAAAGCATAGAAAAGTGAAAATATTAACCCTTCTGTCGTATACATATTTACTTTCTTAGTGGTCTATTCTTCTTTATTCCTTTCCTTTCCAATTCTTTTCTGCTGTAATTGTGCAGAGTAAAACTGACAAATATTGGCTTAGAATATTGCCAGGTAGATAAATATCCCAATATCTGCCTATTAGGAGGCACAGAATCACAGAGAGAAAATGGCTTTTTAATGGCACAATGCAATATAGACTCAACACATTGGAAGTTAAAACTGATGACCTCTCACTTCTTGGATAATATCATTGTTCAGGAATTTCTCCTCTAAAGAACTATAGTTAATACCATAAGAAATGTTTTAATGCAATCAAATAAGCTATATATATACATTTTAATCACTCATAAAATTCATATTATACTCTTATCACATAAAATATTAAGATATTTAGCATAATGAATTCTATCAAGTTTCAGCAAAGACCTTTTCTGTGTGCATGAGAAATATGATCTTTGGTAATATTCAAACCATTTTATGACAAAATAATTTTCAATTATGTGACTATGGCACAAACTAACTTTTTTGCATTTAATCTATATGTTTGAATTCTTCCTAGATGCCTCAATTTTAACAAGGTATTTACAAAATGCTTTTAAAACTGATTAGGCTGAGTTTCTTAAAGGTCAACTTCCCCCTACCCATGTATCTCACAAGATTATTAATGGACCTGAATTTTTTTAACCTAGATAATGAATTGTACAATAAATGTGCTTCAACTTTTGATTTTTTTAAATAAATCTAACTTTTTACTAATTTTGGACACTTTTAAAAAATGCTTTAGTCTAGAAAATTGGATTTAAAAGAATAAATTACTCTTTGAAAATCACATAACTTTAAAATGAAAATAATGAAACTAATTGTTGGTATATACCCTTCTTTCCCAAATCCATCAAGAAATACCAAAAATTTCTTAGATTATTTTGAAGGTATTGAATTTTCATTATAAAATGAATAAGTGACTGTACTTTCATGTAATATTTAAAAATGGAAGATCACAGTTCTGATTTAATCCAATCAGTACATCCATCTGATTGCAACCATTCTAGTTGGAAACTAAATTAAAAAAGAAACTAAACTTTTGAAATTAATTTTTCTTGGTCATAACAGGATGAGATCATAGGAAAGAATGAAAGTTATGATGAGGCAAAGGAGCATAGAATAAATAAAAAGGAGAAATAAGGGGAGAATTAAAGGAAAGCTCAAAGTTAATAAATATTGTGCATATTCTCTGCTTTACATACTGTATTTAGTGCTCTTAAATAAGCAATTTCAATTCATCTTAACCATCTGAGGTAGACAGATATTATTAATCCTGTATTATAAATGACAGTACTCAGTTTTAAAGTGAAAGTTTTAACCATTCAGTCATGTCCAACTCTGCAACCCCATGGACTGTAGCCCACCATGCTCTTCTGTCCATGGAATTCTCCAGGTAAGAATACTGGAGTGGGTTGCCATTCCCTTCTCCAGGGGATCTTCCCAAGCCGGGGATCAAACAGGGGTCTTCTGCATTGCAGGCAGAGTCTTTACTGTCTGAGCCACCAGGGAAGCCCCTTTATATCAACACGATCATAAAGGTATTACTTTTGATGAATGAGTCAAAGTAGATATTTATGAAAATAATAAAATTAGCATATACATGCATCAGACACTGCTTTAACTGAAAACAGTTTGGATACATTCATTACTGGAAAAGGCTTCTTTTTTGAGCATGAATTTACTTATTTCAATTTCCTCAAGTTCTGTCTCATGAAGACAACTAAAATACAATGTCACGATTTTATTTGTTATGCCAGAGTAAGAAGTTGTGAATCATTCAAAATTCATAATCCAGGGTTTTCATCGTTTGTCTCCAATCTCTTCATTTTTCTTGATCATGTCTAATTCAAAATCAGTTTTTATACCTTTTTTAGATAACTTCCAAAACATGAATTACTTTCAGAAAAAAAATGTTTCTTTTTCTTATAAATAATAAACAAGTTTAAATTCATTTATGGAGCTTATATTGTAATGCTGCTGCTGTTGCTGTGTCGCTTCAGTCATGTCCGACTCTGTGCAACCCCATAGACAGCAGCCCACCAGGCTCCCCCGTCCCTGGAAAGAACACTGGAGTGGGTTGCCATTTCCTTCTCCAATGCATGAAAGTTAAAAGTGAATGTGAAGTTGCTCAGTCATGTCCGATTCATAGCAACCCCATGGACTGCAGCCTACCAGGCTCCTCTGTCCATGGGATTTTCCAGGCAAGAGTACTGGAGTGGGGTGCAATTGCCTTCTCCAATTGTAAGAATAATGATATTCCTTATTTACTTACTTAATGTTATGAAGTCCTTAATACATATTATCTCTTTGATTGACACAACACTGGAGGGTACATTTTTATCACACACACTTGAAAGATGTAAAGATAGAAGCCATAATATCCTCTGCAGATTATTATCAACTGGAATAGAATGGTTAGGAAATTGCTCAAAGACACAAAGTTAGAAAACTGGAAACTAAGATTAAAGCTCATATCAGTTAAAGTCCAAAAGCTCTTTACTAAAAGAAGGTAAAGTGAACAGGGTGATTTCCAATATAAAGGAGCATCCTGCATGTGATGACCATGAAATCTGCTTTTAAGATTCCCTAGTGTGAGGATCCTAAGTGATTGCTGATACCATATTGTGCCCTCTAAAATCTATTTCCTTATTTAAACTTTATTTAAAGTAAGGCCTGCTCCCAGCCAATGACTGAACAGGATACTAAAAAAAACTAAGTTATGCCTATTGCTAGGAGATAGAAGATTCTTCTTCTTTTTTTTTAATTAATTATTTTTTTCTTTACATTATCATGTTGGTTTTGCCATACATTGACATGAATCCGCCATGGGTATACATGTGTTCCCCTCCCAGAACCCCCCTCCCACCTTCCTCCCGATTCCATCCCCCTGGGTCATCTCGGTGCACCAGCCCTGAGCATCCTGTATCATGCATCAATCCTGGGCTGGCGATTGATCTCACATATGATAATTTACATGTTTCAGTGCTGCTCTCCCATATCATCCCACCCTTTCCCTCTCACATAGAGTCCAAAAGACTGTTCTATACATCTGTGTCTCTTTTGCTTTCTCACATACAGAGTTATCATTACCATCTTTCTAAATTCATATATATGCGTTAACATATTGTATTGTTTTTCCTTCTGGTTTACTTCACTCTGTATAATAGGCTCCAGTTTCATCCACCTCATTATAACTGATTCAAATGTATTCTTTTTAATGGCTGAGTAATATTCCATTTTGTATATGTACCACTGCTTTCTTATCCATTCATCTGTTGATGGACATCTAAGTTTCTTCCATGTCCTAGCTATTGTAAACAGTGTGGTGATGAACACTGGGGCACACGTGTCTCTTTCAATTCTGGTTTCTTCGGTGTATATGCCCAGCAGTGGGATTGCTGGGTCATATGGCAGTTCTATTTCCAGGTTTTTAAGAAATCTCCACACTGTTCTCCATAGTGGCTATACTAGTTTGCATTCCCACCAACAGTGTAAGAGGGTTCCCTTTTCTCCACATCCTCTCCAGCATTTATTGCTTGTAGACTTTTGGATGGCAGCCATTCTGACTGGTGTAAAGTAGTACCTCATTGTGGTTTTGATTTGCATTTCTCTGATAATGAGTGATGTTGAGCATCTTTTCATGTGTTTGTTAGCCATTTTTATGTCTTATTTTGAGAAATATCTGTTGAGTTCTTTGGCCCACTTTTTGACTGGGTCATTTATTTTTCTGGAATGGAGCTGCAGGAGTTGCTTGTATATTTTTGAGATTGTTTGTCTGTTGCTTCATTTGCTATTATTTTCTCCCATTCAGAAGGCTGCCTTTTCACCTTGCTTTTAGTTTCCTTTGTTGTAAAGAATCTTTTAATTTTAATTAGGTCCCATTTGTTTATTTTTGCTTTTATTTCCAATATTCTGGGAGGTGAGTCATAGAGGATCCTGCTTTGGTTTATGTTGGAGAGTGTTTTGCCTATGTTTTCCTCTAGGAGTTTTATAATTTCTGGTCTTACGTTTAGATCTTTCATCCATTTTGAATTTATTTTTGTGTATGGTGTTAGAAAGTGTTCTAGTTTCATTCTTTTACAAGTGGCTGTCCAGTTTTCCCAGCACCACTTGTTAAAGAGGTTGTCTTTTCTCCATTGTATATTCTTGCCTCCTTTGTCAAAGATAAGGTGCCCATATGCGCGTGAATTTATCTCTGGGCTTTCTATTTTGTTCCATTGATCTATATTCCTGTCTTTGTGCCAGTACCATACTCTAAGAGAACACTTTGCATCCATAGATTTCTCTTCCAGCTCGGTCCAAACATTCTTAGAATTTTGGTAGTCTACCACTTTCCTTCCTGCCTGTCTTCCCTATCTCTTTCATAGGGGTCACACAGCATTGCATAGTCTAAATTTTCTCAGGCTCCTCAAGTTCCCTCCTTACTTTTCTCAGTATAGCCACCAATAAAACTTTTGGACAAATAATTCCTTTTTCTAATACCTTAGGTAAGTTTCACATCTGAGAAGTAGGAGAAGGCTGCTGTTAGGATATCCCAATGTACCTGCTCATGTACCTTAGGCATGACCTTCCTTAGGAAGGACATCTCTAATACACTTGCAGAAGTTAACGCATGTAAAGACCAGCGAGCAATAAATGTTTGTTTTCCCACTGATTCTCAGTAAACCATAACTTACATAGATCCAATTAGTCTACTCTACTTATTGTCTTGTTTTTCTGAATCTCAGACTTAAAAGCTGAATAACATCTTCTGGGCCTAGTATATAGAATGGATGTGAGGATTAGATAAAATTATAAATGACATGTTCTTTGAAAGTGTTTAAAAATAACAATGTAAGTATTACTTTTACTGAATTCCTGTGTTACACAGAGATACATTCAGCACCTCAGTTCTTCGTTAAAAAGTAAATAAACATTCTTATCAGTAGCAAAAAATGTCACTGGATAAATATGGATGCTTTCTTAAGTGCAAAGTAAGTGCAGTGAAGAATGGTAATAAAAGCCCCATAAATAAAGTTCTGAATTATGTAAATTGTTCTTCAAAGCACAGAATACATATAGTCTTAGAAACATATATTGAGAGAATATGGGAAAAAGACAGCATGGTGTGGAAGAGCAGGGATTTTGAGGTTACATATTTTAATTAAACTGTCTGGTTTACCTACATAACAATGTGAATTATTTACACGTCATATAAAAATTTGAAATAAAATTTACTTTGGAGATTTGTTATGATGCCTGAATAACATAACTTACATAACTTGCTAAAAATATCTTTCTATAGGTATTTAATATTATTTCTAATCCTTTGCTCAGGTTAGGGAATAAAGGTGTGTGTATGTGTGTTAGGTGCTCAGTCCTGTCCAACTCTTTGTGACCTCATGACTGTAACTCGCCAGGCTCCTCTGTCCATGTAATTCCCCAGAGAAGAATACTAGATTAGGATGCCATGCCTTACTCCAGGAGATCTTCCCAATCCAGGGATCGAACCCAGGTCTGCTGCATTGCAGGTGGATTCTTTACTATATGAGCTACCAGGGAAGCCCTGGATCTCAATTTTATACTGAATTATAAGGATAATGATGATGGGGGCTTCCCTGATAGCCTAGTTGGTAAAGAATCTGCCTGCAATGCAGGAGACCCTGTTTTAATTCCTGGGTCGGGAAGATCAAGTGGAGATGGGATAGACTACCTACTTCAGTATTCTTGGGCTTCCCTTATGGCTCAGCTGGTAAGGAATTTGGCTGCAATGCAGAAGACGTGGGTTCTGTACCTGGGTTGGGAAGATTCTCTGGCGAAAGGAAGGGCTACCTAATCCAGTATTCTGGCCTGGAGAATTCCATGGGCTGTATAGTCCATGTGGTCACAAAGTGTCAGACAGGACTGAGCAACTTTCACTTTCGTAAGGATGATAATATCTAGGATTTAATATGCATCTTTCACACACTATATAAGAGATGCTTTATAAATGGCATTTCATTTAGTTGAAAAATATGATTCTTTGTGACTAGTATTATTAGGTCAATTTTACAATGAAAAATCTGAGTGTCATAAAAGTAAAGTTCAGGGTCAGTCAACAAATAAGTGGGAAACAGAAATAAATTGAAACCTAGTGTGTCTGACTTTAAAAGCTCACACTCATAACTTTAACAATGTATTTTCTACACAAGGTTGAGGTGGGATTCAGGAAAATCTTCATTGATGTCTTACTGTGCCATTATAAGAATAACTAGAAAAAAAGTGTAAGAATGGCACATGCCCTTACTAGAAGCTAGCTCATAAAGATAAGCTCATAAGATAGCTCCTGCCCTCCAGCAAGGAGCAAGAGAATTTGTCCTCTCTTGGGAAGCAGAATCACCTAAATTCTTTCCTTTCTGTTCATCAACCACAGTCATCATCTGATCAGCCTTGTGAGAAAATGAAGTATAATGTTAGTCCATGCTTATACCCAAGGCCTTCAACATCATTTTTCTCTCCTGTTCATTGTGAAAATAATACAAGAATCAAACTTTCATTCCACTTTTAAAATGAAAGGAAATACACTGGAGGTAACATGTTATTCAATGTCATTCATGCTCAGGTATATTTAGTTACCTTACAAGTGCAAATGGTTGGCTTAAGAATGGTGTCTATTTGGAAAGAAGAGTTAAAAGGCTTGGAGAAAACCAGGAAATTCATCCTAAAGTACAAGAGGAATTCTAACTCAGAAGGAACAAGGTCAATGAAATCCAATTTGCAGAAGTCAAAGTCAAGCTTGTCTTGGTATAGTTTTAGTCTTATTTACCTAAAACTGTGTCCACACTTGCCAGATCAGAGAAATGGTAAAGCAATTTTCACTGTAACATGATATTTTCACCAACAAAACTAGAGTCATTAATAATTACTGCAAACAGCACAGGCATATTTCAAGGCTGTGGCTTCTGCTAGTATTGTTTTTGCTTACACTGAATTGCTAAAAAAATTATTAACTTTGCTTTTATTATCATTTATTTTTAGATGGAGTGATAAATGCAGCAACTTATATACATGTTTTCATACTAACTTTTGATATGGGGTATTTTTTGGTTTTCTATTCCTTCCTTATCATGTTTTTAACAATCTTTATGTAAGAATTACTATTTTATAATACAGAAAAGAAAATTAAAGGTCAGAAAGGTAAAGGAATTTTTCAAGAACTGGGAACTGGACTAAGGCCATTGCTTTTTTATTTTTTAATTTATCAATAAATTCTCCAACAAACTATATTAGATTTAGGATTTCTTTTATTTTGTCCCATGTAAAAATTTATGAAGCTGTATATTGTTGAGTAGAAAGTCTAGAGTAGCATTTTACATACTATAAGTTAAAATCCCCAGGACATGGAAGCAACCTAGGTGTCCATCAACAGACGAATGGATAAGAAAGCTGTGGTACATATACACAATAGAATATTACTCAGCCATTAAAAAGAATACATTTGAATCAGTTCTAATGAAGTGGACGAAACTGGAGCCTATTATACAGAGTGAGATAAGCTAGAAGGAAAAACAACAATACAGTATACTAACACATATATATGGAATTTAGAAAGATGGTAACGATAACCCTGTATGCGAGACAGCAAAAGAGACACAGATGTATAGAACAATCTTTGGGACTCTATGGGAGAGGGAAAGGGTGGGATGAAATGGGAGGACAGCATTGAAACATGTAAATTATCATATGTTTAATCAGTCGCCAGCCCAGGTTTGATGCTTGATACAGGGTGCTCAGGGCTGGTGCACCGGGATGACCCAGAGAGATGGAATCGGGAGGGAGGTGGGAGAGGGGTTCTGGAAGAGGAACACATGTATACCCATGGTGGATTCATGTCAATGTATGGGAAAACCAACACGATAATGTAAATAAAAATTTTTAATTAATTAATTAATTTAAAATAAAAAATATAATCCCTCAACAGGTCAGGAAATCAAGACCAATTTTTTTGAGATTAACAAGGTAAATTATATAATAACAATAGGCCTTTTGGTCCCCTACTACCATATAACAAATTACTTAAAACTTAGTGATTAGGAGAGCTGATCATTAGTGTTTTACTGAAATTCAGACAGAAAAGCTTTGGGAAAGAGCTATTTCTGCTTCAGGTAATCTGAGGTCTTAGCTGGGATGCTTCAAAAGACTAGTGATTGGAATAGCTGGGCACTAATCAGGTCTCTCTCTTGATCTCTGTCTGCCTCCCCCGAATCCTCATCAACCTCCCACATGGGCTTTTCACACAGTTTGGTGACCTGGGATAGTTAGCCATGGTCTTCCTCATAGCTTGATGACTTGGGATAGTTGCCCTTCTTGTGTGTTATGCTAAAGTTCCGAGGACAAGTGTTCCAAGAGCCGTGAAGTAAAAAGTGTCAGTCTCTTTCTCAAAGCATGGGCTAGAAAAACACAGTATCACTTCAGCAATATTCCATCCATTGAAACAATTACAGAGTCAACCAAACTTCAAGGACAAGAATATGGAACTCACCTCTACATAAATGCAAATCTAGGAGAAATGTCTAAAAATCTGTGGACATTTTTAGTCTGGCAAAAAAAAAATCATGAAAATTTTGTGTCTGTTGCATATATGTGAGTATATACTTGGTTAAGTTGTATGTTTCTTTTGACAAGTAAAATTCAAACATTTTTGAAAGTCACTGATCTTACCATTTATATACTAATTTTGTTCAATAGTCCTCCCAATTTTACTTTACTCCAAAACATGCAACTTAAGTTGCTGTATCTAATTTGTATTCATTTTCTAAAATAAGGAAAGTAGTATATAGGCTAAACTGTATACACCGCATCATATAGACATTTAAATTTTCTAGATGAGGGATAATAAAATCATTGTCATAATGAAAGCATTTATTTCATATTTCTAAATTCCATTCAAACATTATATAATAACTTATAAATAAATATTGAAGATTTTTCTCTTACTATTGTGGAAAGTAAAGGATAAATGGCTAGTGATAGGTATGAAATAATAAAAAAAAATTGATGCCATTTCTGATGCAATTATCCAAATAAAATATTTTACTTGCAGATTTCTTTTATATAGATATTGATTACACCCATTTTGCAGAGAAATTCAAGTTTTGAGAATTGAAATATCTAACTCAAATCACACAACTGGTTGGTAGAATTGAAATTTAGCACAGCTAATTATTATGCCAATGATATTTGCATAAATTTGCTATTTACAATTTTAAAATGCAAATATTTTAATAAATACTATGTTATGCTATTTCCTAAAGTTTTTCTGAATTTCAGGCCACCAAATTATTTCTCCACACTACCATTTTATAAATCATAGAAAGCATATAAAACAGTAGAAACACTGTTGTTTAGTCGATAAGTCACATGGGGTCCTTTGTGGTCCCTTGTACTGTAGCCCACCAGTCTCCTCTGTCCATGGGATTTCCCAGGCAAGAATACTAGAGTGGGTTGACATTTCCTTTTCCAAGGGATCTTCATGACTCAGGGATCTAACCTGTGTCTCCTGCATGGGCATGCAAATTTTTTACCACTGAGCCAAAAGGGAAGCTACAATAGAGAAGTTACTTATAATTTAATTCTTTTAAAGAAAGTGATTTTATCACCTTTCTTCAGATTAAAAGAAAAGGCAATTTTATTTTAAATATTTGCAGAAAGAGAAATGTTATAAATCTTGGTTCAGTTCAGTTCAGTAGCTCAGTTGTGTCTGACTCTTTGTGACCCCATGGACCACAGCACACCAGGCCTCCCTGTCCATCACAGACTCCTAGTTTTTCCCCAAACTCTTATCTATTGAGTTGGTGATGCCATCCAACCATCTCATCCTCTGTCGTCTCCTTCTCCTCCTGCCCTCAATCTTACCCAGCATCAGGGCCTGTTCAAATGAGTCAGCTCTTTGCATCAGGTGGCTAAAGGATTGGAGTTTCAGTTTCAACATCAGTCCTTCCGATATACATTCAGGTCTGATCTCCTTTCAGATGGACTGATTGGTTCTCCTTGGAGTCCAAGGGACTCTCAAAAGTCTTCTCCAACATCACAGTTCAAAAGCATCAATTTATCAGTGCTCATCTTTCTTTATAGTCCAACTCTCACATCCATACATGACTACTGGAAAAACCATAGCTTTGACTAGACAAACCTTTTTGTTAGCAAAGTAATGTCTCTGCTTTTTAATATGCTGTCTAGGTTGGTCCTAACTTTCCTTCCAAGGAGTAAGAGTCAAATTTCATGGCCGCAGTCACAATCTGCAGTGATTTTGGAGCCCCCCCCCCAAATAAAGCCAGCCACTGTTTCCACTGTTTCCCCATCTATTTGCCATGAAGTGATGGGACCAGATGCCATGATCTTAGTTTTCTGAATGTTGAGCTTTAAGCCAACTTTTTCACTCTCCTCTTTCATTTTCATCAAGAGACTCTTTAGTTCTTCTTCACTTTCTGCCATAAGGATGGTACATCTGCATATCTGAGGTGACTGCTATTTCTCCTGACAGTCTTGATTCCAGCTTGTACTCCCTCCAGCCCAGTGTTTCTCATGATGTACTCTACGTATAAATTAAATAAGCTGGGTGACAATATAGAGCCTTGATGTACTCCTTTTCCTATTTTGAACCAGTCTGTTTTTCCAAGTCCAGTTCTAACTGTTGCTTCCTGACCTACATACAGATTTCTCAGGAGGCAGGTCAGGTGGTCTGGCATTTCCCTGTCTTTCAGAATTTTCTACAGTTTATTGTGATCCACACAGCCAAAGGCTTTGGCATAGTCAATAAAGCAGAAATAGATGTTTCTCTGGAATTCTCTTGCTTTTTTGATGTCCAGTGGATGTTGGTAATTTGATATCTGGTTCCTGTGTCTTTTCTAAGGCCACCTCCATCATCTGGAAGTTCACAGTTCATGTATTGCTGAAGCTTGGATTGGAGATTTCCATCTTAATATCAGATGATTATATTATAAATTCATTTTTATTTAATTTCATTCATTTATTTCCATAGTTTATATTTGAAATCTAAATTTAAAAGGGAGAAAATATTCATCAATCAATCTCTAAATAGTACACTTTCATACATAATTTTAAATTATTATTTGTGAGAAATAACTGGAAAAAGATGTTATGAACTAAAGAGGTTTTTATATTTAGAAGGAAAGGCAAAAATGAATTAAAATATATACATCAAACAAATGCAAAATGATTTATGTCCTTTTAAAGCAAACACTTTGGTGATGAAGAACAGATTATGGCTGAAATATAGTAAATGTGCGTCGGGATTACAAAGTGGATTTTACATGATTAGGACAGCTGGGTGGGGAAGCCATTGTAAATTGATACTTAGACTAAGTTTTAAAGAATATTTAGAAATTTTCTGAATAAATAAGTAGAATTCCAAGAAGACTAAACATTATGTAAGGAGAAAGGAAAGAATGACTGCATGAAATGTTTAAGATGTACAAATAATTTGAGATAAGAATGCCTATAACATGAATGTAGGTAGCCTTAGTGATAATCCCAATACAAATAGACTC
Organism: Antilocapra americana; assembly: GCA_007570785.1. NCBI lineage: Eukaryota > Metazoa > Chordata > Mammalia > Artiodactyla > Antilocapridae > Antilocapra > Antilocapra americana. Next base: position 10,341,261 of record ML661344.1, on the reverse strand, counting down.
TATACTGATTTAAGCAGAGCTAGGATGAACTATATTGAGTCAATTAGAGATAGATAACTGATGTCAGTGTATTGTTGAACAAATGTCAGTGTCTGAAATCAGCATCTTATGACAGGAAGAAAACAACTTAAAGTTTCCTCATTAGTTAATTAAATAAAATAAGTTTGAGTACCTTTCCCTGTGTTCATTTCAGGAAACTGCACTATCTCCAAACAGGTAAATAAGTGTGAAAGTCTCACATTGGCACAGTGAAGGTCCTCTGTTACTTTGGTTTTTCCCACCTAATCTTCATCTGTCTTATCAGTGTTTTGTGGACCTCCAACATGACATTAAATTTAGACAATGTGATATTCAAAAGCAGAAAATTCTGAGAAAAGTGTCCATGATATCAGCAACAGATAGGGAGCATCTCTTCTTCATTCTACAGTTAAGGCAATAATGAACCTCATTGGGGTTAAATGCAGGAATACTGGAGGCAGGCTGCTTGGGGTTAGAGTCTTTCTTTGTTTCTTATGAGCTATGTTACCTTGGGATAATTACTTAATCTCTGTTAAATGGAAATGACAACTCACATAGTGGTTGTATGTATGGATTAGTTAATGTTTACAAAGCACTTAGAAATGTGCTTGGTCAACAAAATTCAGCTATTTGTTATCAATAGAACATGGTTTGTATTGAGATATGCAGATGGGAAACAAAAGAGCCTGGCGGACTACAGTCCATGGGGTTGCAAAGAGTACAGTGTTACTGCTGCTGAGAGTGCACAGGTACACACGCGCGCGCGCACACACACACACACACACACGATAATAGCACCCAGGTCTTTTGTTTCCCATCTGCGTATCTCTTGTGAGGGTTCTGCTCTATGGGAAACAGCCAAGTTCTGAACTAAGCCTGATGCTGAAGAAAACTTTAACAGTTTGACAGAGGAGTTCCCACCTAATGGGCATCCCAAGTGGCACAGTGGTAAAGAGTCTGCCTGCCAGAGCAGGAGACACACGAGACATGGATTTGATACCTGGGGTAGAAAGATCTCCTTGAGAAGGAAATGGCAACCCATCCCAGTATTCTTTCCTGGAAAATTCCACGGACAGAGGAGACTGGTGGGGTATAGTACAAGGGATCACAAAAGACCCCATGGATTTCCCATAGAACAGAACCCTCACGGCAGTTTGTGGTAAACAGGTAAATATTCTTTGGTACACTAGGTGTAATTTACCAGGGCTCTGGGTGGCATAGTCACTGAGGGGAGGGAATAGGTCTTTGAATGGCAAGCTAATGAATATTGGGAAAAGTGGGATTTTAAAGCATAACATTTATTAAGATAGCTTCAGTATAGTGTAATTTACCTCTAATAAGTGCCTCGGGTGGAAGAGTTGGGTGGAAATTTGGTAGTAGATTCTGTGTGGTCTTATATGCAACAAGTTAACTGAGTTAGATTTAGTAGTGGGGAAAACTCATGAAGGATAAAATAAAAAGAGATGGAAATCACGACATCTCTTTCACAATAGGTTATATTCATAATCCATTGTTCATCATCCCTTTTGGACAGTAACAACAACAGGCTTTTTCATCAGAGTTTTCACCTACTTTTGGCCAGTGCTCTAAGCCTGCGAAGGTTGCACTGTTCCTTCCCACACATAGAGTTGCCCTGCATGGCACTTGTTAGCTTATACCTATAATTGAAATACAGTTTAAAAAAAGAGAAGAGTCCTGTGTAAGAAGTACTCTTTATGGCAGCGAAATGCAATCTTGACCATCACATGTTACCCTGTCTCCAAAAAGCTGCCCTTTGCTTTCCAAGCTTATGGTAGGGGACTATCCAATGCTTTCTGAATCACAGAGAGTATTTCTAGTTTCTGCATAAGTCTGCAAGGCAATAAACATTTTTGAAATAGTAGCTCATTTTTAAAAAAGCAAATAAATAGTTTAAAAGCCCAATGAAGAGTAGAGTGAGCCATATCATTTTTTATCATATTTACATTCAGAATTTTAATGGCACTTGACTCTGAAATCATTCCAGTAAAGCGGAAAATTAATATTTTAATATCTCTACCACTCCAACAAATAGAAATAAGTAGAATAAGTAGTAGGAAGAAAATGTTCTAGTATTAACTATATTTATGAATATTTATCACCCCTACCCATCAGATTACTGCTTTTTGTGTGCTTATGTGTGTATGTGTGTGTGTTTGTGTGTGTGTATATATATATATATATATATATATATATATGCACACTCACATAAATCACTTTAGAACAAACACTAGCAATTGTTTCACATTTATGGAAAAGAGAATGACAACTTGTTTCTAATATTCTGATTGGATTTTGTCATAATTTTTACTGAGTGAATCCAAAATAGTGAAGCATAGCTAATAAAAAAATATTATCCAATAGGTTTTTCACACAATGACAACATTCTTATCAGCTCTTCTTCATCTAGATGGGGGAATGGCAGAAAAATAAGAGGAAATAAAAGTATAATGTGGCTTTGCTGGCTGTGATAATATGCAGAAATCCATTTTGCTTCAGGGTCATGTGCTGTAAAAATCTGACCCAAGTGGCTGTGGCTCAGTTTTGTTCAATATACATATTCATTTATTTCTGGAAGGAGCACACTGACCAAGTGCTTTATTAAAACAAACAAACAAACAAAAACAATGAAAAAACAAAAATAAATTATCATGTTAAGTGATTTTTTATTTATATAAAAGGAATTAGAATTTTTATATTTGTGGGCACAATTAATAATGTGTGCTCAGTCACTTCAGTAGTGTTGGACTCTCTGGGGCCATATGGACTGTAGCCTACCAGGATCTGCTGTCCATGGGATTCTCCAAGTCAAGAATACTGGAGTGGGTTTCCATGCCCTCCTTCAGGGGATCTTCCCAGCCCGTGGTGTTTCCTGTGGCTTCTACATAGGAGGCAGATTCTTTATCTCTGAGCCACCTGGACTCTCCTAATTAATAATGACATCAATACAAGAGCTACCCAACATGGGATAAACATTCATCCCCAGTATCAGTCTCCAGTCTTATTGAGGTTGACCTTAATGCTTCTGAATATTATAAATAAAGACCTCAATGGCACAAGTTTTGACAGGTACCATTTAGTTACCTCTTCTTCCTTGGCAACATCTTATCCCAAAGAGTGCTGCCATAATTAAAATACAAAAGAGATCAAGCCTTATGTCCAGGAGGACAATTGAAAAATTAAGGAATTAAATGTAATAGATTGGATTAAGTGAGTTAGAGAAATATGATTTTATTCTTTACTAGCTAAGATCACCTGTAGTAATACAGGTAACATGTCAAATAATTTGTATATTGTAACTAGTGCTATTTCTAAAACAAAGTAAAGATTAAATAAACATTAGCCTACTATGTTAGTTATATTATCGAAAGTGTTTTTTTCTAGTTTCATAGACCATTTCACTTCAGAGCTAAATATCTTTCAAAAATCTATTTAAAATGACTTTTACTGCTCCTACAAATAAACACTTACACACATACATATACATATATGTTCATATTTATGGGCATACACATATATATATATATATGTAGTAAAAGCAAAAATAGCTGTAAAACCTTCTTTGAAAATAAGAACTATAATGAAAGTCTACATTTGAGGGTAATGCCAACACTTAAAATTTTTGTTAAAAAGGAGAAATGCCTTATCCATATTGATGCAGAAAAATTGGGCCAAGCAGTTACTCTAGATACCAAACTAATTTGTCAACATACTTAAATATGAGGATAACTTTTTAACCACAATTTTTCTTTATAAAGAGCAATGCTGCCTTTTTATATTCTTAAAATATTCTCTTCTTAAAGGCCACTCTTTCTATTAGTGTATTCTGAACAGCACTGCTTTATTTGGGAAAGGCACTACAGCTAGAAATGACCTCAATTAACGCTAAATTTGAATCTTATAGAAATAATACAATAAAAAATAGAAATAAACATAGAGATTTAATAGCTATTTATAGAGATATTGATTCTCAGTTGTAAATGTGAGATGTCTTTAAAAGAAGCCCTTTAAAATGTCAGTAGAAATGGATAGAGGAAGCAGTAAGTAATGTTGAAAGATTGCAATTATTAAAAAAAAAAGAGAGAGAGAGAAATTATCCTCATGTTATGTAAATGATATCCTGTGACATGAAATATAGTTCCCATTAGATCAAAAATATCATATCTCAAATAACTTAGAAATAAAGGGGAAGTTGGAAGTTAGATGAGTCAGTATATGCTTTTAGAGGTCATGAAGGCAATGATGCTACAATTGCATGTGATGGTTTGAAAAAATTATTAGTATATTGTGAGACTGGCAAAAGTAACTTTTCCAAATTAATATTTTATACACATATTTTTAAATGCTTATAATAGATTTTTTTCTTTGGCTGTACTGCATGTCTTGCAGGGTCTTAGTTCTCTAACCAGGGACTGAACCCACACCCTAGGCAGTGAAAGCATGAGTCCTAACCACTAGACCGCCAGGGATAGATTGGGAGATTGGCATTGACATATACACATTAGTATATATAAAATAGGTAACTAATAAGAACCTACTGCATAGGGAGCTCTACTCAATACTCTGCAATGACCTAAATGGGAATAGAATCTAAAAAAGGGTCATGTATATGTGTGTGTGTGTGTGTGTGTATGAAGAGTGAAAATGACTCTGTCATGCCCGACTTGGCGACCTCATGGACTATACAGTCCATGGAATTCTCCAGGCCAGAAGACTAGAGTCAGTAGCCTTTCCTTCTCCAGGGGATCTTTCCAACCCAAGGATCAAACCCAGGTCTCCATTGCAGGCAGATTCTTCATTAGTTGAGCCACAATGGAAGCCAAAGAATACTGGAGTGGGTAGCTATCCATTCTCCAGGGGATCTTTCCAACCCAGGAATCCAACTGGGGTCTCCTGCATTGCAGGTGGATTATTTGCCAACTGAGCTATGAGGGAAGCCCATGTATATGTGTACACACACACACACACACACACACACACGTGCACACACACACAGTTAGATAGAAAGATATACAGACAGATAGATAGATTGGAGAAGGAAATGGCAACCCACTTCAGTATTTTTGCCTAAAGAATGCTATGGACAGAGGAGACTGGTGGTTTGCTGTCCATAGGGTCACATAGAATTGGACACTACCGAAGTGGCTTAGCATGCATGCATGCATTGGAGAAGGAAATGGCAATCCACTCCAGTATCCTTGCCTGGAGAATCCCAGGGACTGAGGAGCCTGGTGGGCTGCTGTCTATGGGGTCGCACAGAGTCGGAGCATAAGTTGCTGGAAGTGGAAGTGTGGAAGTGTCAATTGTGTTCAAATCTTTGCAACCCATAGACTGTAGTCTGCCATGGCTCCGCTGTCTCTGGAATTCTCAAGACAAGAATACCTGGGAATGGGTTAACATTCCCTCCTCCAGCGGATCTTCCTGACCCAGGGTTCGAACCCAGGTCTCCTGCATTGCAGCATATTCTTTACCATATGAGCCACCAGAGAAGCAAGAAAGGCCAATGAAAATTATGCATTAATGAGTTACTGTCATAAATAACTGCAGCTCCAGTCCACTGAAGGCCCTCTGAGAAACCATTTCAAATCTGAATTAGAATCACTACGCAGGAGTTAGACAATAGAAAAGCTAAAAAATTTTGCCCATTGACTACCACTCTCCATTGAGTGACAATTATTTCTGGGGGTACAAATTTTCCTTGACTTCCTAGTTATACTTGGTTTGTGGCTGGGCAACTTCCTTCATATCCTTTGGTAGATGAGAGATGAAGTTACTTAAAATGAGAATTTTTCAAAATGCCAAAAACTGTCTATCAGAGCTATGGAGAATTCAGGTGGGCAAAGGGCTATAGGGTAGAATTTCAATAGCATCTGCTTTAAGATATTGTTGAGATATTTTATCCATCAAAATTGAGTATTTCAGAAAATTCACTGGCTATCAGTGGTTAGGACTCTGCATTTTCATGGATGAGGGCCCAGATTTAATCCCTGCTTGAGTAACTAAGATTCCACAAGCCAAGAAACACAGCCAATAAATAAATAAATAATTTCAATGCTTCACACTTTCGCTTTAACAGCTCTAGTCATCAAAAAAAAAATTACATCAATATTTTATGGTTATCTTTGATTACCATACATCCAACTGAAACAAAATTCCTAAGTGCTTCAGGTGCAAATTCTAGTTCAATTGACCATAGTAGAGTTTAGGAACAAAATAAGCTGCTTAATTTACATTCAGGTAACTCTTGCTCAGTCCTGAACTAGCCCCAGCAATTCTACAAGAAAAAGATGTTAAACCAGCTTCCTTTCTTTTAGCTGCAATTATGCATTTGGTTCCATAGAGTTCTGCCTTTACTCATTCTCACCATCTTGCAACATGACTATATAAAGTAAAGGCTTTACTGTTTTTACTTATTATCTCCAATGGCAAAAAAATAAATTCTTTGCATTTTTAAGACACTAACAGTCCCTCAGTGAAATGTAGAGAGTACAGCAAAAATGCCAACCCAATAGCCAACATTTAGAGTCCTTCATTTTAACAATGTGAACAAAAGAGGGGAATTTAGAGTCAGATATGTCAGGTTTAAAATTCTTGCTTCTCCTTTCCCTAAGAATCTCTTTTTTAGGAGTTTGATGTGTTCTTTGAAGCTCCAGTAAAACCCCAATAAAATATCACTAGTAAAATAGGGATACTATTAATTATCTCATAGCAATATAGTGAGGAATAATGAAATATCATATGTAAGAAGCCTAGTACAATGACAAGTCCATAATATGCATTCAGTAATGGAGACTATGATTGTTAATAGAAACATTTTCAACCAAGCCATTATGTTTACATGTTTCAAACCATAAAGATGATATAAACAAATCTTACTGAAAATTATATATCAGGTAGATGATAAAACTACTATAATGTCCCTCAAAGACAACTATAATGACTTTTCAAATTTCTTTGCTGCAGCAAACCACATTTCTTGGGTTTATTATGTGCTAACTCTGTGGTGTTAGAGAAGGAAAATAATTTCTTGTACTACATAATAGGAAATTTAAATCAAAAGGAGTCCATATCTTTTCAATAATTGTTGTATGCTACAATTATGTCAACAGATGTGTATCTTAAATCCACCTACAGGAAGTAAAATTTACCACACAACTGCTACCATTATTCATTAAATCTTTGTGCTAATATGTTATCGCCAACATTTTATATCATTACTTCACACTTTTAAATATGTATTTTACTTTGCCACTTTTAATGACTATTTCTGAAAGTGACTAACAACGGAAAAGAAACAACAAGAAACAGTATTTAATTTCCTTTACAAGTGAAGTAAGTCGATTTAATTATTTGAGCCCATATCTCCACCCTCACCTTCAAAGTATTAGAGCTCCCTGATTCTTCTTCAAAGACATGTGCACTAATCCCCGCTTTGAGATAAACCAAGAGCAAGATTTTTATTAATCATAATCACAACGATGCTAGATATTAATATTTCCTGCTTAGATAGGCAGAATTTCAAAAAATATTATAAATTTATTTCTCATCTATATCTACACCCAAAGAAAAAACTTTGAAAATGGCAATTTGTTTTTTGAAAATCAGTCAAGTTCTTTACATCAATTCCTGAACAGTGAATATTGTAAATCACTGCCTCCTTTGCTTTCAAGATATTTGATTTATTTATAGGAACTTAGTTAAGAAAACTTATATTTCCAAATATATTTTGAAGGTTTTTATAATTGCCCACCCTTTTATAAAGGTCATCATTCACTAGTGTAATAGTTAAAGAAGATTGGTATTTTACTTATAATGGGCATTTTTCTTGTACAGAATCTTGCAGGCTACACATCAGACCTGTATATCTAGGAAGCAGAAAATGATTGATGACTAATGAAAACATTACCTGCAGGCTGACATCACCAAAAAGTAGAGATTTGCACTAAATTGAAGTGAAAAATGCCTTACCACTAAGAAAGAATGTCCAGTATCTCAAATAACAAGAAAAAAGCTCTCAGTTATTTGGAAATAAAAGTATAGATTTATGATACTCTTTCATTTATACATTAAGAACTTATTATATAAAAATGCTTCATTTTATGTTGTAGAGATTTAATGCCAAATAAGAAAAATGTCCTACTTCCATGAACTTGTTTCATGGGAGAAATCATAAACGTATACATATGCCAACAGAAATTTTATGTAAAAAGTAGTCTCATTTTTTTTACATATAGTTTAACAAAATTTGTCACTCATTTACAGAATAGGGAAAAAAATGAATGTTTTTAAGTTCTCAGAAAGTTTTATTTTTTTCCTGCAGATAATCAATTTATATAAATATCAGTGGATGAGGTAAGACCACTATAGAAATGTAAGTATAGAAATATATAGTTCTATATATTTTATCATATTTTCACCTCTCATAAGTTTTATTATACCTGTTTTCTAGAGTAGTATCCATCTTCAAATGGATACAGCTCTCCTATATCTTTTCATGTCTATTTCCTCCTTCAGATCTATCTGTTTATTTTGTACATGATGCCTGGTAGTAATGGCATTTAAGGCATAATTGTGCTTTTCATCATTAATGAAAATTTTCCACTATAAAATGACCTGATAATTGTTAATGCATAATATGTGGTACCTGGAGAAGGAAACGGCAACCCACTCCAGTATTCTTGCCTGGAGAATCCCATGGACAGAGGAGCCTGGAGGGCTACAGTCCATGGGGTCACAAACAGTCAAACACAACTGAGCAACTAAACAGTATGTGGTATGTTCCTAGGTAGGTCTTAGTGTAAGTAATACAGTGGTGAAGAAAGTGATAAAAGTTTCTACACTCAAGTAATGCAAGTAGTACAGGAAAAGATTAATTATAAACAAAACATAATTACTATGTAATTATTGGTGCATTCCTTATAACAGAAAATGTTAAGCAAGAAATATAAAATTCATACATAATATATGATATACTGTCAGGTATGCAATTTGATCACACTTTGAACAAGAAATAGGGCAGGATGAGGAGATCTGAAAGGGACTAGATACAGTGTTTGAGACTATTTTACATAGTTTTGCCTGTCAGAGAAGGAAGTAAGAAGGTAACATTTGAATAAAGTCCATAATGAAATGACATAAAGAGACTTATGAATGGGTAGGGCAAAAGTGTTCCAGACCAATAACCAGCAAGTTCAAGGGATTTAGGTTAGGCATATGCTTAACATATTAAAAAGATGGTTAAGGCATAGCAAGTTATGGGTACACAGAAGGGTCAGATAATTTTGGGCCTTGTTTCTTATGAAAAAATACTTAGGATTTTATTCATTAAATATAATGAGAAGCTTCTCAACAGTCTAAGGCAAAGAAATGATGTAATATCACTTGAGTCTGACAAGGTTCATTCTCTGTTGTAGCAGAGTAAAGAGTGTATGCAGGGAAAATGTTGAGGAGGCTATTGCTATACTTCAGGTCATGCAATGGTGATGCAGTCTTTTCTCAGTTTATTTGTTTTATTTCTAAATAAAGGAAGCTCTGACAGAGTGAGACTTAGGACATGGATTTATTTTTCTAATGCCTAGAAAAACATAGGCCATAAAGTAGGTACTCAAACAGATACCTCTCATGTGAACAAAATATCAGCATCATATGAAAATCTTATTAAAATTTAAAATCTCAGAGTCCTTAGAGTTCCTGAATCAGTAGTTCTGGAAAAAACCTGAGAATTTTCATTTATAGCAAATTCACTGATATGCTGCCACTACTGTTCTGGGGACCACATTGTGAGAACTACTGCTTTTGGAGATAATGAGTATTTAATAGAATTAAAGAAAAATTATATATATATATATATATATATATATATATTTGTATTAGAATGAACTGTGTTGCAATCAATCTGTATACATAATTTTTTTGGAATGAAATATAACCAACAATAAACAACTACTTCAAATGGGAAAAAAAGTGTTTACCACTTAGCAACACCTGGGAAACCTCAAATGGAAAAAAAAAATCAAAGTAATTACAAACAAATTTGAACATTTCAATGACTGAAATACTACTCTATAGGAACTTTCTTGAGTGAGCTAAAAGATATAAATCTAAATTCCAAGTGACAGAGGCAAAACAATCTCTTACTAGAGTTGAAAGTTGAAATTACATACCTATTATTAATTATATTAAAATCACTGAGGTAAGATAGTTATGACCAACCTAGATAGCATATTTAAAAGTAGAGAAGGATGTGGAGAAAAGGGAACCCTCTTACACTGTTGGTGGGAATGCAAACTAGTACAGCCACTATGGAAAATAGTGTGGAGTTTCCTTAAAAAACTGCAAATAGACCTGCCGTATGACCCAGCAATCCCACTGCTGGGCATACACACTGAGGAAACCAGAATTGAAAGAGACACGTGTACCCCAGTGTTCATCGCCACATTGTTTACAATAGCCAGGACATGGAAGCAACCTAGATGTCCATCAACAGACAAATGGATAAGAAAGCTATGTTACAAATACACAATGGAATATTACTCAGCCATTAAAAAGAATACATTTGAATCAGTTCTACTGAGATGGACGAAACTGGAGCCTATTATCCAGAGTGAAGTAAGCCAGAAGGAAAAACAACAATACAGTATACTAAAGAATATATATGGGATTTAGAAAGATGGTAATGATAACCCTGTATGCGAGACAGCAAAAGAGACGCAGATGTATAGAACAGTCTTTTGGACTCTATGGGAGGGGGCATGGGTAGGGTGATATGGGAGAACAGCATTGAAACATGTAAATTATCATATGTGAAATCAATCGCCAGCCCAGGTTTGATGCTTGATACAGGGTGATCAGGGCTGGTGCACTGGGATCACCCAGAGAGATGGAATCAGGGGGAGGTGGGAGGGGAGTTCTAGAAAGGGAACACATGTATACCCATGACAGGTTCATGTCAATGTATGGCAAAACCAACATGATAATGTAAAGAAAATAAATAAATAAAAAGAAGTTGTGGCAAAAATAAATAAATAAATAAAAGTAGAGACCTTATTTTGCCAACAGAGGTCCACCTAGTCAAGCCTATGGTTTTTCCAGTAGTCATGTATGGATGTGAGAATTGGACGGTGAAGAAAGCTGAGTGCAGAAGAAGACTCTTGAGAAGCCCCTGGACTGCAAGAAGATGCAACCAATCCATCCTAAAGGAGATCAGTCCTGGATGTTCATTGGAATGACTGATGTTGAAACTGAAACTCCAATACTTTGGCCACCTCATGTGAAGAGTTGACTCATTGGATAAGACCCTAATGCTGGGAAGGATTGAGGGCAGTAGGAAAAGGGGACGACAGAGGGTGAGATGGCTGGATGGCATCACTAACCCGATGGACATGAGTTTGGGTAGACTCCAGGAGTTGGTGATGGACAGGGAGGCCTGGTGTGCTGTGATTCATGGGGTCATAAAGAGTCAGACACAACTGAGTGACTGAAAATTATAGGTGCAGTGTCGATTGCTGTATATTATTTATTTATTCAAAAAAGTCAAAAGCTTTAAGGTGTTAACTATATTTTTGATAATAACTTTCTTTACAGTGTTACTTATGACCAAAGAATAAGTTAATCAATATTTTTTATAGCAGCTGAAGAACCTGTTGGAAACATTAAAAATATTATTCAAAATGCTTTTGGTAAAGCATTTTGCAAACACCAGAAAGACAAAAAATCTAGGTAGAAAACTAGACAATTCTTTATGATCCATCCTCTAAGCTTTAGGAAATCAAGTCACCTGATGGAATATAAGTTCAAGTTCAAGAGCTGGTTCTATTTCTAAAACTTCTATATAAATGTTATATTCTTTCAACTCTCTCTTTTTGGTGTATTTTATTGCTACAAGCAAGGAAACGTGTTAATGACTGCCTTCTCCTTATTATAGAAGCATGATGCCATCCTTCTTGGTAAAGAGTTTAAATGAGTTTTCACCTATCTACATGTGAAGGAAACAAAACTATTCTTAACATCTACCTCTGAACCACAACCACCTATGAAAAAATATATAATATATATATATATATACACATATAATTATAAATATAAGAAATGAAGACATATGAATATAAATATAAAAAGTGAAGAAATACATATACATACATATATATATATATATATTTCCAGAAATAAGAGATGATGAATGAAGTAAGGATCAATGATTCATAAATTTCTTTGGCACACAAATATCCTTATACAAATTTTGCCTCAAAAAATATGGGAGCTGCATTCCAAAGAAAACTTAGACCTTTTTTTACCTCCAAACAGATGCAAATCCACTTAAGTTTTTATTACAATATAATTAATTTGATAATATGCCTAGTCTGAGACCTTATTGAATGAATAGGAAAAAATATAAAGAAGGAGAGTAAGATATGGAAAAGTTCACGTTTTCCAATAAAGTAGAAGTTCTGTTTCTAAAGAGAAAAGAGTTAAGCTAAATATGATATGAAAAGAGCTACTCCTATGTTTGCTTGTCTAATGTAGATGTTTAGCTGTTACCTTGAATCTGAGTCAGAAGACATGATAATACTTGACACAGTTTTGGATAGATGCTGTTACTGCTTTTGAGACAAGCATTTCTGCCCCCTTTTGTGACATTAATACATATTTGGATACTAGGTTTGTTGAGCGCACATTAAATCACTGGATTTTCAGATCACTCACAATGTTCTTTTGGTTAACTTGCTAGAAACAATACTAAGGGGAAATAAGTATCCTATGTTATGAAGAACTTCTTAACGTTATTCTCTTCTGGAAATTCTGCATAATGATGAAAATCAGTTTGCATATGCTAGAGTCTTACCCTCAGTGGTGATTCGCTTCTGTGGAGTTACCATATTACTTTGGGCATTCTCTGAGAGTCTTTGCCTCAACTACCAACATTACTGTTTCCATTCCCGACAACTCAATTCCATCAGTTCATTTTCAGTTTATGGGCACAGATGGTATGTACAGCACTCAGGTGCCAGAAGGTGGGGAACGTTCTAGTGAAGCTTGAATAAATGCAATTCAGTAGAGGCTGGGATAACAAATCTTAGTATTCCTATCAGAATTAGTTTCCACAGGTGACAAACCAAATCTCAGAGACTTCAGAGTATTTGTACCTGCCTCCAAATGCCTTACAGGATTGTATTTTTAAGTGTATTTATAAAGGTGTGCTCACTTACAATGAAAACATGTTTTACAGTTCAAAATGAAGATAATATTCCCTAATAATCTCTTTGTTTTCTACCCCCTGTTGTTTAAATGAACAACCAATCAACCATGGTATATTCACTAAAGAAGCCTCAGTCTAAAGCGCTATGAATATGCAAAAGATTTGGAAAGAAAATATTCCAATAATTCAGCTTTTCCTATCCAGAAATAAATAGATTCAAAAGCTTTATAAATTGCTATAGAATGTATCAATGTAATGTATTTCCATTAAAAAGCAAGAATTTTATTGAGCCAGGGCCCCCTATGGGAATTCTGAGCTTTCACACCAAGCCTCTTGGGCATGAGCCACAGTCTGTCCCTGTTTACCAGAGAGAGAACAGCTTTCATAAATTGTTAGTAGTATCGCTGCTTCATCGGAATCACAAGACTGTTTTATTCTGAAAGATAATTTTTACAAGTTATAGCAATAGAGAACATGAGAGTACAGACTGAACTAGAAAACTCTCATATCTCTTTCTTTCTGTCTTGAAATATTATGCATACTCACTACTTCATAATAATTCTGTTAGACTAAGTGAGTTGCTCATGAACCCAAATGACCTAGTATTGTTGTGGTTTGATACTGAAGAAGGAATTCATAGGGCCCGATCTCCATTTCAGGCCTGTTCATGCTGATCATGCTCGGGCACCTCTCTAATGGACTCTGCACTCTGTGCTTAGTGCCTGTGGAAATTACAATGGAGGGATTAGACCCCCCTCTGGACAGGGGAATCTCGAAGATTATATCCAGGATACTCAACACCTAAGAGAAAACATGCACTAATCACCCCTGGCTACGGACAGGTCATAAACCCTGGCTCCGGACAGGTCATAAACTTTCTGATAGTAACCTTGGGCTTATCGACTATTAACTATTTGGAATGTAACCTCGGGCTTATTGATTATTGACTGTTCAAACACATGATACTTGAATGATGGCATTATTGTGATTGTATTTACCTTTCCTTTGTTGATGTAAGTTCCGGGTGATTTGGGGCGGTGGGTTTAGACACTTACACATGGGTATAAAAGATCCTCACAAATGCTGGTCGGGGTCCTTGGCTAAGAGGAGACTCTGCCTTGGGCCCGCCGGTGCAATAAACTGCACTTCACTATCTGCATTGTCCTTCTGAGTAAGTTTGCTTCCCAGAGCGCGTGGCTACAACAATACCATTTCTATTTCAATGACTCATTAAAAAAATTAATGTATTTATTTCTAAGTGGAGGACAATTGCTTTAAAATGTTGTATTGATTTCTGCCATACATCAACATAAATCAGCCATAGGTGTATATATGTCCCCTCTTTCTTGAACCTCCCTCCCATCCCATCCCGCCCCTCTAGGTTGTCACAGAGCACTAGGTTAAGCTCCTTGCATCATTCAGCAAAATCCCATTATGTATTTTGCATATGATCAAGTATATGTTTCAATGATACTCTCAATTTGTCCCACCCTCTCCTTCCGCCACTGTGTCCATAAGTCTGTTCATGTCTGCATCTCTATTGCTACCTTGCAAACAGGTTCTTCAGGACCATTTATCTAGATTTTATACATATGCATTAATATATGATATTTGCTTCTCTCTTTCTGATTTACTTCAGTCTGTATAACAGGCTATAGGTTCATCCACCTTACTAGAACTGACTCAGATGTGGTCTTTTTTATGACTGAGAAATATTTCGTTGTATATACATACCACTACTTTTTATCCATTCATCAGTCAATGGACATTGATTTTGACTGGACAGACCATCGTGGGCAAAGTCATGTCTCTGCTTTCTAATATGGTGTCTAGGTTTATCATAGCTTTTCTTCCAAGGTACAAGCATCTTTTAATTTCAGGGCTGCAGTCACCATCTTCAGTGATTTTGAGAGGGTAACAGGCAGGAAGGCCAGCGGTCTCCAAACCGAGGAAATAGGCTGCAATTGTCAGACATTTTTCTCTCTCTTAAGTGGCAGGAGGAAACAAACCAGAGGTATTTTTCCCTTCTCTATACAAATTTAAAAGAGGTTTCTCTAAAAACACTGGGTTGCCATAACGACACCTGGTCTCACCTGAAATTAACCATTCTCAAACCTTGAGTTAACCAATGCATTCTTCTTATGGAAATGTTTGTCTTAAGCTATGTTAATGTACTATGTTTTTGCCCCAAACTCTGTCTTTGATTCGGTTCTGCCAAATGGCTTGACAAACCAGTATGTTATCTTCAGACATTGTTCTCCTAATCTATGTAAATGAAACTATCTGTAGGTAAACTGCCCTTCTACACAATTCAAGTCAATCAGTTTCCGGCCCAGGATGACTCATCTGGCACTGAGATTATCCCAAAATGCAATTTATGTATGAGGGGCCTGGTGCCATTCTGAGTTTTGAGAAATTCCTTTCTTTCATTTGCAAACTGCTAGTGACTATATAACATCCAGCCAAAAACTAGCAAGGGGGGGGGGGTACTCTTTCTATCCCCTTCTGATGCCTGTGTCAGTAGATTTCTCTATCTCCTTTATACTTTAATAAAACTTTATTACACAAAAGCTCTGCACAATCAAGCCTTGTCTCTGGCCCTGGATTGAATTCTTCTCTTCCAGAGGCCAAGATTCCCGGAGTCTTTACTGTGATTTCGTCAATATCCTTTCATTTTTGGAGCCCAAGAAAATAAAGTCTCTCACTCTTTCCTTTATTCCCCGCTGTATTTGCTGTGACGTGATGGAACCAGATGCCATGATCTTCAGTTTTTGAATGCTGAGTTTAAGCCAGCTCTTTCACTGTCATCTTTCACTTTTATCAAGATTCTCTTTAGTTTCTCTTCTATTTCTGCCACTAGGGTAGTATCATCAGCATGTCTGAGGTTTTTATTTCTCCCAGAAATCTTGACTCCAGCTTGTGCTTCATCCTGTCCAGTATTTC
Organism: Antilocapra americana; assembly: GCA_007570785.1. Classification (NCBI taxonomy): domain Eukaryota; kingdom Metazoa; phylum Chordata; class Mammalia; order Artiodactyla; family Antilocapridae; genus Antilocapra; species Antilocapra americana. The sequence goes on along the minus strand of ML661344.1, from coordinate 10,325,087 downwards.
TCATGATGTACCCTTCAAATTGCCAACATACGTTGGATCATCGAATAAGCAAGAGAGTTCTGGAAAAATATCTACTTCTGTTTTACTGACTATGCCAAGGCCTTTGACTGTGTATATCACAACAAACTGTAGAAAATTCTTAAAGAGATGGGAATACCAGGAACCTTACCTGCCTCTTAAGAAATCTGTATGCAGGTCAAGAAGCAACAATTAGAAATGGACAGGGAACAACAAACTGGTTCCAAACCAGGAAAGGAGCACGTCAAGGTTGTATATTGTCATTCTGCTTATTAAAATTATATGCAGAGTACATCATGTGAAATGCTGGGCTGGAAGAAACACAAGCTAGACTCAAGATTGCTGGGAGAAATATCAGTAACCTCAGATATTTACATGAAATCACCCTTATGCCATAAAGCGAAGAACTAAAGAGGCTCTTGATGAAAATGAAAGAGGACAGGAGAGAAGTTGGCTTAAAACTAATCAATCAGAAAACTAAGATCATGGCATCCGGTCCCATCACTTCTTAGCAAATAGATGGGGAAACAATGGAAGCAGTGACAGACTTTAATTTGGCGGGGGGGGCTACAAAATCACTGCATAAGGTGACTGCAGTCATGAAATTAAAAGACACTTGCTCCTTGGAAGAAAAGCTATGACCAACCTAGACAGCGTATTAAAGACCAGAGACATTACCTTGCTGACAAAGATCAGTCTAGTCAAAATTATGGTTTTTACAGTAGTCATGTTTGGATGTGAGAGTTGGACTATAAAGAAACCTGAGTGGTGAAGAATTAATACTTTCTAATTGTTGGAGAAGACTCTTGAGAGTCGCTTGGACTACAAGGAGATCCAACTAGTCCATCCTTAAGGAAATCAGTCCTGAATATTCATTGGAAGAACTGATGCTGAAGCTGAAATGCCAATACTTTGGCCAACTGATGTGAAGAACTGACTCATTGGAAAATAAATGGAAAAGACCCCGATGCTGGGAAAGATTGAAGGCAGGAGGAGAAGGGGACAGCTGAGGATTAGATGGTTGGATGGCCATCACCGACTCGATGGACTTGAGTTTGAGCAAGCTCCGGGAGTATGTGATGGACAAGGAAGTCGGTTGTATTGGAATCCTTGGAGTCAAAAAGAGTTGGACACAACTGAGTGACTGAACTGAGCTCAACTCTGCATATAAGTTAAATAATCAGGATGATATCATACAGCCTTGACATAATCCCTTTTCCAAATTTGAACCACTCTGTTGTTACATGTATGGTTCTAACTGTTGCTTCTTGACCTGCATACAGGTTTCTCAGGAGTCAGGTAAGGTGGCCTGGTATTCCCATCTCTAAGAACTCCAGTTTGTTGTGATCCACACAATCAAAGGCTTTAGCATAGTCAATCAAACAGAAGTAGAATTTTTTTCTTTTTGAATTCTCTTGCTTTTACTATGGTCCAATGGATGTTGGCAATTTAATCTCTGGTTCCTCTGCCTTTTCTAAATTCAGCTTGAACATCTGGAAGTTTTCAGTTTACATACTGTTGTAGCCTAGTAGGGAGGATTTTGAGCATTACCTTGCTAGCATGTGAAATGAGTGCAATTGTGTGATAGTTTGAACATTCTTTGTCATTGCTCTTCTTTGGGACTGGAATGAAAACTGACCTTTTCCAGTCCTGTGACCACTGCTGAGTTTTCCAAATTTGCTGAAATATTGAATGCAGCACTTAAACAACATCATCTTTTAGGATTTGAAATAGCTCAGCTGGAATTCTAGCACCTTTACAAATAGAAATGCAATATACAATATCAACATCTATATTTGTATACCTATCTCTGTTTCATGTTATAATCCAACATCAATCAGCTCATGTACCACTAAAAAGTCTAGAGAATTCAGACACCAACTGGTTATATTCCTCCTTGGTATTTGCTTGATGTTTAACTAGTCTACTTGTTTATAGGACTCTTTATTTTTTTTAATTTATTTTTTTATTTTAATTGGAGGCTAATTACAACATCATTGTGGTTTTATACAGTTACTTAATCTGGTTATCTTAACAATTAAAATGTTATAAAACAGGTCTTCCTCAATGTAAAATAGTAGTAACAAAAAGCTAGAGCATTAACATAAGTATCCTTAAAATTATGGTCCTAGATGTTTACATTACATTATTTTTCTTTGTAATTATTTTTTCTAAAGAAAATACATATTTTGAGAGAAACAATTTTGAAAGCAGAACTTCATTTTACAACTCTCACAACACCAACACGAAAGATAATAATAGTTGTTATAGGTTATTTTAACCTCTGTTAAATTCTTTGGCATTAGTACATCTTATTTTTTTTTAATTTTTATTGAAATATAGTTGATTTACAATATTTTGTTAGTTTTAGATATACAATATAGTGATTCATATATATATATGAATATACATATATATATATATATGGGAAATATTGAGGGCAGAAGGATAAGAGGACATCAGAGGATGAGATAGCTGGATGGCATCAATGATGCAATGGACATGAACTTGGGCAAGCTTTGGGAGATGATGAGGGACATGGAGCCCTGGTATGCTGCAGCCCATGGGGTCTTAAAGAGTTAGACATGACTAGGTGAATAAACAACAAATATATAGGCATACATGTAGATTTAGATATAGCTATATATAGATATTCCTATTAAACATATCTATATATCTATTTGCTCCCGTGATAGCTCAGTTGGTAAAGAATCTGCCTGCAATGTGGGAGACCCTGGTTCGATTCCTGGGTGGGGAAGATCCGCTGCAGAAGGGATAGGCTACCCACTCCAGTATTCTTGGGTTTCCCTTGTAGCTCAGATGGTGAGGAATCTGCCTGCAATGTGGGAGACCTGGGTTGGATCCCTGGGTTGGGAAGATCCCCTGGAGAAGGGAAAGGCTACTGACTCCAGTATTTTGGCCTAGAGAATTCCATGGACTCTATAGTCCTTGGGGTCACAAAGAGTCAGACATGACAAAGTGACTTTCACTTCACTACATATATATATATATGTTTGATATATAGATATATGGGAATATAAAAAAAAGAATGTATTGTACTGTAGTGCTCTAGTGTTGAGTAACTATTTATAATTGCTATCTCTTCTTCATGGATCAATCCCTTGATCATTATGCAGTGCCCTTCTCTGTCTTTTATAACAGTGTTTTAAACTGTATTCTGCTTGATATGAATATTGCCATTTCAGCTTTCTTTTGATTTCCATTTTCATGGATTATCCTCACTTTTGGTCTGTATGTTTCTCTAGATCTGAAGAGGGTCTTTCATAGACAGAATATATATGTGTCTTATTCTTGTTTCTATTCAGCCATCCATTTCTTTTGGTTGGAGTGTTTAAACCATTTACATTTAAGATAATGATTGATACATATGTTCTCATTGCCATTTTGTTAATGATTTTAAATTTGTTTTGGTGTGTTTTTTCTTGAAACTTTTTGCTCTGTGCCTCCATCCTCTTCCCAAATTCTTGGATCATCTTTACAATCATCAGTAAGAATCATTTCTAGATTAGATTGGCTATCTCCAGTACAATTAGTTTTGGTTCTGGAATTTTATCTTGTTCCTTCATCTGGAATATATTCCTTTGCCATTTCATTTTAAGCTTCTATTTGTATTTTATGTACATAATAGCTTAGTTATGCCTCTTGACCTTGGACAAGTGGCCTTTTGTATGTGATGTCCTGTGAGTCCCTGTGGCACCCAAGGACCAAGGTAGGTTGTAGAATTAAATGAATATGAATAATTGTAATTCATTTAATTTAATTCATTTTCCCCAATTATACTTATTTTACTGAATTCTTCATAATTCACAACTCTCATGCCCTTATACAACTTTTTATAGGATATAACTCCAAAAATGTAAATGTTTTGCAAGCTTTCTGCCGAATACTGAAATATAAAATTAATATTCTCATTAGTTTATAAATACCTTTTACACTTTTTAAAAGTGTCATACAAGGTTACTTGACCTATTTTGGTACATTATTCTCTGAAATGAAGGTATACATTGGTTAAAGATATTAAGAAATACAACACTGACTAGATAACTCAATCTTTCTAAAAGTTGTTTATTACTGGTTATATACGTGTGTTGTCTAAATGCAGAAATCTGCTAAAAAATTCTATGGTGGAGTTTATGCTTCTAAAGAATCTACATGATCTCTAGTTGCTCTTCCACCTACATCAATCATTGTGTCAACCTCCTGTTTCTTTGTGGCTGCCCCATAAGAAAGGAAGAAATTACATAGGTTGAGTTACCCCCAGAGACACACTGAAGCCAATAATCCTGCTAACATTTGCTCTTATATCAAAGGTCAAGGCAGTTCTCCAGGCAGGCAGGCAGCAACCCACATTTTCCTGCTCTTCTTTCACAATGAGGGAAATGCATTCGTGTTTCCACTGGCAGGAATTCAGGTAGCCAGTATGAGTAGTGTGGTATCCAAATGGAGAAGAATAGGCAATAAAAATTTCACCATAATGATAAGACATTATAGTAAAATGAAATTACTCTTTACAAGACTATAAGACAAGAAGAAGTGTGGGTAAAAGGAGGTGGAATGGAACTTTTCCTGTTGTCTAAATCATCAAAATCCAGATCAAAGAAATTAAAAGTGAAAACAGTTGGGGGGCAAGCAGTTCCTTACTAAAAGAGGGGCATAACCAGTCTTGCTATCACCAGGAACATCCTCAACATTCTGATTTTTAGCCTGAAAATGATCAAGAGGAGTGTGTGTGAAGTGGATATTCCCTGGATCAGTGTGTTCATCCTCACCCAACTCTAGGTCAAGTTAGCAGGTATCTAAAATGTTAGCTCATAAAGATTAAGGATGCCTAACAAACAGTGATTTTCACTTCATTCTTCTACTGAACACACCTCAAATATGCTGATTTGAGCTGAGCAAAGGAACAGAAGTATAGCTTTGGGGCCAACTTAAGGAAACAAGAGTATTTACACATTGGCTAATGTTAACACCACAAGGGGAATCAATCTACCCCACCTATTAACCACGACCATTATTGCAGTCTTTCAGAAAGTAATTTGAGTTTCCTAACATTTCTGTATTAGAGATCTCCGATAAACAGAATTACTACTGTGTATAAAGTACACAATATACACACAGAGAGACAAACAGTTGAGAGAGAGAAGGAAGGAGAGATAAAAAGAGGATGGGAGAAAGAGAGAGAGAAAAGTATTTGTAAAGAATGGGATTATGTGATTTTTGGAGGCTAGTATGTTCGAAATCCACAGACTTTGTAGCCTGGCTGGAGACCCAGGGGGGAGCTGGTGCGGTAGTTCAGGCTGAAAGGCTATCTGCTGCAGAATTCCTTCTTCCTGTGGGAGACTGATCTTTCATTACTTCCTGGTCTTTAACTGACTAGATGAGCCCTACCCACATTATAAACAGCAATCTACTCAACTTAAAGTCGTGGATTTAAATGAAAATATCATACAAATACACTCTCACAGAAACATGAGGAGTAATGTTTGACTATATATCTGGGGAACCAAGCTGACACATAAAGTTGACCATCAAACTTCTCATCACAGTTGTGAATTTTATGGTCACGTTTTCTCCATTTGGATGCCAGGAGCATGATGCTGTACTATTGACTATGTTCCACATGAATGTCTGAATTTCATGTCAGTCAGGAGAGAGTAGAAATAATTACATTTGAGCCACTTTATGGTACTTTCATGAAAAATTGTCCTACTATGTAAAATACTATAGCACCAAGCACAGTAGGTTATACTGCCAAGAATTAGACAGTCAGATCTCGCAAATCAGGAAACTGTGCCATGAGTGGACCCATAGTCCCTCCAGAAGAACTTATAAATTTGCTCCAGATCATTGGCACACACACCACACAAAATGCCTCTGTTGGCCATAAAAGCTATTTCAGCCAACTATGAGCTAAATATAAAAGCATGTGTAACTTTTGCTCTCCCACCAGTGCATCCTAATACACTGCAGGATGCAGAATTTAGAGGAGATAGGGAGATGAGATGCCTCAAAAACAAACATGTTTCTCTCTTTCACCTCTAAATTTGGAGGGTATAGAAACAATATTTTCAGGTGGCAGAGAAAGGGAAAGGTGTTGAATTAATGATGAAGTTCAAGATTAAAACCACATAGATTAGTACTAGTTGAAAGTGACAAGAAGTTCTGAAATCTACCCAGTATTTTTTTTTTAGAGATAACAAAACGTTTTGCAAAATATAATTAAAATGAATGGAGTAAAATAAATAAATACAGCAGATTTATGATTTATTAATTTTGAACACAATGAATTAGTATACTTGTAAGTGGATGGGCAGCATTATGTTATCTATCTATGGTAGCTAAAGCTCCTCACTCCACTCCAGCAGCTATTTCCCTTCCCGTTATTTTAGTGGAAGCAATTTGTTTCCTTAGAGAATTTCTCTACTGCCACACGGTCCTCTGATTCTATACATCATTGTGTCTCCTCATCTCAGAAACAAGTCTTAATACTTGAGCCACAATAGTTCAGTCATAGTTCCACTGTATCATACCCATCAAAATGTATAGAAAGAAAAACCTGACCTGAGCCTGAACGATTAGAATTCTATCCTGAATTTTTATGAATTGATTTGAGAGATTGTATCAGAATCCAATCAAAGGAAAATACATGTTAGTTATTAGATAGAAACACTTATAAAAATGTTGCTAACTAAATAACCAAAAGGGGCTCTAAGTTATCAGGGACACAGTGACCAGAGGAAGCAGTGATCACCATTAGGGCCAAAGATATAGAAGAAAGAACCTGCAATTATTAACACATATAAACTTATAGGAGGATCCCAAGAGCTTGAAGTAAGACTACTGGAAAAAGGAGGTTTCACTCCACTTGTGCTGGTGTCTGTGAGTTTGGATAACTGCCCTTGGGTCTAAGCTGGGGCCTTGGATGAATGGGCACTAGCAGACGTTACCGATATTTATGAGAGGCAGGTGACAAAGATGGGTTTGTAGGTGTTGGGGAAACTGAAACCTGGATTATCTGCTGTAATTGGAAAGCCCAGATAGTGCTGGGAAGTGCTATTAGGATGATATTTATAAGAACAGGAAGCAGTCCAGGAGCTCACAAGGAACAAACAGAAGGGTAAGTCCTTCTTCTGTCTCTCTCTGGTGCCCATGATTGGTAGAATTTAACAGGGAGCCAGCTGACACACAGAAGAAGTGTGGTTTCTAGAGACTCAGCCTCACAAAGCAGGACAGAGGGATATGGCTGGAACTGCTGAGAGAAAAAAAAAAAACACTAAATAATTGGCATGGAGACATAGATGTTTCTTTGGATTGTGAGTTAAGATAAATCTGAAAGTTCACTAAAAAGAAGCTGTCTCTCAACAAGTCAAAGACATCTCAAGTGAAGAGAAGGCTCATTTCAGCCTTTCAATTTCAAAGGCTCTCCTTGAACAATAAGTTTCCAGTCAACACACTCAATTGGATGTGATCTGCCTTTCTTTCCTTATAAATATAGAGTGGTTCAGAAGATGGAATCCCTCTGTTAGAGATTGTCTTATTCTCAGATATGCATGGCATAGAGAGTAGAGGGAGTCGGGTATACTTTAGTTATAATTTTCCAATAAATCTTATTTTATATTTAAGCTACACAACATTAGCAAAGTATGTGTCAGTGTCATTCCTACAGGACAGTTTGGAAATTATAGATACACACACAAAGGCCATGCTCTGCCACATTAAGGAAGCTCATCTTCAATAGGACCCTGAGAGAAGAAAGCAAGAAGAGATGTTGCAGATTGAAAGTTTATTTCCCTCAAATTCATATGTTGAGGCCCTCATCTCAAACGTGATGGTGTTTGGAGGTGGACCTTTGGGGAGGTAATTAGGTTTAGCTGAGGTCATGAGGGTAGAGCACTCCTCCCATGATTAATCCCATGATGGGATTATAAGAATAGGAGAGACACCAGGATTTTCTCTTTTCCATGTGAGGACACATGCAACAAGGCAGCCATATGCAAAATAGGAAGAGGTTCTCAGGAGGAACCATTATCAACTGCCACCTTGATATTGGACTGAGCAGCCTCTTAAACTGAGAGAAATAAATGCCTGTTGTTTAAGGTACCCCATCTGTGGTATTTTCCTATGGTAGCTAAAGATAAGTCAAGAGGCAAAAAATAATGATAAAAAGAAAGACTCTTCAAAACACCATTTGATCACATGTATATAAAACATGACTCTTTACTGAATTCCACATATGAAGTGAGCCTATATATATCTTTATTGTCCAAGCTAGTTTGACTGGGTTTCTGAAAACAGTCTTGACCAAAACAGGGAATTTAAAGCTGAGGATATTAAAATTACTTTTTTTTGTTTGCTTTCAAAAAGGTAGTTCCAAGTAAAATAATAATGACATTTGTGAAATGTTTCACTAAACAAATTAAGACTAGCTTCAACAACTCTTTCTTCTAAACATAAGGGTTATTGGACAAAAATGAAGATCAAAGACACAATAGTCATTCATTTTAATTAACCATGTCCCATGTGTCTGCAGTACTCCAAAATGGTAGTATATTTAATTATTAGATTTAAAGCCATACAGTGAGTGACGAACTGTTTCAACTTGATTCAACATTGAGAACAAACTTCTTTAGAGATAAATTGCCATGGGATATGACAAATTTGAATATAGTAAATCAAGGTGAAACTGCAAATTTTGAACTCCATCTAATTCCTGAATTTTCACTATATCAGTCCTACTCTGGGAGCTCTTACACTGTAGTCTGGAAAGAGGACATAGTTTTGGCCAAACAGAAGCAGGTAGTAAGCCCATCAAAATTCCACATTCACTTCTTCAACTTTTCAGAAAGTGATCTAGCATTCATGCCTTACCTAGTTGGAAATTGACTTTCTCCTGGAAGTTAACACAACTCATGTTCTGCCTAGTGCCCACACAAATCTTGTAAACAAACAGGCCCATGATATTGTTTAACTAATTGCAAATGGTGTAGTAAAATAGCCGAGACAGCATCTGGGGCTTCCTTTTCTCCTTCCAGATAATAGCCTCTTTTACCTTTTGTCACACTACCAGAAATACCACATACCTAGATCACCCCAACTGTCTATGCCTTGTAGCTGCAGACATGCATCTAAGAAAAAATATATAAATTGTTGCCAATTGTTATCAATATCCTCTATTTCACCCAGGCTTGAAAAAAATCACAAGAAACTTATATTTCTATAAGAATTCTGCTTCCCCATTATCTATAATTACTGTTTCACTTCTGCATGTTCCTCAAATTTCCAAAATCTTCATTGCTGTAACTCTTGGCTTTTAGCTCTGTTTCTTTTTAGATAAATTAAAAGTTGAAAGATAGAGACTCTTTAATCTTGCCAAAACCAAATATATCAATTTAATTGCATCTATCTCTAGTTACTCTTTTATCTTCCATTTTAATGATGAAATTATCTGATTCCTAAGAAGAACTGTCTCTCCATCACCACTGAAATACATGAGTTTTTACCACTCTTCATATAAAAGTGAACAAACAACAAACTCATAACAAGTAGCAGAAAAAAAATAAAAACACTTCTAAAGTTGCATTTATGGCCCCATCTCTCTGCTCCATTTATTCTGAACACAAACTTCTATACAGAACTCTATAAACACACTATGTCATTCTGTCTAATCTCTTACCCATAATTTGATCAATCTTTCTATGTTTCAAAATGTATTTTTTAGAAATAAAACTTTAGTGCCAAATTGAAAGCTATGCATATCCTTTTCCCATTCTCATTTTTCCCCAGTCTTCTTAGAGGCATCCATTGTCCTGATATTTTGTGCATCACTTCCTATCCATATAATTTATATTTGCACTTGTACAAATATGCCTACCATATACCCATGCACCCACAAATATGTGGCTTTTTAAATATCTTTAAATTTTTCATTTATTATGTATTATTATTGTGCATAGTATGCACAACTTTATTAACTTGATTGAACTTTCACATTTTTGTTTTAAAATTTGTCCATCTTGGGTAGTCCTAGGACTCGGTTTGCATTTAGTTAACACTGACTCCTTACATATTCTTGAGCCAGTAATTTGTTTTTTAAAGGCTACATATAGTCTAATAATTTGAAAATTTACATTTATATCTCTGACATTTTTCTGAACTCCATTTTGAGACACACTTTATTTTTTTTTTTTAGTGAACACCTCCCTTTGAACATGCAATAAGCTTCTCAAACTTAAATTCAATTCAGAAATTTTAATGATCTTTCAAGTTTACTTCTCTCTCAGCATTTCTTAACACTGTAAATGGTAACATCATTCTCTCATTTATTCCAGGCAAGTGCCAAAAAATCATGTGGTAGTTTTCCTTAAATGTTTTATTTTTATTAATCATATTCTATATAATGATAGATATGCGTCATTATACATTTGTCCAAATCCACAGAATTTACAAAACCAAGAGTGAACAACAATATAAACTATAGACTTGGGTCATTACGATATGTTAATACAGATTCATCAATTGTAACAAATGCACTAGTCTGATGGGGGATTATGTTGATAACTGAGGAGGATATGCTTATATGCCTCCAGGGATATATGAAAAGCGTCTATTATTTCCCCCAATTTTGCTATGAACCTAAACTGTTCTTAAGAAGTTTGTTTTTTTCCCCCTAAGATTGAAAGTGAAAGTTGCTCAGACATGTTCTACTCTTTGCAACCCCCTAGACTCCAGCCTACCAGGCTCCTCTGTTTATGGAATTCTCCAGGCCAGAATACTGGAGTGGGTAGGTATTCCCTTCTGCAGGGGATCTTCCCAACCCAGGGATAGAACCCAGGTTTCCTGAATTGCAGGTAGATTCTTCACCATCAGAGCAACCAGGGAAGCCCAAGATTAGGCTTAGGGAGATAAATGGTTTAGATTAAAAATAGAAACAAGTAGCAGAACACAAAATCAAAACTTACAAGTAAGTAGCTGCCCCTTTGGAACAGCACTGTGGGTAGTAAGACATGTGGGTTAGGGAACTGCTGTCCTTCATTACAAGCCCTCCTGTACTAGGAGAAGATCTTGTTCCTATTAAAATAAATCACTTTTATCTGAATCAATGAGTGCGTAAATAAATAATACACCCAAAAATATGATATTAACATATTCAGTAGTAGGTAGGCTGCGTAAGAGTCTCCCTGGTCTCAGGACATAGCCTTCTATCTTCTGTCATTGTACAGCTGCATGTCTTTTAGTCCGAAAGAGTCACCTTTTTAAAATGTTTGATTATGTCACTCCTCTCACCCAGCAGCAGTGTCTGGACCCTGCCACGCCAGCCTGTCTGGTGCCATTCCCTGTGTTCCAGGCATATAATAGACTCTTTTCCTTCCTGTCTTCTAGACTCGAGGACTTCAAAAGGATTTCCAGAGTGACACATCTGCTTTCCCCTGCTCGCCCAGCCAGTTCCCTATAATTGTAGTCTTCCATATTTCAGCTTAAATACTACTTCCAAAGAAAGTTTGGAATCAGGATCCATGCTATACTTTCTCAAGGTACCCTGTAATTTTTTCTTTATGTCACTTTAAATATTTTTGCAGTTCTGTGTACATAGTCACAAGTACATTAATTTTGATTAACCACAGTTCTTCATTCATAACACACTTGAAAATCTGGCCCACATATGACTCTTAACTATGTATGTACCTGTTTATACTACAAAACACCCATGAATCTGACAGCAGAATACATCTGTATTTTCTTTTTAGAATTAATTCTATATTACCTTAGATGTATTTATAAGTTCCTACCCATGTTTCCCTTAAATCACCCATAATAGAGACTAGTATGATCCTAAATCATGGTTAGCATTTTTATTTTCTTCTTATTTTCTTAATTATACATGGTTTAGTTTTAATCTGGTCTTGTTTTAACTTGATATTTCTCTTATTCATCAATGTTGCATTGTTAAAATGTATCCATTATATAGTTTATAGCTATAGTTCATTAATTTTAAATTCTTGGTAATATTTAATGTGTGAATATATTGGAATTTGTGCATTTTTCTTTACATAGGTATGTGGTTTTTTTAGCTATTTGTCTTATCACAAAGATACCATGAAGAAACCTAGCCATATTTTCTATATGTGTGTTAAGCAGAAATTTAGCTTCTGTGAACTTTACCCCTTGTAGATACACCCATGAATGTGTTACATGACTTTTCAAATGTAACCTTAATTAAAGTTACTAATCAGTTGAGCCCGAGAAGAATATGTTAAATTATATGTGTGTGTGTGCACGTGTCTGATATCACCTGTACTTGTCTAAACAGACATCTTTCTCTGCCTGGTAGCAGAAAATAAAGTCAAGGACTTAAAATACAAGAATAATTCAATATTCTGTTGTTGGTTGGAAGATGAGAAGTGATAAGAAAATTGAGACTTAGTCATACAACTTTTCAGTTTCAAACATTGGAGAAGAAAATGGCAACCCACTCCAATGTTCTTGCCTGGAGAATCCCTGGGATGGGGCGCCTGGTGGGCTGCCGTCTATGGGGTTGCACAGAGTCGGACACGACTGAAGCGACTTAGCAGCAGCAGCAGCCACATACAACTCCAAAGGGTGACTTAGTAACTGAATTCTGTTAACAACCTGAATGATCATGGAAAGAGAATACTAAAATGAACATCCAGATAAAACCTTTGCATAGTAGTAATTTTATTTTTCTTTATGAGCCCTCAAGAAGAGGACCAAGTTGAATTACATTGTACCTGGACCTTGAAGTCACAAAACTACAAAATAATAAATGGGTGTTTTAAGCTACTAAATTTGTGGTAATATATCCAAGAAACAAAAGGGAGGTTATATATATCATAAGTGTTTTTCTTGGAGTATAATCAATCCATCGGTTGCAAAAGGAACATCAATGTTCAGTAGAATCACTACTGAATTCTAATGTCTAACACAGAGCCCAGTTCATTTTAAATATTTAACCTATGTTAGTGGATTAAATGAATTAACAGAAAACTAAAGTTTATACATGTTTAAAAACTTAAGAGGAGAATAGGTTATGAAAGAGGACAAGTCAGAAAAATATACATGATGAAAAAATACATTGCAGTATAATAATGTAAGAAACTGACAGCTAATATTTGTGAAAATATAACACATAGAACAAAAAATGTTAAGAATTATCTACAGTGCCAAATTTGTGAAAAATTATGTTAAAAAAGTTTGCTGCAAAGACAGTTTTCTTAGAATTCAGACCACATTTTCAAGATGAAATTATAAGGCGCCAATAAGTTTCCAATATCACCTAAAAGCATTAGATTAATATATAACTCAATTAATCATTCTCATTAATGATGCAGAAGAAGGGATTATCAAGATGTTTTACTAGCAGAAATCATATATCAGAAAATGGCAGACATATGGCTAGAAAGTGAAGCCAGAAAGTGAAAGATAAAGAATTATATTTGATACAATTAGAAATTATGGCATTTTAAAAGGAAATGATTATAATGATAGCTTAGTCCAACAATGCTGTATAGTTTAAATGGAGTAGACTGGAGACCAGAGACCAGGCACCATATATCCTGTGCATTTAATCTAGCTACAAGTGAAATAAGGGTAAATTTAATTTGGGCCTGTTTGACTAGTAGTATCTCACAGATCATTTGCCTATGACTTGATGATGAATTGATGATAAATCAGATATAAAGATTGACAGAGAAAGATACTAAGTTTTCTATGAATATTCATTAGCAGGAGAGGGTGGGTTGAACACTTGAAAACTTTATCCTAACTTTGTGATTTTTAAAAAGATCAGATCCTCCCCTATTACGTTCCACACAAAGTAATCTCAACAGCTTGGTTTTGTGCAAGAATAATTTCACTGATTGTCTAAACATCTTAAAAATTTTCCCATTATCTCTTCATTTTATAGTTTGCAGAATTCCCATTTAGTTATATTATTCTAGATCAGGTTTATAATTTGTTTTTATTTCATATAGTTTTCTATGCTAGTATATAAATTATATTGACAAACTGATCAAGCTCCATTATTTTTACCTTCACTTGATTGGTCAGCTAACATTAAAATCTGATGGTAGCCATGTAGTTTATTTAACAAGAGCATTTTTTTTTTTTTTTTTTTTTAGGCTGCATGAACAATGAATGTAAGATCTAAATCTAAATCCAGGGAATTATCTGCAGGCAGGCTACATTATTTGGTTAAGCTAATATTGCATTACTAGCAAAGCAATAATTAAGAGAAGACTTAACTACTTGGTTACATTGGTTTAGCATGCTTTTAATACTAAAAATTACTTTAATTCATTTTCTCTGTTTTGTATATACTGTTTTATGTATAAGCTTTTTTTTTCTAATTGGATTTATCCACCATTAATACAATGAAATATCACTGGACCATACCATTGTGTTTTTACATGTAAGAAGCTAAGCTTCAAATTTTGTGATATTTAAATCACAATTTAAAAAAAATCTTAAATTATTTTATTCTTGAATTTATTCTTTATTAGCTAGCCAGTGTTTCTTAAAGAATTCTGGCACTTTAACACACCATGATATTTTCACATACTGTGCATATTAAATATATTAATACATACATTATTACCACAGAAATTATGTATGCTTTTAAAATGCTCCTTGAATTTCAGTGGGAGGGCTTATTTAAAAAGTTTCAAACTCACTTTAAACATAATCAATTTCATGTGTTATGGCTCACTAATTAGTTATAAAATTTCCCAAACCTACATGAAAATATAAGACAACACTTTGCATGGCTAAAAATCTGACAAGAAAGCAGTATATAATTTACACATGGTAAATTATTCAGTGATATTAATATGGATTTCCCTGGTGGCTCAGACAGTAAAATGTCTGCCTACCAGTGGGAGACCTGGGTTTGATCCCTGGGTTGAGAAGATCTCCTGGAGAAGGAAATGGCAGCCTGCTCCAATATTCTTGTTGGAATATCCCATGGATAGAGGAGCCTGGTAGGCTAGGGTCCATAGGGTCACAAAGCGTCAGACATGATTGAGCAACTTCACTAATCACTAAATTATTCAGTGATATTAATATTTAAGTCTAATGCTAGGGTTTAAGTTTCTGAGAGCAAAGAAACATGTTGTCTATATTATATAATATATAAATATATATTATCAATATTATATTATATATATATATATACCACTGTATCAATAAAACCTAATAGTCTGTACTTTATATATATTTGTTGAATCAATATATGAGTGAATGTATTAATGAATTCAACACAAAACAGTCATTATCTAAGGCCAGTGTATGCTTAACAATAAAATTAAAATATAATGAATTACTAGAACAATAAAAAATAAATAAATCTGCAATAAGCAGATCTTCATGATCATTAGAATGAGGGGCACACAAGCAAGAATTGATTTTGGAGGACAGAACTATATCTCTATTATTGAGAACAGTATGGACTTTCCTGAGAAAACTAGAAATAGAGTTGTTATATGATCCAGCAATCCCACTCCTGGGCACATATCTGGAGAAAGCTATAATTCAAAAAGATACATACACTCCAATGCTCATAGCAGTCCTATTTGCAGTAGCCAAGACATGGAAGCAACCTAAATGTCTATCAACAGGTGAATGGATAGAAAAAATGTAGTATATATATGTAATGGAACATTACTCAGCCATAAAAAAGAATGAAGTAATGCAGCATCGTGAATGGAATTAGATATTATCTCATTTTGGGGTGTGCTGGGTCTTAGTTGAGGCTCCCAGGATCTTCCTCGTGGCATGTGGGATCTAGTTCCCTTAACAAGGATTGAACCTGTGCCCCCTGCATTGGAAGCACAGGGTGTTAGTCACTGGACCACCAGGGAAGTCCCAACACTAACATCTTAAGTGAAATAAGTCAGGCAGAGGACAACAAATATCATATGATGTGGCTTATATGTGGAATGTAAAAAGTAAATAATACCGATGAACTCATTTACAAGAAAGAAATAGACTCACAGACATAGCAAACAGACTTATGGCTACCAAAGTGTTGCTGTTGTCGTTCAGCCACTAAGTCATATCTGACTCATGGACTGTCACTTGCCAGGCTCCGCTGTCCTCCATTAACTCCCAGAGTTTGCTCAGATTCATGTCCATTGAGTAAGTGATGCTGTCTGATCATCTTACCCTCTGTTGCCTCTTTCTCCTTTGGCCTTCAATCTTTCCAATTATCAAGTTTTTTTCCAACAAGTCAGCTCTTTACATCAGGTAGCCAAATTATTGAGGCTTCCACTTCAGCAACAGTCCTTACAGTGAATATTTAGAGTTGATTGCCTAGGATAGACTAATTTGATCTTCTTGCAGTTCAAAGGATTCTCAAAGGATGGGAGGAAATATATTAGGAGTTTGGGATTAACATATACATGCTACTATATATTAAAAATGGTAAACAACAAGGAATTACTGTATAGTACAAGGAATTATACTCAATATCTTGTAATAATCTATAATGAAAAGTATCTAAAGAATATATATATATATTTAATTACTTTACACACTTGAAACTAATACAACCTTATAAATTAACTATAATTCAATTTTTAAAAGTGGATTGTTCAGAAAGTATATTAATCATGATCTTTTTTCATTGCAAATTACAGAAGTTCAACTCTAATGTGCTACTCAAATCAAGTAAAGAAAACCCAAAAATGTAAAAGGAGAGGGTAGAATTATTGGCTCACAAAAATGTGAAAGCACATGTTCAATACATTTAAAGCTACTAGAATTTAAAGGGTTCAAAACAACACTATTAATCATTAGAATATATTTGTTTTACTTTTTTCCCCCCCCCCGCAAGTGTAGAAGTTATTTTTAGAGAGAGTAGATTAAACCAAGGATAGATGATATTGACTATCTCAGGAATTTTCACTATTTAAAATAATAAGTTGCTATCATACATAAATGTTTGAATTGTTAGAATTCAAAGGTTTTTTAATAGCATCTTCAAAAGAAGAGTAGCAGAGAAATGCTCTAGATATTACATTAATTTAATAAATCTTTAAGAATGATATTTATTTGGGAAAAAAAGGTGAATCTTAAACCTTACTGGAAAAAACACACTGGAAAATGAATTAGAAATGGATTTTACAATTAAGGTAAAAGTAATAAAATAAAAATTTTAGAAATTATTGCTGGTCAAAATCCTCTAGACTTTGAAATATGCACAAATTTCTTAAATGGAACACCCATAGAAAAATAACTGATCACAAAAGAAATGATTGGCAGATTAGTTTTTATGAGATAAAAAAAAATATATTAAAAGATACTTTTAAGAGATTCAAAAGGCAAATCCCCCAAAGGGAGAAAATATGTGTCATATATGTATCCCTAGAAGAACTCCTATTCAATAAATCCTACAAATTAAGGAGAAAAACAACAAACATTTTTTAAAGGAATGAATGAAAACTTGAGCAGACTTTTAACAAAAGAAGATACCCAAATGGCCAATAAGCTTATGAAAAAGTATTCAATGTTATAAATCATCAGGAAAACACTAATTAAAACCACAATTTGGGGGTAAGGAAGAATGGATAAATTGGTAGATTTGGATTGACATATATACATTACTGTATATATATATACACACACATTATATATTTGACATATTGACATATATATATTACTATATATATATGCATATATATATATATATATATATATATATATAATACATAACTAATAAGAGACTTCTGTATAGCACAGGGAAATGAACTCTACTCAGTACTCTGTAATGGCTTATATGGGAAAATAAGTCTAAGGAAGATTGGATATATGTATATGTATAATTGATTTTCCTTGCTGTGAAGCTGAAACTAACACAAAATTGTAAATCAACTATAATCCAATACAATTTTTTTTTAAACCCACAATGGGATAATGTTACACAGCCAATGGTTACAACTTAAACTCACAATACTGATTTGAGGCACTTAAATGGATCAACAGTGCTCTCATACACATCTGATGGTAATGTAAATTTGTACGACAATTTTATAAAACTATTGGCAGTATCTTCTATAGCTAAATATTTGCATACCACATAGCCAAGCAATTCATGTGCAGCAGAGTCATATATAAGAATTTTCATTAAGCACAATTTACAACATCTAAAAACTAAAGACAATGACCATTAACTATGTAACAGGAAAGTGAAAGTTGCTCAGTGGTGTCCGACTCTTTGCTACCCCATGGACTATACAGCCCATGAGATTTTCGAGGCCAGAATATTGGAGTGGGTAGCCTTTTCTTTCTCCAAGTGATCTTCCCAACCCAGAGATCGAACCCAGGTCTCCTGCATTGCAGGCAGATTCTTTACCAGCTGAGCCACAAGGGAAACCCTTGCATAACAGGAAATGTTTGTTATATTCATGTAATGAACTACTCTAAGCAACAAAATAGAAAATACTGCTCTTTCTAGCAATAAAATACAGAAATCTCATAGACTCATGCTGAGCAAAAGAGCCCCAACAAAATGCTGTATACTACATTGTTTCATGTGTAAAATGCATAAAATAAGTTAAAACATCTACACTGAGAGAACTCAGAATAGTGGCTACATTTGGAGGTGTGTAAAGACTGAGGGACGGGCACAGGATAGGCTTCTAGGGTATGTTACTACAAGTAACATTCTATACCAAGATCTTGGTGCTGGTTACCCTGGTGTGTTCACTTTATAAAAAACTGCTAGCCTGCAAATTTAAGATTTATCACTTTATTATATATATTTACACTCCAATGAAAAGTTTACCAAACTTATTAATAAATGACAAAATAAAAAAATATCATGTACAAAGATCTATAATCAGTTCTTAGAGTTAGATCAAACCAATAGATGGCTACAATATTCAGTTCAATAATTAATGTCCAAATAGCTGATTGTATTAATCAGGATTGATGCTGTCCTTTGAAGTAATCAGCTATAGTTCAGAAATCAGACAATTTGTAAAACTTTGCCTTCTTAATTTTCCCTTCTTGGTTATAGTATTGCAAGACTTATAATCCAAATTTGTCAGTTCTCTTTCAATTTTGCAGAAATAAAGCAATATTAATGGAGATCCAAAGAATCTTGATTCAATATTTATTTTGTGAGATAATTGTTTTTAACGTAATGAAGAATTCTATTAACACAAATCCACTCTTTAGCACTTAACTTACACCAGTATACATGTTAGGTTTATATAACTCTTCAGGCCTAGTGAAAATAAAACTTATAAATTTTAGAAAATATTTATCATGGGGCATACATTAGGGCAAACACTTTCTACAGTTATTGCCTTTAAAGTTCACACCACTCTGTAACGCAATTTTACTATTTTGTCTTATTTATAGATAAGGAAACTGAGTTTTAAAGGTGATATCTCTGCCGGGTGCTAGTGCTTGGGTTCAAACCCAAGCTGTCACTGCAAAAGCTCAGGCATATAACCATTTAGCTCAGTGCTAAGGAACTAAACCTTAGAGGTGTCAGCCTTACTCAATTCCAGAGATGGTAGCAGTTAAAGATCAATTGTAGCATTTTGATGCTGTCTTTACATAGTTTCTCCTTATTTACTTAAGTGGTCTCAATTTGTTTTTTATGCATTTAAGTGCTCAATTATGGTAATACTATTCTCAAGGGATTTGCTCTTCCCTCCTCTGCTTTTTATGTGATCCCAGAGGCGCCCCTTATTGAAATATGGTCTTGATTTTCTCCCTGATAAGTTTATTATACTAAGCTTTTTGGAGGCTGTATTCAATTATACTGCCTTCCATTATAGAAGACATTCCATTATGGGCACCTCCCTATTTTTGAAAATGTAATAGTTTTTTAACAAAATACTTGATCAATGCACCTGCCCATGGAAAGGCATTGTTAGTGTCTTTGATGTACACTGATGCTTTTCTCTTTGCTTCTGTGGATGTTGCTTTAAAGCTCAATGTAGTTATGTCTTTTGAACAACATATATCATCCACAGTTAGAAGATTCTATCATCCACCATTTAAGAATTACTAAGTCTCAAATGTCTTAGAATGAGAAGATTTATGCATTGTTTGTTTCCTGTACTTTAGACTGATAATGCTTGACAAATATTTAAAATGCTGAAGGTATTACAGCTGAAGAGTTAGTGTTAGCACTGGGTGTTTTGACTGCTTGTCTGTTTACATATCAGTGAACACACCACTCTGTCTTTATCTCTCATAAGAGTGTAATATTGAGACTGGAAATAGACATGCCAAATATAGGAAGGGCAAAGAATCTTTTATCTTTTTATTTTGCAACTAGAATAGTGGACAGGGTACATTAGCAGTTGTAAAAATTAAAATGATTAAAGGTTTAGGTATATCTCAAACATTTTATCCCACGTCCCACTCCCACTGCCATTTTACATCAATTTGCAAAAAAATTGGTGCGTCTTTTTTTTTTTAATTGAAGACAATTTGGTTAATATTGTTAAAGATTTCCTTTAAAAATACTTGCTTATATATTTTCATATATAAGCCTTGGTAACTAGTATACAATATCCTCAAAAATGGAAACTATAATTTTTTATCTCTCCATAATTTCTACTTTAGTTTAGTCATGTGGTGAATGATATTAACAATCAGTTCAGTTCAGTTCAGCTCAGTCTCTCAGTCATGTCTGACTCTTTGTGATCCCATGAGCTGCAGCACTCCAGGCTTTCCTGTCCAACACCAACTCCCGGAGCCCACCTGAACTCATGTCCATTGAGTCGCTGATGCCATCCAACCATCTCATCCTCTGTCATCCCCTTCTCCCCATGCCCTCAATCTTACCCAGCATCAGGGTCTTTTTAAATGAGTCAGCTCTTCGCATCAGGTGGCCAAAGTATTGCAGTTTCAGCTTCAACATCAGTCCTTCCAAAGAACACCCAGGACTGGTCTCCTTTAGGATGGACTGGTTGGATCTCCTTGCAGTCCAAGGGACTCTCAAGAGTCTTCTCCAGCACCACAGTTCAAAAGCATCAATTCTTCAGTGCTCAGCCTTCTTCACTGTCCAACTTTCACATCCATACATGACTACTAGAGAAACCATAGCCTTGACTAGACGGACCTTTGTTGGCAAAGTAATGTCTCTGCTTCTTAATATGATGTCTAGGTTGGTCATAACTTTGGTCCCAAGGAGTAAGCATCTTTTAATTTCATGACTGCAGTCACCATCTGCAGTGATTTTGGAGCCCCCCAAAATAAGTCTCTCACTGTTTCCACTGTTTACCCATCTATTTACCATGAAGTGATGGGGCCAGATGCCATGATATTAGTTTTCTGAATGTTGAGCTTTAAGCCAACTTTTTCACTCTCTTCTTTCACTTTCATCAAGAGGATCTTTAATGCCTCTTCATTTTCTTTCATAAGGGTGGTGTCACCTGCATATCTGAGGTTATTGATATTTCTCCCAGCTATCTTGATTTCAGCTTGTGCTTCTTTCAGCCCAGCATTTCTCATGATGTACTCTGCATAGAAGTTAAATAAGCAGGGTGACAATATACAGTCTTGACATACTCCTTTTCCTATTTGTAACCAGTCTGTTGCTCCATGTCCAGTTCTAACTGTTGCTTCCCAACCTGCATACAGGTTTTTCAGAGGCAACTCAGGAGGTCTGGTATTCCCATCTCCTTCAGCATTTTCCACAGTTTATGGTGATCCACACGGTCAAAGGCTTTGGCATAGTCAATAAAGCAGAAATAGATGATTTTCTGGAACTCTCTTGCTTTTTTGCTGATCCAACAAATGTTGGCAATTTGATCTCTGTTTCCTCTGCCTTTTCTAAAACCAACTTGAACATCTGGAAGTTCGTAGTTCACGTTTTGCTGAAGCCTGGCTTGGAGAATTTTGAACATTACATTACTAGCCTGTGAGATGAGTGCAATTGTGCAGTAGTTTGAGCATTCTTTGGCATTTACTTTCTTTGGGGTTGGAATGGAAACTGACATTTTCCAGTCCTGTGGCCTTTGCTGAGTTTTCCATATTTGCTGACATATTGAGTGCAACACTTTCACAGCATTGTCTTTTAGGATTTGAAACAGCTCAACTGAAATTCCATCACCTCCAATACCTTTGTTTGTAGTGATGCTTCCTAAGGCCCACTTGACTTCACATTCCAGGATGTCTGGCTCTAGGTGAGTGATCACACCAGGCAAATTTGGCCTTGGAGTACAGAATGGAGCAGAGCAAAGGCTAATAGAGTTCTGCCAAGAAAACGCACTGGTCATAGCAAACACCCTCTTTCAACAACACAAGAGAAGACTCTACACATAGACATCACCAGATGGCCAACACCAAAATCAGATTGATTATATTATTTGCAGCCAAAGATGGAGAAGCTCTATAGAGTCAGAAAAAACAAGTCTGGAAGCTGACTGTGGCTCAGATCATGAACTCCTTATTGACAAATTAAGACTTATATTGAAGAAAGTGTGGAAAACCACTAAACCATTCAGGTATGACCTAAATCTATCCCTTATGATTTTATGGTGGAGGTGACAAATAGATTTAGGGAACTAGATCTGATAGACAGAGTGCTTGATGAACTATGGACAGAGGTTTGTGACATTGTGCAGGAGACAGGGAGCAAGACCATCCCCTGGAAAAAGAAATGCATAAAAGCAAAATGGCTGTCTGAGGAGGCCTTACGAAGAGCTGTGAAAAGAAGAGAAGTGAAAAGCAAAGGAGAAAGGAAACATATACCCATTTGAATGCAGAGTTTCAAAGAATAGTAAGGAGAGACAAAAAAGCCTTTCTCAGCGATCAATGCAAAGAAATAGAGGAAAACAATAAAATGGGAAAGACTAAAGATTTCTTCAGGAAAATTAGAGATACCAAGGGAACATTTCATGAAAAGATGGGCTCAATAAAGAAAAGAAATGGTCTGGACCTGTCAGAAGCAGAAGATATTCATAATAGGGTGGCAAGAATACACAGAAGAACTATACAAAAAAGAAAAAAGATATTAACACTAATTTGCCTTAATTAAAATGGCAGGTGCATAATATGACCTCGTGTGAGAGCCTCTGTAGTGATGATAGCTTCTCCTTCATGTGTATCTGTGGCTTCTTATTCAACCTTTAAGCATCCTCACTTCACATTTGATGGAATTGCTACTGTCACATACTTCAAGCAATGACCCAACTAAGCAATCTGTCCTGGAGAGTAAGATATGCCAGCAAGTCAGTGACTCATAGTTTTAGAGAATCTAAGATGACTTAGCACCCACCGGAAGTCTGGGCAGCAAAGGAAGCAGTTTGAACTGAGTTTGTTTCATAGGAGGTGGCAGGGACTTAGCTTCTGGTTTAGGTGTTGAATAGGACAGGTGAGTGAGAGTTGAGGAGAAAGGGAGCATAAAGAGGAAAATAATGTTATTTCAATCATCAAAAGGCACATAAAATTAAAACAAATTCGCTTATTGGAAGAAAAGCTATGACAAGCCCAGACAGTGTATTAAAAAGCAGAGATATAACTGCCAACAAAGGCCCATATAGTCAAAGCTATGGTTTTCTTGTAGTCATGTACAGATGTGAGAGTTGGACCACAAAGAAGGCTGAGTGCCAAAAATTTGATGCTTTTGAACTGTGGTATTGGAGAAGACTCTTGGGAGTCCCTTGGACAGTAAGGATATCAAACCAGTCAATCCTAAGTGAAACCAACCCTGAGTATTCATGGGAAGGATTGACGCTGAAGCTGAAAACTCCAGTTCTTTAGATACCTGATGTGAAAGTCAACTCACTGGAAAAGACCCTGATTCTGGGAAAGATTGAAGGCAGAGGGAGAAGGGGATGACAGAGGATGAGATGCTTGATGGCATCAGTGACTTAATGGACATGAATTTAAGGAGACTCCAGAAGATAATGAAGGACAGGGAAGCCTGGCATGCTGCAGTCTATAGCATTGCAAAGAGTAGGTCATGACTTAATGAGTGAACAACAACATTAGAAAGGCACATGAGGCAAATCATATAGATAATGACATAAGTATAGGGACAATGCCTGGAAGAGTAAGATCATAAGAGGGGCAGAGGAATAGTGACAGGGAAAAGGTAGAGACGATTGTGAGAATGTGGTGCCAGCTGGGAATCAAATCACGATGAGGTTACCCTGACATTATTCCATGAGTGCTGGCATAGCTCCTCAAAATCTTTCAAATAAGAATTAGGACAGACAGCACAATGAAGAAGGGCTGAGCCTAAATGCTAAAGGCAAGTGTTTCCAGCTTTACAGAAACTGATTCAGAAACTAGGAAAATGACAGTGCTGAATGAAGGGAAAAATAATTATTATTTATTTTTCTTAAGGATATTTTATTTTCCCAGCTAAATAAGTTCTAAGAAGAAAAATCTTAGACATAAAAAAGATTAAGTTTAGAAATTGTCCATATATTCATTTTACTTTGATGACAGTCTCATTACTTGGCTAGATGAAAAGTTGCCATATTGTTTCTTATCTATTGATGTATTATCTAGTGTTAAGTCAGGGTGCATTCAAGACAATGCTTTATGACCATTATCTTTAATATGTCTTTACCATTTCACCTACCATCCTGAAAACCTGATGGTATATCTGAGCCAGATATTGATCATCAAACCACACTTGCTAGATTAAAGAGTGATGGGAATCCCAAACTTATTGTAGTATTTTAAGGTTTTTCATAATTCAAGGGATTAGATACACTAACTGCTGGGGTGCAGCCCCGGCGGGTCCAGGGGTCTTGAGGGATGAGTGGCGTTGGGGAAGTACTGAGCTGAGTCAATGTGGTGATGGAGCAGTCTCTTTCTTTTATTGTTGTTAGTTTACAGTTTTTATACCCAAGAAACACACCCATTACATCACATATTATTCTATACAATCTTTTGTTTTCTGCCTACCATCAACAACTTTAACATTAAGCTTATTCCCCACTCTATCATCAAAACATTCCCCTTGCAGAAGTTGGATTTCTGCGTAATTAGACTTAACAATAGTATGTTTGCCATTTGAATGTCTCCAGCATACTTCATTCAGTCATGATAAGTACATCAATCTAAGTAGAAAGGTTACATTTCTCTTATCAGGTGCAACTATGTAGAAGCTAGAGGAAAGGGCTTAAGCTTGAAACTGTTTTATTCTAAAACCTACTCCAGTTCTTACCAGCAAAGAGGAAAGAGGACAAAGAGACAGTTTAGCAGCACTGTTTTAACAATAAAACCCTATTAACCTTATAACTACTATAATGAATTCCTATGTCTACAATTCCTAAAGCAATCAATGTCTCCAACTATGCTGGCCACAATTATGAGCATTCCTAAGTCCCATTCCACCCTGGTTTCTTCAAGGAAGGGAGCCTCCTCCGTGGAGTGGTCGGGGGAGTGGGATGTGGAAAGGTGACCCAAGTATGAGCCCTTCTGGTGGTGGCCTTGCCATGACCCCCAGAGAACTCTTGGTAAACTCCTCAGTAACGAGTAGGAGGTGTAGTAATTTATTTAAATGTCCCTTTTATTCCTCCTTTGTTCTCAGGGAAGGGAATTCACCTTCCTGCATCCTCTGGGGGAATTATCTCAGGACGAATTCTTTCTAACTGGGACTGGACGGGGATGAGCTAAAACATAAACAGATGAGCATAAACAGAACTTGCCAAGAAAAATACCAGGAGGGGCCTTGCCTTAGGATGCCCCAAAGGAAAATCTGCATTGCAGTTTCCTTCTTAGTCTCGTGACCTTGTCATCCAAGTGTCATCCTGCTGGCTCCTGGCAACTAAGGATTTTGCTCTGAAGCCTACTTAAGACACATGCCCTACAAATTTTTCTTTTAATACATTCAACATTTTGAGTGCAAGTTTAAACACACATTTTTAATCTAACAAGTATTAGAATTTTTGTAATGCAAATTTCATAAAATGCCTCATGCTTCCTGTCTGGAAGACTGGTACAATTTATTACTTTTATTAATTTGTAATATTTAATTATATCAATAGCTATAATCAAATGCCTGCCTTATTATTTCTATTCATCAAGCAATCGTTTATAATAATGTAACAGGTGTAATATTTCATATTTCTGTTACAAGTTTAATTAAGTGACAGGTCTATACTTCCCAATTTCAAAAAATAAAACAAAGATGTGGCCTTACATAGCATTGTCAAAACTGCAGGAGTTGATGAGCAACACGCTTAAGATCATTGTCATGTTCAATTAATTTCTAAATTACAGAGAAGTATTTGAAAAATAACTGATTTAATAAATGATTTTATCCTAATTAACGAAAGTGTATTCTGGAGTTCCACTACTGAATACATTTCTCTTGTTTGTATCAGCAGTTCATTAGCAAAAAAGCAATACCTACCATAAATGTGATTATTGTAAATCTTATGTGTTTTACATCAAATTAGTAAATACTGTAATTCTAAATCAGGGCATGTACCAAATTTAAATAATTGTGTGATTCTGAATAAATATTAAATATATATCTATCAAAGCAGTACCATATTTTGGAAGGATTGGAAACAACTAGAACTTCCTCTAGAGAATTGTAATCATCCCTGATACACAGGGAAGTCTTGTCAGAAAGATGTGTTTAATGTAACTAGGAACAAAGTTTAATAACCTTGGCCTGGTTGCCTAGTAGTAGTATAGTCAAACAAGAGGGAAAAAAAGAAATGTCCATGTATTCCTAGACTGAACCCTCTTAAATTTTTTTTCTAATATAAGGGTTTCTAAGACTTGACAGAAATCCAGTTGTATTTTTTTGAAGTCATTTGCTTTGCCTTTTTGCATAACCTTATTCAACTAATTTTTTTCTTTTTTTTTTGGTCCATGTATACAGCTATAGATACTTTAGCAACTGCAGTCTAGTTACCAACTACACCTGATTTACTTTTGCAATGAATATGAATATGAGCTACTTATTATGAGTCATGCTGACTGATGGGCTTCCCAGGTGATGCTAATGGTGAAGAACTCGCCTGCCAATGCTGCTGCTGCCAAGTCATTTCAATCGTGTCTGACTCTGTGCAACCCCAAAGACAGCAGCCCACCAGGCTCCACCGTCCCTGGGATTTTGCAGGCAAGAACGCTGGAGTGACATTAACAAATTGAAAAATAAAAATCACATGATTATCTCAATAGATGCAGAGAAAGCCTTTGACAAAATTCAACATCCATTTATGATAAAAACCCTCCAAAAAGCAGGAATAGAAGGAACATACCTCAACATAATAAAAGCTATATATGACAAACTCACAGCAAACATTATCCTCAATGGTGAAAAACTGGAAGCATTCCCCCTGAAATCAGGAACAAGACAAGGGTGCCCACTCTCACCACTACTTTTCAACATAGTTTTGGAAGTCTTGGCCACAGCAGTCAAAGCAGATAAAGAAATTAAAGGAATCCAGATTGGAAAAGAAGAAGTAAAACTCTCTCTGTTTGCAGATGACATGATCTTCTATATTGAAAACCCTAAAGACTCTACGAGAAAATTACTAGAGCTAATCAGTGAATATAGCAAAGTTTCAGGATACAAAATCAACATACAGAAATCCCTGGCATTCCTATACACTAACAGTGAGAAATCAGAAAAAGAAATTAAGGAAACAATTTCATTCACCATCGAAACAAAAAGAATAAAATGCTTAGGAGTATTTCTACCTAAAGAAACAAAAGACATGTATATAGAAAACTATAAAACACTGATGAAAGAAATCAAAGAGGACACAAACAGATGGAGAAATGTGCCGTGTTCGTGGGTTGGAAGAATCAATATAGTGAAAATGAGTATACTACCCAAAGCAATCTATAGATTCAATGCAATTCCTATCAAGCTACCAGAGGTCTTTTTCAAATAATTAGAACAAATAATTTCTCAATTTGTATGGAAATACAAAAACCTCGTATAGCCAAAGCAATCTTGAGAAAGAAGAATGGAACTGGCGGAATCAACCTACCTGACTTTAGGCAATACTACAAATCCACAGTCATTAAGACAGTATGGTACTGGCACAAAGACAGACATATAGATCAGTGGAACAGAATAGAAAGCCCAGAGATAAATCCACACATGTATGGACACCTTATCTTTGACAAAGGAGGAAAGAATATACAATGGAGAAAAGACAACCTCTTTAACAAGTGGTGCTGGGAAAACTGGACAGCCACTTGTAAAAGAATGAAACTAGAACACTTTCTAACACCATACACAAAGATAAACTCAAAATGGATCAAAGATCTAAGCATAAGACCAGAAACTATCAAACTCCTAGAGGATAACATAGGCAAGACACTCTCTGCCATAACCCAAAGCAGGATGCTCCATGACCCACCTCCCAGAATATTGGAAATAAAAACACGAATAAACAAATGGGACCTAATTAAAATT
>ML661344.1:10248857-10296264 GCA_007570785.1 Antilocapra americana | reverse complement strand
AAAAAAAAAATTCATTTGAAGCAATTCTACTCAGATGGACGAAACTGGAGCCCATTATCCAGAGTGAAGTAAGCCAGAAGCAAAAACAACAATACAGTATATTAACACATATATATGGAATTTAGAAAGACGGTAACAAGAACCCAACATGCGAGACAGCAAAAGGAACGCAGATGTGTAGAATAGACTCGTGGACTCTGTGGATGAGGGTAAGGGTGGGATGATATGGGAGAAGGGCATTGAAACAAGTTAATTATCATATGTCTAATCAATCACTAGCCCAGGATTGATGCTCGGGGCTGGTGCAGCGAGATTTCCCGGGGGGAGGGAGGAGGGAGGGGGTTATGGAGGGGGAGCATATGTAAACCCATGGTGATATCATGACATTGTATGGCAAAAACAATTAAAAAAAAAAGAACACTGGAGTGGATTGCCATTTCCTTCTGCGATGCATGAAAGTGAAAAGTGAAAGTGAAGTCGCTCAGTCATGAGAGGCTCTTAGCGACCCCATGGACTGCAGCCTACCAAGGCTCCTCTGTCCATGGGATTTTCCAGGCAAGAGTACTGGAGTGGAGTGCCATTGTCTTCTCCACCTGCCAATGCAGGAGATGCAAAAGACGGTTCAATCCCTGTCAAGAAGTTCCCCTGGAGAAGGAAACAGCAATTTACTCCAGTATTCTTGCCTGGAGAATCTCTTCGATAGAGGAGCCTGGTGGGCCACAGTCCATGGGATCACAAAGAACTGGACATGACTGAAGTGACTGAGCATACATACATGCATGCTGACTGATAGCCCAGTTTTGTGAGCTTATTTTCCTGATGGCAATTGGAAATATAATAAATTACTCCACCCCTTAACTGTAGGTAATTAAGACATTGCAAAATTCTGTCTGATGGAATTCACCAGTCTGATTTTTCTGAATGAGTTCAAGGATATAGATTTGCAATAGTACAGGTTATAATAACTAGAGACTAAATAAAGTAATAATGCACTTGATTTACATTTTTATATTATGTATACAGACATTTCTGAACTGCTATTTGTAAAAGTCTACGTACAAAATGAGAGAAGGAACTGGCAACCCACTCCAGTATTCTTGCCTGGAGAATCCTATGGACAGAGAAGCCTGGCATGCTACAGTCCATGGGGTCGCAAGAATCGGACATGACTTGGTGACTGAAACACTACCACCACCAACACCACAAACAAAATGACCCAAACTCTCAATCAGTTCACTTTTTTAGAAAGCTACAAATGTGCATTAAAAATTTTTGGTTTTAAATGCCATATTTATGGGCATGAAGGGGGGACTGTAATATGTAGAAATGCTACTAGAAGTTGCGGTATTCAGAATTACCTCACAATTATAAATAGGTTGCCTAAGGTAGCCATCTGGCTTATTTTAATGGTATGAGTCACCTTGTCTCTAGGGAATTCTCAAAGTTAGGAGTTTTCAGAAACATGCTAAAAGAAAGAGAATCTTAAAAAAGGAAACAATCACAGCTTGAGACTGTGGTTCTCAAACTTCAGTGAGCATGAGAATGTCCTGGAGGGTTTTAAATAGACATTTCTTGATCCTGTCTCCAAGAGTTTCTTTTTCAGTATCTCTGAAATGGAGGCCGATAGTTTGCATCTCTAAGTTCCCAAGTAACATTATGCTGTTGTGCCTGACCACTCTCTGAGAACTACCTGGCTTAAGCAAATCAAACTCCATTCTGTTCTGGAACATGAAACAAACAAACAAACAAAAAAAGAGAGAGCTTTAAAGAAATCAATCATTTATAATCTACAAAGAAATAAAAGCCATATTTGGGATAACTTAGGGGCTGCATAAGCTGGAATCAAGATTGCTGAGAGAAATATCAATAACCTCAGATATGCAGATGACACCACCCTTATGGCAGAAAGTAAAGAGGAGCTGAAGTGGCTCTTGCTGAAAATGAAAGAGGAGAGTGAAAAAGTTGGCTTAAAACTCAGCGTTCAAACACTAAGATCATGGCATCTGGTCCCATCACTTCATGGCAAATAGATGGGGAAATAATGGAAACAGTGAGACTTTATTTTCTTGGGCTCCAAAATCACTGGCGATGGTGACTGCAGCCATGAAATTAAAACATGCTTGATCTTTGGAAGAAAAGCTGTGACAAACCTAGACAGCATATTAAAGAGCAGAGACATTACATTGCTGACAAAGGTCCAAACAGTCAAAGCTCTGGTTTTTCCAGTAGTCATGTATGAATGTGAGAGTTGGACCGTAAAAAATGCTGAGCACCAAAGAATTGATGCTTTTGAACTGTGGTGTTGGAGAAGACTCTTGAGAGTCCCTTGGACTGCAAGGAGGTCAAACCAGTCAATCCTAAAGGAAATCAGTCTTGAATATTCATTGGAAGGATTGATGCTAAAGTTAAAAGCTCCAATACTTTGGCCACCTGATGCGAAGAACTGACTCACTGGAAAAGACCCTGATACTAGGCAAGATTGAAGGCAGGAGGAGAAGGAGGATGACAGAAGATGAAATGGTTGGATAGCATCACCAACTCCATGAACGTAAGTTTGAGGAAGCTCTGGGAGTTGGTGATGGACAGGGAAGCCTAGTGTGTTGCAGTCCATGAGGTTGCAAAGAGTGGGACATGACTGAGTGACTGAGCTGAACTGAGGGGCCAAATAACCGTGCCTAAGTATGTGTGTGTGTGCCCATGCATGTGTGTGCATGTTAGGTTTTTCCTTATGCAACCTTTGGGGTTGACTTTTGTGACTCCATGGACCATAGCCTGCCAGGTTCCTCTGCCCTTGAGATTTCCCAGGCAAGAATACTGGAATGGGTCGTCATATCTTCCTCTACAGGATCTTCCCGACACAGGGATTGAACCTGCATCTCTTTGGTCTCCTACATTAGCAGGTGGGTTTTTTAACACTAGTTAAACTAGTTAACACTAATTTTTTAACACTAGTGCCACACTATTGACTCTTTTTCTTTAAGACCAGTGATTTTTCTAATCTGGGATAATCTGCTTCTTTTCAAAAGGTGATGGGCATTAACATATACTGCTGTAAATTCAGTAGGAATAGCCCCTACAAAATGCAACTCTATTTTAAATTGATATTTTTGAAAGGCAAATTTCTACCAGTGTTTACACGAAATACTTATTTTAATATAAAAAGCATAACTTTCTAAAGTGGGATAATTTTAAGCCAAGAAAAAAAATATATAGTTTAAGTATGGACCAATCCTTCTCAAAATCTATTTGGAATCAGCAGGAATTTTAACTTGACTGTAATTATTTTATTGATTTGACAGAGGTTCCCACAGCTATGTATCTTGGTTCCCATATAGACTTCTAAACACCTGTTTGGGAGAAGAAAGTACATACTATATTGGAGGAAGTAGCATGCATTGTACAATGCCCTATAAAACTTCAGTGTTGTGACATGTGTTTTAAATTTCCTTCTTCTTTCATTTTTCTCTCTCTCTGTTCATCTCTCTTATTATCCTACCACTCTTTTCTCAAACAGAAAGATGAACACCCTTTACCACATAGTTGCACTAGACATTTCTTTAATTCTCTGCCCTTCCCCCTTTCCTGTTTTCTTTCATTATCCTATCCTCATCTTTGCCTTTCTCAGTGACCAGCAGCTGTCTCTCTCTGACAAGTGTAACATCTTATCGTACTTTCATGATTGGGGCAGTCAACCAATAAAGGCAATTAAAACTCTATCTTGGTATTTATCTGTATGCATCCACCTTTACTGTATTTCCCAAGGGACTACTGAATTACAAATTTGTGGGAGTCTGTGAAAACATATCTATATTTACACCTATATAGATATATTTTCAGAATATACTGTGTATGTTTGTGTGTGTACTCAGGTATCTGGGTGCTAAGTAGCTAACACCTCATTATCTGCATTGTTAAAGTTGCCAATTTGTTCTTTATACTTATTTTCTTCCAAATAATTAAGATCATTTTATTAAAATACTTTACATCAGTCCTTCCAGTGAACACCCAGGACTGATCTCCTTTAGGATGGACTCTTTAGCTCTTCTTGCTGTCCAGGGGACTCTCAAGAGTCTTCCCTAACACCACAGTTTAAAAGCATCAATTCTTTGGTGCTCAGCTTTCTTCACCATCCAACTCTCACATCCATACATGACCACTGGAAAAACCATAGCCTTGACTAGATGGACCTTTGTTTGCAAAGTAATGTCTCTGCTTATAAATATGCTATCTAGGTTGGTCATAACTTTCATTCCAAGGAATACGTGTCTGTGTCATCCCAGAGCACCAGCCCTGAGCACTTGTCGCATGCATCGAACCTGGACTGGAGATCTGTTTCACGTATGGTAATATACATGTTTCGATGTTATTCTTTCAGATCATCCCAACCTCACCTCACAGAATCCACAAGACTTTTCTATACATCTGTGTCTCTTATTCTGTCTCACGTATTGGGTTAACATTACCATCTTTCTAAATTCCATATATATGTGCTAGTATACTGTATTGGTGTTTTTCTATCTGGCTTACTTCACTCTGTATAACGGGCTCCAGTTTCATCCACCTCATTAGAACTGATTTGAATGTATTCTTTTTATGGCTGAGTAATATTCCATTGTGTATATATGTACCACAGCTTTCTTATCCATTCCTCAGTTGTTGGGCATCTAGGTTGCTTCCATGTCCTGGCTATTGTAAACAATGCAGCGATGAACATTGGGGTGCACGTGGCTCTTTCAATTCTGGTTTCCTCGGTGTGTATGCCCAGCAGGGGGATTGCTGAGTCATATGGCAGGTCTATTTGCAGTTTTTTAAGGAACCTCCACACTGTTTTCCATAGTGGCTGTACTAGTTTGCATTTCCACCAACAGTGTAAGAGGGTTCCCTTTTCTCCACATCCTCTCCAGCATTTATTGCTTGTAGACTTTTGGATGGCAGCCATTCTGACTGGTGTAAAGTGGTACCTCATTGTGTTTTTGATTTGCATTTCTCTGATAATGAGTGATGTTGAGCATCTTTTCATGTGTTTGTTAGCCATCTGTATGTCTTCTCTTGAGAAATGTCTGTTTAGTTCTTTGGCCCATTTTTTGATTGGGTCGTTTATTTTTCTGGAATTGAGCTGCAGGTGTTGCTTGTATATTTTTGAGATTAATTCTTTGTCAGTTGCTTCATTTGCTATTTTCTCCCATTCTGAAGGCTGTCTTTTCACATTGCTATAGATTCCTTCATTGTGCCAAAGCTTTTAACTTTAATTAGGTCATATTTTTTTATTTTTGCTTTTATTTCCAATATTCTGGGAGGTGGGTCACAGAGGATCCTGCTGCGATTTATGTCAGAGACTGTTTTGCCTATGTTTTCCTCTAGGAGTTTTATGGTTTCTGGTCTTCTATTTAGATCTTTAATCCATTTTGAGTTTACTTTTTTGTATGGTGTTAGAAAGCATTCTAGTTTCATTCTTTTACTAGTGGTTGACCAGTTTTCTCAGTACCACTTGTTAAAGAGATTGTCTTTTCTCCATTGTATATTCTTGCCTCCTTTGTCAAAGATCAGATGTCCATAGGTATGTGGATTTATCTCTGGGCTTTCTATTTTGTTCCATTGATCTATATTTCTGTCTTTGTGTCAGTATCATACTATCTTGATTACTGTGACTTTGTAGTAGAGCCTTAGGTCAGGCAGGTTGATTCCTCCAGTTTCATTCTTCTATTTATATGGCTATAAAAAGTACAAGAAGCCCAGTTATATTTGAATTTCAAGTAAACAAAGAACACTCTTAATATAATTATATGCCCAATATTGCATGTGACATGCTCATACTAAAAAAAATAAATAAATAAAAGGTATTCATTTTCAATTAAAATTCAAATTTGACATTCTGTTTCATTTTTCTTAAATATAGTAATCCTACTCCCTATTCATTGGTATGTGATCATGAGAAAGTATTAAGTCTTCTGGTAAACAAGTAGAAAGGAAGCATCTACACATAGTAAGAAATTAGAAAAGGCTTACTGTCTTTCCTTTTCCTTTATTTTTCTTGTAAAGCTGTCTTATAGCATCTGCAAAGCCAAACATAAATGTAAAATAAATATTTATTAAATTACATGATTCAGTGATAAAAGGAATGCTTTTGAAGCAGAAATACTTTTTCACAGCAATTTGTACAAAGATGAACAAAATTTATCTTCACTGTAGAACATCTGAAAACTCAAGAAATTACAAAGAAACATGAATCACACATAATGATGAAATATAAACTCCACACACTTAAATTTCAGTTATTTTCTATGACTCTATATTACTATCAATTTGATTATGCTAAAAATATAGTATTAAATTCTATTTTAGTTAACCTAGTATGTCAGAGATAGTACAAATGCCAACAGAATAAAATTATTTAAAAGTATCCTATGGGTGAAATTATTTGTGTAGTTACTTATTGTTATTTAGGGTATTACTGGCTTCCCAATAGCATAAAAAATATAAAATATATAATACTAAAACCCTAGAAACAATTTCAATAACCAGTCTTTAAAAAAGGTTATATATTTATTTTAATGATATGAGGTGCTGGCATTCAACAATTTTGATATACAAACAGCAATTTCATATGGTTCAGTTCAAGAAATTTAGATGAATTCAAGGATGAGCTATCATATACCATTAGAAATCCTTAAAAATATTTAGAAAATATGATGAAATATTTATGTCACTCTATGAAAACAAAACAAAAAATGTAAAAAAAAATAAAAAACAACTTTTTAGAAAGACCTCTCTGTGGTGGGTTCAGTGGTGAGTTCATTTGGTTGTTTCTTTAAAATTTCTGCAACTATCTGTATTTTCATTTCAATGTATGTAATTATATATTGTTTTGTAATCACAAAGCAGCTTATGTTTTAAGTACTTTTAGTGACAATAGGAGTGGTTCAAAATCAAAATTAAATAAAAGAAAATGATCGTATAATGTCTACCTCTGATATTCTCTGATCTTTCCTTCCTTATTCCAGGAATACAAGTTTGCAAAAGATGATCATTCTTAGTTCAGTGTATAAAGAAACTTGAGGAAAATGTCTTTCCAAGTCATAACAAAAGTCTGCAGCTGAACTATGCAATCAGTTGAGGAGTCCAGCAACTCTTTTATCACTTTCCAGTCCGAGTATAAAACACATGTTTGAGACTCAATGTTTTCTAATCTGATTACTCTTAAACCTATGGGAAACTCAAGGGGAGGCTTGTGGTTACCCCTACAATGTATTTAGTCATACAACAGTTTCTCTACTCTTAACTCAGAGGAAATAGATAGGTGTGTATGCACAATAATAGGTCCTCAACTGAGTGGCTGAAAGTTAGATATCTAATTTAATTATCAGAAGAAGTAGCAAAACACTTCAGTATTCTTGCCTTGAGACCCCAGTGAACAGTATGAAAAGGCAAAAAGATAGAACACTGAAAGATGAACTCCCAAGATTGGTAGGTGACCAATATGCTACTGGAGATCAGTGGAGAAATAACTCCAGAAAGAATGAAGAGATGGATAAAAAGCAACAATAACACCCAGTTGTGGATGTGACTGGTGATGCAAGTAAAATCCAATGCTATAAAGAGCAATATTGCATAGGAACCTGGCATGTTAGGTCCATGAATCAAGGCAAATTGGAAGTTTTTAAACAGGAGATGGCAAACATGAACATCGACATTTAAGGAATCAGCGAACTAAAATGGACTGGAATGGGTAACTTTAACTCAGATGACCATTATATCTACTACTGTGGGCAAGAATCTCTTAGAAGAAATGGAGTAGCCATCATAGTCAACAAAAGTCCAAAATGCAGTCCTTGGATGCAATCTCAAAAAATGGCAGAATGATCTCTGTTTGGTTCCAAGGCAAACCATTCAGTTTCACAGTAATCCAAGTCTATGCCCTAACCAGTAATGCTGAAGAAGCTGAAATCAAATGGTTCTATTAAGACCTACATGACCTTATAGAATTAACACCCCCAAAAGATGTCCTTTTCATTACAGGGGACTGGAAGGCAAAAGTAGGAAGTCAATAAATACCTGGAATAACAGGCACATTTAGCCTTGGAGTACAGAATGAAGCAGGGCAAAGGCTAATAGAGTTTTGCCAAAACAACACACTGGTTATAGCAAACACCCTCTTCCAACAACACAGGAGAAGACTCTACACATGGACATCACCAGATGGTCAATACCAAAATCAGATTGATTATATTCTTTGCAGTCAAAGTTGGAGTAGCTCTCTACAGTCAGCAAAAACAAGACTGGGAGCTGACTGTGGCTCAGATCATGTACTCCTTATTGTGAAATTCAGACTTTAATTGAATAAAGTAGGAAAAACCACTAGACCATTCAGGTATGACCTAAATAAAATCTCTTACCCTTATACAGTGGAAGTGAGAAATAGATTCAAGGGATTAGATCTGATAGAGTAACCAAATAACTATGGGTGGAGGTTTGTGACAATGTATAGGAGGCAGAGATCAAACCATCTTCTGAAAAATAAATGCAAAGAGGCAAAATGGCTGTCTGAAGAGGCCTTACAAATAGCTGTGAAATGAAGAGAAGTGAAAGACAAAGGAGAAAAGGAAAAGATATTCCCATCTGAATGCAGAGTTCCAAACAATAGCAAGGAGAGATGAGAAAGCCTTCCCCAGTGACCAGTGCAAAGAAATAGAGGAAAACAATAGAATGGGAGAGACTAGAGGTCTCTTCAAGAAAATTAGAGATACCCAGGGAAGATTTCATGCAAAGATGGGCTCGATAAAGGATAGAAATGGTATGAACCTAACAGAAGCAGAAGATATTCAGGAGAGGTGGCAAGAATACACAGAAGAACTATACAAAAAACATCTTCACGACCCAGATAATCACAATGGTGTGATCACTCACCTAGAGCCAGACATCCTGGAATGTGAAGTCAAGTGGGCCTTAGGAAGTATCACTACAAACAAAGGTAGTGGAGGTGATAGAATTTTAGTTTAGCTATTTCAAATCCTAAAAGACAATGCTGTGAAAGTGCTGCACCAAATATGCCAGCACATTTGAAAAATTCAGCAGTGGTCACAGGACTGGAAAAGGTCAGTTTTCATTCCAACCCCAAAGAAAGGCATGCCAAAGAATGCTCAAACTACTGCACAATTGCACTCATCTCACACACTAGTAATGGAGAAAGCAATGGCAGCCCACTCCAATACCCTCACCTGGAAAATCCCATGGAGGAAGGAGCTTGGGAGGCTGCAGTCCGTGGGGTCACTAAGAGTCAGACACAACTGAACGACTTCACTTTCACTTTTCCTTTCCCACATTGGAGAAGGAAATGGCAACCCACTCCAGTGTTCTTGCCTGGAGAATCCCAGGAATGGGGGAGGCTGGCAGGTTGCTGTCTATGGGGACGCACAGAGTTGGACACGACTGAAGCAACTTAGCAGCAGCAGCAGCAGCAGCAGCACACACTAGTAAAGTAATGCTCAAAATTCTCCAAGCCAGGCTTCAACAGCACATGAACTGTGAACCTCCAGATGTCCAAGCTAGATTTAGAAAAAGGCAGAGGAACCAGAGATCA
The DNA here is from genome assembly GCA_007570785.1 of Antilocapra americana. Taxonomy (NCBI): domain Eukaryota; kingdom Metazoa; phylum Chordata; class Mammalia; order Artiodactyla; family Antilocapridae; genus Antilocapra; species Antilocapra americana. The sequence goes on along the minus strand of ML661344.1, from coordinate 10,286,687 downwards.
AATTGCCAACCTCTACTGGATTATCGTAAAAGAAGAGAGTTCCAGAGAAACATCTACTTCTGCTTGATTGACTATGTTAAAGCCTTTGACTGTGTGGATCATAACAAACTGTTGAAAATTCTGAAAGAGATGGGAATACCAGACCACCTGACCTGCCTTCTGAGAAGTCTGGTCTGTATGCAGGTCAAGCAGCAACAGTTAAAACTGGACATGGAACTACAGACTGGTTCCAAGTTGGGAAAGGAGTACGTCAAGACTGTATATTGTCACCCTGCTTATTTAACTTATATGCAGAGTACATCATGAGAAATGCTGGGCTGGATAAAACAAAAGCTAGAATCCAGATTGCTTGGAGAAATATGAATCACCTCAGATATGCAGATGACACCATCCTTATGGCAGAAAGTAAAGAAAAACTAAAGAGCCTCCTGATGAAAATGAAAGTGGAGAGTGAAGAATTTGGCTTAAAACTCAACATTCAGAAAACTAAGTTCATGGCATCTGGCCCCATCACTTCATGGCAAATAGATGGGGAAGCACTGGAAACAGTGACAAACTTTATTTTAGGGGGTTCCAAAATCACCGCAGATGGTGACTGCAGCCATGAAATTAATAGACACTTGCTCCTTGGAAGAGAAGTTATGACCAACTTAGACAGCATATTAAAAAGCAGAGATATTACTTTGCCAACAAGGGTCTGTCTAGTCAAAGTTATGCTTTTTCCAGTAGTCATGTATGGATGTGAGAGTTGGAGTATAAAGAAAGATGAGCACAGAAGAATTGATGCTTTTGAACTGTGGTGTTGGAGAAGACTCTTGAGAGTTCCTTGGACTGCAAGGAGACCCAACTAGTCCATCCTAAAGGAAATCAGTCCTGAATATCTATTGGAAGGTCTGGTGCTGAAACTGAAACTCTAATACTTTGGCCACCTGATGCAAAGAACTGACTCATTTGAAAAGATCCTAATGCTGGGAAAGCTTGAAGGCTGGAGGAGAAGGGGACGACAGAGGATGCGATGGCTAGATGACATCACAACTCAATGGACATGAGTTTGAGTAAACTCTGGGAATTGTTGGAGGACAGGGAGGCCTAGCGTGCTGCTGGGGTTGCTAAGAGTTGGAAACAATTGAGCATATGAACTGAACTGAAAATTTCATTTTTGGTCTCCCTGGTGACTTTTATCGTAGTGATTTCATCAAGAAATATAAGGATTTTTTTTTCATACAGAAGCATTCTCTAACTAAACTAAAATTAGGATCTTATTTTAGTTGGTCCTGAATTCAGACCACATTGCATTGCAAACATTCCAATATTTTATATTAAGGAAATGCAGCTACATAGGAGCTACAGAGTCTTCATTCCATGTGAATTTTTAAATAATGGGTTTCTTGACAGCTCTGAATATTTTATTCCAATTTTCCTTCATTCTTTCTTTAAAATTATTTTGGAAAAGCTGTTCACTTTTTCTCATTTTGTTTTTCTTAGCAATAACATATGGTTGTTGTTATCTAGTCACCAAGTTGTCCTTGACTCTTTGTGATCCCATGGATGGTAGCCTGCCAGGCTCCTCTGTCCATGGGATTTCCCAAGTAATATATTGGAGTGGGTTGCCATTTCCTTCTCCAAGGGATCTCTCTGACACAGGCCTCGAACCCACAACTCCTATATTGGCAGATAGATTCCCTATCACTGAGCCACCAGGGAAATTTCTTTAATGTGCATTATGTATTTTAAATTTCAAAACCCACAAATCTAAGAAAATATTAAAATCCCATTTTACAACTGAGTAAACTAAGCTGTGAAGTAATTTTTCCTAGGACTTGTCTACTAACAATTTACCATCTTAACCCCAAACCTTAATATATTGCCTCACAATAATAAATACTCAAGTAGTACCTGTTAAATTAATCATGTTACAGCAGTGCCTCAAATAAAAGGTTTTCTAATTAAAATGTGTGTTCCTTTTCATTCACTCATTAATTTTATTTAACATTTATTAAATAGAACTCAAAGAGGGCTCACGACATAGATCAAAGTTACAGATGCAAGATTCAACCAGACAGAGGTAGTAGCTAAACCCACATGAGTAGATGCCATAATTTAAGATGATTCTATTAAAAGAGATGAGCAGAGGAACAAAGTATGATTTCCCAAAATGAGGGCAAATGAAGCCAGTGAAGGATACTGAGTAAAACATAAACTAAGAGCAAATCATAAAGGCAGAGATATAACTAAGAGAAAAAACCTATAAAATACAGTTTTATGTGGCAGTCTTTTTGAGTGTGATAGAAACAGATAGAAAATCTAGAAACTATTCACCAAGTAGGTTACTGGTAGCCTGTGATAGAAACAGACACTGGAATCTAGGAAATGTAGACCACATGTTAGAGAAACTTGATAATTAATTGATACAAAAATAGATCAGTAATTTAACAAATAGTAGGATTCAGAAAATTGGGAACTATTAGTTATTTATGTTTCTTTTTCATTTTTTTGATGGTACATATTTGTAAGCCAAGAAAATACATTGTTTGTAGTACCCATTTGACTAAATCATTCCTCTATAATACCCAATAGCTTATAAGGACAACTGAATTTTTTAGTTATTTGATAGGATTCTTTCATAGTAAAATATGGCAAATGATATATGATTTCAACAGCAGTAGGTATAATGAAGAAGTTGCTGTTGATTTGTGTATTTCAGACATAAAAAGATGGCATAAGCAAAACATTACAGTAAATACAAATAGTGAATATTATAAAAGAAACCATAAAATTACACATTATGTACATAGACTGATATCGACAACATATAAAGAGTACTAATAAGTAAATAAAACAATTCTTCAAAAGTAGGTAAAGGACACAGGCAGATATTTTTAAAAGATTTTGCTCAAAAATGTGAAGATATATAGCTTTCTCACAACCAAAAATACATAAGATTAAATGAGAAATATCTTATTTCTATAATCAAAATATTAATGATTTAATTTTAGGAAATATTTAATTTCATTTCCAATTATTTTGAAAAAAGAAAAAACATTTATCTACCATTCTTCCTTCTATGATAAAGATAATATTAATTAATAGTTCCCTGCACAAAGGATCTCATAATAATCACTATCATACACTCACATTTTCTTTCTTTTTCATTTGCAGGAAAATTTATCTATGAGCGAATTTTTCTCAAAATTTTCTTCATCCACATCATACCCTCAAAAATATCTATAAAAAGTACTGTGCATAGTTGTTCATCACAATTTTATGTGTGTTAATACAGTTAAGTAAAGAAAAATATGAATTTCAAGTAAAATATGAAGTGTTCACACTTTGCAATGTTTCCACAATATTCACTATATTTAACATATATATGTATGTATTAAAAAATACACTATAGAATAAATCAATCTATAAAGATGACATGGATATATTTATTGACATGGAAATAGGACCACAGTATTTTGTATTGTGGGTGAAGAATCTTCAAAGCAATGTGTACATTAGTATTCTCTTTCTCTAAAAAAACATATATGCTAGAAAATATATTTGAAAACAACACATACAAAATCATAACGATGATTACTTTTAAGTGTGATACTATTATAAGCATTTTTATATTCATCTATTTGCTGTGAATTTTCATCAATAGGTTTGTTTTGTTTTGTTTTGTTTCAAAGACTATGAGCAAATGAACCTACTATTACTTGGGGGGAAAAAGAATTAACTTCCTAGATCATTTTTATGATATATCCGTTGATATCTTCTTTTTTCTATGATGAACTAAAACAAAAACAAAAACGCACTATTACCTCTGCGATTCATTCAGAACAATCCACATCCATTAAAGTTTTGAGTTCGAGTTTGTATGAAGAGGAGTAGCTGTATTACTATGTCCTCTCTTACCTTTAAAAGACTAGTTCACCTATGGAGTTGAATTCTTATTGTTAGAAATATGGAGGTTAATATCATTGTAATTAATCATTTCAATAGAGTTAAAAATAGGTATGAAAAAAACTAACCCAGTACTGATTTTCTTTGAAGCTTGTGATCCTACATCTGCCTGAGATTATTTTCATAAAATTTATAAAAATTTAATTTAAAAATACTTATTACAGTAACAGTCAATAAACTGTCACATTTTTGTCTGAAGTCATGTAGAATGTTATACTAACATTTCAAAATTAATGGACTTTCAGCAGTCTTATTATGGACAGTTCTAAAGCAAAGCTGTCATAATAAGTATCACTGGCAAATCATTTAAAAAGTGTATTTAGAAGGTTTACAGCAAGGCATCTCCCTGTATCAGATGACTTTCAAAATGATGAGCTGAATTGTTACTAGCTAATGATAAATGTTAGCAAGAAATAGTTTTTCTTCATAAACTCACTTTTTACTGAGATTTCCACACAGTTTTCTCCCTGGGATGACTAAGGATACATATCTGTTTTCCCCAGGTACTAACTACTCTTCCCCAAGAAGTAACAGGGGATAATCCAAGCTTGCAAACTGTTAGGCCACATTTCTAATGGGCAGATCAGGCTTCTCTAGTGTTCTGTAGTCAAGGCTACCTCCTCTCTCACTGTCTTCCCATTATGCATTAAGGTAAGCTAAGCTTCTAACAACAGTTCTTAAACTGTTTGGGCTCAAGGGAACATATGATTGTACAGATCTCAAGGTTTAAATTGGAGAAGCCAAAGTTGAGTGGAGTCCAGCCTTTACCCAGTAGCTCTTTTTTTTTTTTTTTCTTTTCGGGTGTACTAGACAGGCCCCCCATTCTCTCTGAAGACATTATCACTCTCCCCAGGTCTCCTTCATCCCCAGCTCATCAACACATGGAAGATGTTTCCACTTTCTGCATAGTTCTTAGCCAGGTATTCAGTCTTTACTTCTCTATTCAGGAGATGACACAGAGGCTCTCTTTGCCTGCTTTCCATGAGAGTTATTTCTCTGTCCAATCACACTCTATTCTTCTTAATCTGCTTTGTTACTTTTTCATAAAATGTATCATATCTGATTTTTTAAACAATGTTATATACATAATTAAAGCAATATTACTTTAATATTTTAATTAATTAAATGAAATGAAAACTAAATTCACTTAATAAATATTAATTTATCCATCAAACATTATTAAATGTTCATTTAATAAATTAAAATAAAATTAACTAATTTAATATATTAAAATTTTAAAAAACAATATTCTATGAATAGTTTGTTAAATGAAAAGTGAATGAATTGAGTTAATAAAGGGGCAATGAATTGACTAACCATTAATAAAGCAGGTAGTTGATCCATGTTTTTACTCTGCATCCCCTATTCATAATCCCTAAGAAATTTTTGATTCAAAAGGCCATAAAGGGAATATAAATAAATCACACATCAGATAGGATACTGCAAGCCTGGGTTAAGTAATGGCTTCCTAACAAAAATTCCTTCTGTAAAGAACTATATTGCCTGAGGGAGGTAAGATTGAAATTATTAGCATAAACAATAGATGCTCTTGTATCAATATTTACAAGTCAAAGACTTCATATCATATATCTTTATAACTTGAAGATGCTAAGATACATATATCTATTTCAAAAACCACAGTATGAAAGAGAAGAACTTGTCACCTTTAGCAAGCAAATAGTATTTCTTGATGGGTCAGGCAAGAGGCCAACATTTAAAAAAAAAAAGTAAAATAAAAGCATAGCTGGTTTAGCTTGAAAAAAAAAAACAGAAATGGGAATAGCTAATAGGATACTAGAGGCCCATCTCTGAATTTCCAGTGAAGCAGTAGTGTCTCAAACGCCATGGCTTTCTACAAATATAAAAGCATTTTGTGAAAATGAAAATCTTCACTGCAGATTTTTCCATGCCCCAAATGAAACACCTACTGATACGGCTAAAACTTTCCTTTTTATGTATTTTTCTCTCTTTCCCTCCCCATATAACTCTATCTGTTCCTGAAATATAAAAGCAATACTGATCTAGTTTGGAAATATAATTTGTTTAGAGAAAGCAACTGTATTGGGTATAATAAATGTCAAAATTGAAATTTTTATTGTGTCTTCTAAATGTTGTTTGGTTGAAGAACTTGATCGGATGTTTTTATTTGTGCTCTTCCTCTAAAATTTAGAAACATGAGTAATTTAGGGTTGAAGTAATTCAAATCTGAAAACTGCTAAGAAGACTCTTTCATTCTATTGGATAAAACAAGGCTCAAACTTTTGTCCTGGGAACAAAAATTCATACTTGTACCTGTAGGAGGATAAACATTAGGCTACTTTTATGCATATTCGTTCAGTAATTCATTTTTTCAGAAAAGTATGTTCAAAACTAACAAAGAAAAATGAAACAAGCTATTACAGCTTACAATCAAGATTTGAACATGTGACCTGTGGCTACAGGACAAGATCAGAACTTCACTGTGGGAAAACGTCTCTTTACCAGTCTTCCATTATCAATGGACAAAGCTAACCAAAACATACATTAAAGGTAATCTGAATTTGATACATTCATATGCTCTGACATCTACCAAAATCTCTATTGACCTAGAAGGAATAACAAGTAATGGAGGTTTCCCATGGTTGCTGAAACAAGTGCCACAAATGTCTTGGCTTAAAACACAGATTTACTGTTTTCCTTCTCTATATTTCAGAAATACACAATGAGTCTCACTACCCTAAAATCAATGTGTCAGAAAGGCCACATTCTTATTCAGAGGCCCTAGGGAAAATACATTTTTGTACCTTTCCAGCTTCTAGAATATACCTCCACCCCATGGTCCATGCACCCCTTCTGCCATCTTCAAAGCCAAGAATGGCTCATCCAGCCTTTATCACATTCACTCTGACATTCTCCATAGTTTCATCTCTCTGAATTCCTCTTGTTACATTGGACCCACCTGGATAATACAGGATTATCTCTCAAAAGTCAGGTGATTAGCATCTTAATTCCACCTGCATTCTTAATTCTGCTTTGCCACATAATCACAGGTTCCAGGAATTAGACTGTAGACAACATGGGAAGGAGAGGACTCTATTCTGTTAACAGTCTCCAGCAAAGCTCATTAACAATTTCCAGGAAAAAGAAATAGAATCTGGGCAATAAAGCCTGACTCTTTTTTTTTCATTTTGTGCTTCATCTAGTTTTACTTGCTTGTAGGATACAGAGGCCTTATACCCCACACTTTAGACACTTTAGTTCCTTGTGCAAAACCACTGCACCTGACACCTAGGTCTGCCTGCCACATGATGCCTGTGCCCAGCACAGTGATCTGGAGTGCTGTGAGCAGCACAGCTGAGCAGACCCTTGAAAACTCTATAAAGCACCTCAGTCCATGGCCTTTGGAGCACCTTATGGAATTCCTTGTGCTTTTAGCTGTTGCAAGTCCAAAACCTCCTCCCTTTCAGCCAAAAAGGGAGAAAGAGAAGATATCAGCCTCGGACAGCTTTGCCAGCTCCTAATGAACCAAGCTGATCGGAAACAAATGTGGCCAAGCTGCTGTGGCCCAGACACAGTATCTTCTAGACTCCTATGTGATATTCTGAGGAGAGATTAACTATCTCAAGCACAGATGGTACCAATTCAAGGGGACACCCAGTTATATCCAGCTATATCTTTTAGTCTTTCAAGGAATCCGTTAACAGTTTGCTGCTAGTTCCAAATTTCCTGAATGAGAAATCTTGCTTGGATATTCCCCAATCTACACAAAGAAAGAATTAGACAAAGTCGAAAATAGGGCTTCAACAGAGATCTAGGAGGCTATGTGTGGTGCTAGTTAATAATCACAGGCAATAATGCTCCTTCCCCCAAGGTGCAGCTTGTCAAGTCATCAGGGAGGCTCATCAAGGAACTCATTACAGGTGGAAAGCATTATTTATGCAATTGGTTAGTTGAGGTCATGATAACTTCTGATATAAAAAGTATATCTGTACAATGAACAACCCCAACACTTGCCTCCACAGAGGCCAGCCAGATAAGGCCCATTCAGATCAGCAGGCCATATCCTGTCCAAGATTGGCAGATTGATGTCCCTCTCCTGTCAAAGGTCCTGGGCAATTTCAGGTATTGCTTGGTGCTAGTAGATACATTTCCTAGGTGGATAGGACCATTCCCTGCTAGAACTGAAACAGCAGCTGAACTGGCTTAGGTGTTACTAAAAGAAATAATTCCCAGGTTTGGGCTCCCAGGATCCCTGCAAAGTAATAAGGATCCGGCATTTGTGTCTCAAGTAACCAAGGGGATAAATGAGTGCCCTGGACAGAAAATGAACCTTTCATTCAGCCTGGAAACTCCAGTCTTTGAGGGGAGGAAGAGAAATTCAATTAGACCTTAATCATGCTATCTCAGGAAACTCAAGAAAATTGGATTTAAACTGTTTCTATTATCCTGCTCCACATGCATTCAGCCCCAAAGGGTAAGTTAAAATACATTTGGACTTGAGGATGATAGACCCATTTCCCACACCCAAGAGAAGGAACATTTTAATCCCCTTGAAATGGAATAACTCAAGTATGTTTTCCACATAGGAGAAACCATGAAAGAAGCAGTTGAATTTGGTAACCACATGCTGCTTGCATTCACTGATCTGGCCCTCCATCCCTTCCAGGCAGGAGACTGGATAAATCTGAAAACCTAGGAAATCAGCAGCCCTCAAGAACAGCTCACTCCTAAAGTGGAACAGACCCTATCTGGTAATCTTATCCATCCACTGTGCTCTGAAGTTGCACAGCTCACTCCATGGGCACATTATACTTGAGTCTTGAAGAGGCACCTGGGCCCCAACATCTGAACAGAAAAACTGGGGCAATGGACCCCCTTGACTACTCCTGTGAACCCCATTTTGACCTGAAGCTTCTCTTGTGGAAAACAACAAAAGTGAGACCAAGGAGATTCAGGCCTCAACATCAGGTCACACTTTTGCCTACAGCCAAAAGACCTGGATACCTTCATTTTCAGGAAAGCTGACATGCGACCATTATGCTCTACTAATATTTGAGCCGTGCATCTTAAATTGTCTGCTATCCTTTGTCTCCAAAAGGTTAGACAAATGTTTTTTGCTTAGGGCAAACAGTCATGGCTAAGGCCCGAGGACAATCAAATACATCTAAAGGCAACTAGGGAGAATTAACTGTTCCTCTCCCTGGGTTATGCGTGCATACATGCTAAGTTGCTTCAGCAGTGTCTAATTCCTTGTGATCCCATGGATCCTAGCCCACCAGACTTTTCTGTCCATGGGATTCTCCAGGCAAGATTGCTGGAGTGGGTTGCCATACCCTCCACCAGGGGATCTTCCCAACCCAGGGAACGAACCCACATCTCTTATGTCTCCAGCACTGGCAGACAGGTTCTTTACACTAGTGCCACCTGGGAAGTGCCCCCCCACCCCCGTCATGACGATGCCTGAAATAAGCAGAAAGGAGTTACAAAATGTCGACCTTTGCCAGATAGTGCCTCTCAAGAATGAGGAGCAGGTCAAACAACAGAGGAAGGATTTGTCACTAGCAAAGACCCTTAACAATACTCTGGGAAATAAAAATAGAAACTGGGTAGTAAAAGAAACGCATATGTATAGAACAGTCTTTTGTACTCTATGGGAGAGGGCAAGGGTGGGATGATATGGGAGAACAGCATTGAAAGATGTTAATTATCATATGAGAAATCAGTCGCCAGCCCGGGTTTGATGCTCAGGGCTGGTGCACCGGGATGACCCAGAGAGAGGGAATCAGGAGGGAGGTGGAAGGGGGTTCTGGAAGGGGAACATATGTATACCCATGGCAGATTCATGTCAATGTATGGCAAAACCAACACGATAATGTAAAAAATAAAATAAAATACAAAAATAAAAAAAAACAAGTTAAAAAAAATAAAAAGAAAATCTAACCTTTTTTTTCCTCCTCTCCTTTGTGCTTCATCCAGCTTCCTCTGCAAGTGCAGAGACTGTGCTCCCAGCATCTCAGACCAGAGTTCCCCGTGTGAAGTGGCTGCACATGACACGTCAACTCCAAGGGCTGTGTTCTCAATCGTGGTGCCCACACTGAGAATCAAGATGGACGTGATGGGCTACGTGCGGAGGCGCCTAGCTGGCACTACAATCTTGAGAGCTGGAGCAGGCTCACTGAGCGACACAGCTGTGGCAGAAAGGTGAGAATGCAATCCTCCTCCCTAGGAATCAAATCCTTATAAAAGAGACCCACTGAGGGCTTTTCAGGTAGGTCTTGCACTCTGGAGCTCAAGCTCATACCTCTCCATTCTTTGATTGAAGAATAAACTTTACTTCCCTTCATGAATCAACCTCAGTCTCCTTCTGCAGGCTCAAATGACACTGGGCAGGAGGACCCTTGTAGCACAACTTCAGGAAGGCATATTAGGGGGGTATTTTCATATATACAGATAAGACCGATAGTCTTATGGAAAACAGGTACAATAGTCATGTACAGTAGTCATGTATGGATGTGAGAGCTGGACTTTAAAGAAAACTGAGCTCTGAAGAACTGGGGCTTTTGAACTGTGGTGTTGGATAAGACTCTTGAGAGTTCCTTGGACTGCAAGGAGATCCAACCAATCCACCCTAAAGGAAATCAGTCCTGTATATCTATTGGAAGGACTGGTGCTAAAGCTGAAACTCCAATATTTTGTCCACCTGATGTCAAGAACAGATATTTGAAAAGACCCTGATGCTGGGAAAGATCGAAAGCAGGAGGAGAAGGGGACGACAGAGGATAAGATGGTTGGATGGCATCACTGACTCAATGGACATGCATTTGAGTAAGCTCTGGGAGTTGGTGATGGTCAGGGAAGCCTGGCATGCTGTAGTCCATGGGGTTGCAAAGAGTTGGACATGATTGAGTGACTGAAGTGAACAGATAAGACCAACTAGATATGTCCCTTTCTCTTTGAAGAGATACATAAAACGTCCTTAGGAGAGGCTAGAGCAACCTTTATGATCTAGGCAGACTTAGAAAAAAGAAGGCTTTTAAGATTACATAATCAGTATTGAGGCCTTCCCAGTGGTAAAGAACCTGCCTGCCAACGTAGGAGACACAAGAGACGGATTCATTCTCTGGGTCTTGAAGATACTCTGGAGATGGAAATGGTAACCCAGTCTAGGATTCTTGCATTGAGAAATATCATAGACAGAGTAGTCTGGCAGGCTACAATCCATGGGGTCGCAGAGTCGGACATGACTGAAGTGATTTAGCATGTAGAAGTCAGTACTGAGTTTTACTGTGATAAGGTAATATGTAAATATCTCTTTGATATGCTGAGTTAGTCAAGGTATAAAGACTTACACAGCCTTCTGTATATTTATCCTGATATAATCTTAAGCTTGATGTCAGTATTCTACATTATAATTTAACAAAACAGCCAAAAAGATAAGTAAATAATAATGCTATAGCACAAGCTATTTGTAAAAATGCAAAGTTGCTAAAGTGTTCTGGAGTATTTAAATAATAAGATTCTATTTGATCAGCATTCAGTTCAGTTCAGTGGCTCAGTCACATCCAACTCTTTGCAACCCCAGGAACTGCAGCACACCAGGCTTCCCTGCCCATCACCAACTCCCGGAGCTTACTCAAACTCATGTCCATCAAGTCAGTGATGCCATCCAAACATTTCATCCTCTGTCACCCTCTTCTCCTCCCACTTTCAATCTTTCCTAGCATCAGGGTCTTTTCCAGTGAGTCAGTTCTTCACATTTGATAGCCCAAGTACTGGAGTTTCAGTTTCAGCATCAGTACTTCCAATGAATATTCAAGACTGATTTCCTTTAGGATGGACTGGTTGGATCTCCTTGCAGTTCAAGGGCTTCTAAAGATCTTCTCCATCACCACAGTTCAAAAGCCTCAGTTCTTTGGTGCTCAGCTTTCCTTATGGTCCACCTCTCACATCTGTACATGACTACTGGACAAACCACAGCTTTGATTAGATGGACCTTTGTTGGCAAAGTAATGTCTTTGCTTTTTAATATTGTGTCTAGATTAGTCATAGCTTTTCTTCAAAAAAGCAAGTGTCTTTTAATTTCCTGGCTGCAGTCACCATCTGCAGTAATTTTGGAGCCCAAGAAAATAAAGTCTGTCATGGTTTTCATTGTTTCCCCATCTGTTTGCCATAAAGTAATGGGACCAGATGTCAGGATCTTAGTTTTCTGAATGTTGAGTTTTAAACTAGCCTTCTCACTCTCCTCTTTCACCTTTACCAAGAGGCTCTTTAGTTCTTCCTTACTTTCTGCCATAAGGGTGGTGTCATCTGCATGTCTGAGGTTACTGATATTTCTCCCAGCAATCTTGATTCCAGCTTGGCTCAGCATTGTTAACCTGTGTTTTAATACCGTATGTAAACTAGATGACCAGTGCAAATTTGATGCAGGAAGCAGGACAACCAAAGCCAGTGCTCAGGGACAACCCAGAAGGAGAGAGGTGAGAGGGGGAGTTTAGGATGGGGGGACACATGTATACTTGCAACCAGCTCATGTTGATGTATGGGAAAAGCCATCATGATATTGTAAAGTAATTATTATCCAATTAAAATTAATAAATAAATAAAGGGACTATTGTCCATTCATATCCAACTCTTAGTGACCACATGACCTGTATCCTGCAAGGTTCCTCTGTCCATGAGATTTTCAAGGGCTAGTTCTAAGTAATTTGATATGTCATTTTTGATTAGTTCAATCAGAATCATCATACTTCAGTGGAAAAAGCAGAGACTTTGAAGTTTTGAGAAAATCTTGAAAACTGAAACCCCAGCTGCTCTAGTTTTACTTGATTTCTAGCAATTCTTAACCCCCTCCCCAGGCCTAACTTGACTTCATTTAAAATCAGAAAAATAAGATCTAATCCCCAGTACTATTTTTGAGATTAGATTATAGACAACATATTTAAAGCATCTAGAACACTCTTATCATAAAATAGATTTCCACTCAGTATTAAGAATTATTTTAAGCTTCAACCTATACCCCATTATACTGGATGTTTAGTCCAATACCTTAAAAATATGTATGTCTTTCACAGGCCCTCTTATTATTTTCTCTTTAAATTTTTATTTTCCAATTACATATGTCTCATTTCAATAGAGACAATGTTCAAATCAGAGTATGGTTCTAGGTATAAAATCTCACAAAACACAGGATTCCTCTGAGAAGTATATTAGTTTAAAATCAGATTATATTTTTGTAATCAAGATGTAAGTATTCATAGTTAAAACAAAACCATTAGAGTACATGAGACTTTGATCTATTTAACCAGGATAGTAATATTAAATATAGTAGGTGATTACATGTCTATGAAATAATTTCTAAAATGTAAATATAAAAGAATATAAATGAGGAGAAAATGAAAATAATTTTTAACAGAACTCAAGTGGCATGATATCCATGTAACAAGTTTCAGTAGGGTAGTTGTCTTTGAATCTTCAGTGTTTTCTTATAATGCCTGGAATATCTGATGTTTAAAAATAAATTTATGGAGTTGAACTTAGTGTTTTCATCATGTTCATTACCTCTTCATAATTTGCATTGATATTAATTGGTGCCTAGTTAACATTTATGGGAATTGTGACTTAAACCAAGTCAAATTTGATAGTTATATTTAACTTCTGGCCTTTCAACTCCTTTCACAGTTTTCTGATTCTGTTTCATTATTAACCTTTTACCAATGATTTTTAGTATACATGTTTCATTAGTACTCCTGAAATCCTATGTGGAGTTAGACTAATCCCCAAAACAAGCATTAAAGTATAGCTTAATTCCCATATCATCTCTGTTAAACAATAGCACGGACAAATTAATAATATTTTATGTTTTATGCATCTTTTGTGCTCAAATAAGGAGACATATTTTCTGTAGGCATGAATACTCTGTCTCTAAAACAAAGGAATCAGTAAGTATATTTGGTTGGTTTGGCCAGCACCACTCATAAAAGACTGTATTGTCATCTCTGCATCTTCAACAGTCTTCTTTGCCACCCTCTGGGGTAAAGTGTTTATAGAATTCTCTCAGCATTTTAAGATCTGAAAAAGACCACATGAGCAAATAATCGGTTTCTGCAATGTAGAACAATTTATGTACATTAGGAAATTTTCTAATTTTCTTTTTCAAACTATGATTTTTGTCATTTTGGTCTCCATTCACTTTGTTATGCTCCTTTGCAGCTTTGAACCCTGTAGTGTCTGATTTGTGAAGCAGAGAAAACATGTGGCCCATTTGAATTCTGGCTTTGAAGTCAGGTCTAATGAGAAAGGGGAAAGGCTAACAACTGCTGTGGGAGGCTTGAATTAGGAGAAACCAGTTTAAACAAGAGCTCTATCTGTATCTGCAAAACAGTCCTGAAACAGGTGTCTAAAACTGTCTTCCCATTAAGAGGCAGTGTGTTCTTACTTGCAATGTATAGGTAAAATGTATATAAACATGTATTGTCAAGGAATTATGTTTCAAAGCAACTAAGTCTTTGAATTGGTATTCATTTATTCATTCAGTCAGTCAACAAATATTTATTTAGTAGCTACTAATACAAGTTACTGTTGTAACACCTGGGAATACTGCATGAACTTCCACAAAACAAACATACCTTCATCAGTGAAGATTTTTTTGGAAAGTGCCAAAAGTCACTCCCTTTACTATGTATTAACTTACCAGAGACACTCAGTGTTCCCTGTTAGGTTGTGTAGACAACCTGATATAAAGTTCTATTTTCTCCGTAGTCTGTAGAATTTGCAATTCAGTGGCTGGCTAACAGTTGAGAAGGTGGCGAGGAATGTGTTCCTGGGAAGAAAGAGATGGAAAGGTGACAGAAATTCAGAAAATACTTGACAAGGATTTTAAACCAGGAAAAGAGACCTGGCCTTTTGCAGCACCTTAATCCTTCAGGTCTTGCTATGCACTCCCTGCCTCTGCCTTTCAGAAGCCTGCCATAATATGCGAAAACCCTATCTTTGAAACAAATCTACAGTTCTCTTGGTTTTTAGTGTCTTAGAGATGTGGGACTGAGGAAAAAGAGCATTTTGTCAGGTGCATTGGGTCAGGATGTGGTCTTATAATTCCAGATTGGGACTGGAACTCATATTCCAATAGAGATGTTATTATGCAATGTACTGAGAGCTACTGTAATATTTGTGCACTTATTAATTTATCATCATTTTATATAATCTTATATATTCTAGAATATATATGTGTGTGTACACACACACACACACACACACACACACACATTCTCACATTTTCTTTGGGTCCCCAGGAGTTAAAAAAAAAATTAGTGAAGGCTAACTTGGAAAATGCTTTAAATTACCAT
The DNA here is from genome assembly GCA_007570785.1 of Antilocapra americana. Lineage (NCBI taxonomy): Eukaryota > Metazoa > Chordata > Mammalia > Artiodactyla > Antilocapridae > Antilocapra > Antilocapra americana. The sequence continues at coordinate 10,271,412 of ML661344.1, read as the reverse complement.
ATATAATATTATTTATATGGTGAGAATGCTGTATGGCATAATAACTCACAAGACTCACAGAAATACAATATCATTCTGTACAGAAAGAAATGATAAAATTTCTGAATAATTTCCCACATACAAGTTAAAATGATAGGCTACCATATAGCTACTTCCTTTCTTTTTTTCCTTCTAAAATTTGTTTAAAATTGTAATCTTAGGGATAAAATATCTCATAAAAGTTTAATATCATGAGTTATTCTGTAGAAAGGATATTAATTCACATATATTACCAAATGAAAGTCCCAAATGGTAAAGCTCTTTCTGGAAAAGGTTATTTGTAATGACCAAATTCGTCACTGTTTGGAATCTTGTAAAGGTCACAATAGAAGGTTTTCACTTGTTTTAAATAAAATTCTATATTTTAAAAATAAATATGCTTTTCTTCCATTTCATAGAAATATCAACACTGTTTGTACTATAATTTACTTTTTGAGCTTCTGACATTTACCCAGCTGACTGTCTTTGGAGAACAATCTCTTGACTGAGAAGCACTCTAGGTAAGAAAACTGTCAATTACAAATTGCTGTTTGATGTATTGCAAAGTGCTGGAACTATTCAAATTAAAAAAAAAAAACTTGTTAAATACTTTTGTGTCTACTACATCTACCTTAAATTTTTAGACACAGCCTTTGTATAAATGTGGAGCAATTTAACTAAGATATAATCTTTGCTAATCAACAAAAGTTGTACTAGAAACTTAATAGTGGAGTACTTCTAAGTTCATAAAATGTTGAATCAGATTTCAAATATATTGAAAGCCTCAGTATTATAGGCTTATCCTACTATTTTGAGGAAAGCATATTTCCTTCGTAAAATGAATTATTGAAATCATCCATTGAAATAGTGTGATTAGTCTATGGCCATACCACCCTGAACACGCCCGATCTCATCTGATCTTGGAAGCTAAGCAGGGTTGGGCCTGGTTAGTACTTGGATGGGAAATAGTGTGATTATTTACATATATAATTTGGATTAATAGTGAAATTGATATTATTTTTAATGATGGAATAAGACTGAATGTATAATTTATTGTTCTGTTTTTATATTTATTTTGAAAATATTTTAATATTTATACTATATCAAGTCTCCAGAAGTAAATCTTTTCCATGAGCATCACAGAAGCATAGTTTAAAAGAAAAAAAGAAGTTAATGTACATAAATTGTTTGTCAAAGATGAATGGTGTTACTATTGTAATTGGCACTATTAAAAATTGTATATTTACAAACATATGGTATAACACACAAATCTAATCAATGCATTTAGTATCATATACATTTAACAAAGTTTTATGGTAGCATAAACTTATACTCCCAGGTCTTCAGAATATTTCACAATTAAGCTCATAACTTTGGCTAAAAAAGCATTTCCCTTTTCAGCGAAATTCAATGTAAGGTCTGAAGTGATTGATATATAAATACTTCAGTATTGATCCAACAATCATCTCTAAAGAAAAGAAACAATTAAATTCTTCTAATTATGACTAAATATGACTTCAAAGAATTGCTTGGATTTAATCAAATGAGAATTTATGTCTTAAAATGTGTGTCTTTTAAGCCTTCTATATTTTGCTTTGAGATAAAATAAAATATTGTTCAGCATATTTCATTTTTATAGAACTGAGATAAATATTTGTTTTCTAGATGTCCATGTCCAAGAGAGTAAATATATCACAAGTTTTTGTGGTAAAATAAATGCTAATACTACAGAGATGTTTATGAAGATATAGCAATATCATCTATATCTATCTATCTATATTTGTTGTTGTAGTTGCTAAGTCATGTCCAACTCTTCTATGACACCATAGACTATAACCCACCAGGTCCTCTGTCCATGGATTTCCCAGATAAGAATATTGGAATGCATTGCCATTTCCTTCTTCAGGACATCTTCCTGATATAACTGTTAGGAGACATTTATAAATATATATGTCATATTGGAGACATTTTAAATATATATGTATGTATATATATATATATATATATAACTCATACAAGCATGTGTTTGTCTATTCCAGAGAGATTGAATGCATTATGATCAGTTGTTATGTAGTCAAATAAATGTTTCACCTCAACTCTGTGATAGTTTTCAAAATACATGTGTTATTTCAGAACATATTTTAAATATGATCTTATAAGTCACAGTTTATACAATTAATGGAGATATTGATTTTTATATTTATTAATGTATTCATTCAAAAATAGTATGCTAGGGTTTAAACTCTGAATTATAATTTCAAATAGAACAAGTTTTCTGTCCTCTAGGAGGTCATAATCTCTTGAGACAAGACAATAAACAGGCAATTTAGATACAATATAAGAAGTGATATAAAGAAGATAAAGGTAGAGGAGCATATCAAACAGGCAGTTGTGGGGTTTAAAGGAGGCTCCCAAGAATGTTTGACTTCTAAACTAGATAGGGAGTGGCAGGAATAGGCAAAGCAGATAGTGATTGGCTTTAAAGTAGGCAAAAGTGGTATTGAAATGCAACACTAGCAGTTTTGCAATGAAAAATCAGGTCAAATACAAACACAGGTATGTCATTTGCACATTTGCATCCCTCATTTCCAGAATATCCATTATTAACAGCTAGCCACCAAGTCTGAAGTTTTCATATAAATAGGTAACAGATTTAAGACAAAATTTCCATGTATAAATGGCCATGATTTTTGCAAACTCCTGCATTGGCTTGTTGGTTTTGCTTTGAGCAAGTGAAATTTTCATAGCTCATTTTGTGTTTTGCTTCTTATGTTCAGTGAAGAAATTTTACAACTACAATATCTACTATAATAAAAAATTCATATTACATTTTAAATAACACAAATTCTCAAGATCAAAATATTGCTTTGTAAGGGAAACTATATTTGGGTGCCATTGTCTGTTGCAAGTTGAAAATCAGAATTTCTCTTTCTTTGGGCATATATATTTCTAATTCTACATATTGCATACTATTTCAGAGTACATGATTATTGAAGTCAGATACCTGTCATGTGTTGCAGTGTTATGATGTCTCCTTTTATCTGTTTGTTCTTCCTTGTTATTTCCACAAACTTTTGCTAGCATAGAGGGCATCCTTATTAGAATCTCCATCAAAGAGAGGTTTCAACTATGCCTGTGTTAATAAAATCATCAAGCCCTTCTTTTTAGGATGACAGGAATCCTGCTCATCTATCATGAGTGTTTCATTAAGTGGCACAAACCCAGGAGCTCTAGGAACAATGCCAGATTTTTTTTAAAAAAATAAGATTTGGGTAGCCTGAAGTTCCCTTCATTTCAAGATCTATCCAATTTGTGGAGTTGCTTGTGTATCCTCATTGTGCCCCTTGTCACACAACATACAGGAACTTTGATGAGGATTCTTTTGTATCTCTGCTTTGAATGGATAAAACAAGAAAAGGTTCTGTATCCTATCCTAGTCATCCAAAACTGGGCAAAGAGAAAAAGAATCCCTGAAGTTCCAGTTAAAACATATTTTACAAGGTACTTTATGAGAGTTCATCTTTTTCTATTAAATTTCATTTTTAAGCAAATGTTCACATGTATTTTCATAAAATTAACCAACAAAAGGGGTTACTGCTGACTAGTTTCACCAAAATCTGTCTGGAGTTGCATTTAGAAACCCACTCAAATATCTATGTACCACCTAATGGTAGAGCTACCTATGTTGCACAGTAAGAATAGTACTATTTTGAAGCAGGTATAGTAAATTGCATGTCTCCCTTCTCTTAATAGTAACTTTATTTTTTTAAATTTTTAAATTTTATTTTTTTTATTTATTGTAACAAATTCAAGAAAGACTTTTTTCTTACATTATTGTGTTGGTTTTGCCATATATTGACACGAGTCTGCCATGGGTGTACATGTGTTCCCCTTCCAGAACCCCTCTCCCACCTCCCTCCTGATTCCATCCCTCTGGGTCATCCCAGTGCACCAGCCCTGAGCACCCTGTATCACGCATCAAACCTGGGCTGGCGATTCATTTCACATATGATAATTTACATGTTTCAATCCCATTCTCCCATATCATCCCACCCTCACCCTCTTCCACAGAGTCCAAAAGACTGTTCTATATATCTGCATCTTGAAGAGTAACTTTAAATACATCTCTAACTCTTTAATGCTTTTGGGCTGGAATGAATCAAATGTTTCCTTCTCTAGTCACTGATGGAAAATCGAACATAGTGGACCCTCAGGTCGACAGTAGATTCCCCATCAGGTTTACCTTAAGTAACAGGATTGACCCTCCCTGACACTACATATCAGACATTGTCTTGGATATACTTTGGAAATAGCATCCGTGTTGTTTCTGGAGAAAAATACTCAACCTGGGGGTATCCTGATTGAAACCTGGTATTTGAGTTATAATCCTTCCACTGACGGCAGCTGCCAGCACATTCTGGGACAAAAATGTTTGTTGTTGAATCTATTAATAAATGTCACAAATATCTACTTTTGGTAGGCTTGGAAAGTTGCCAGAATCACATGCTTCATTTGCCTCTGGAGTCAGTCATTAATCATTAACCTGGGCAGCATAAAGTTATTTTTATCCCCACCCTTAGCAACCTTTGTCTCTACCTCCAACCCTGAAATTTTCCATGAAGCTTCCAAGTTAGAATTCAGACTAATGCTTTTGTATTATTCTTTGCTGTCAGATTAGGAAGGAGATACCAAATAAGGTGGCTGTGTAGAACCTGATCCTTGAAACCAAAGATCCCAATAAATAAAATACTTCATATGCTATTTATCATAGGAATTAGTAAAGAATAAAGAAGAGAGATGATGATTTTCAATTTTGATTCATGCAGTTAACTTAAATTTGCAAAACATAGTCACTGCTTTAGAGTGAATGCATATTGTAATAAATTGCAATAATTTATCATTCTCACCATTTTGTGATTTAGCTTTTAGCTACTTTTTAGATAGTTTTCAAAATTAAGATTTCTTTGTGTATTAATTTAATTAGCAACTGAGTATTGAGTCTCTACTATTTAACTATGGATGATTCATTCCTCAGAGATGGGACCCAAGTGTCTTTAATCTTTGTACTGTAACCTCAGAGACTGGTACTTCACACCAGATAGGCAAGTATTTGGCAAATGAATTCACTATGCCGGGGGCCAGCAGATGTCAAAGAAGATTCAGTCGTCAAAGTGTATAAGATTTTGTTATTGTTTAGTTGCTCAGTCATGTGCAACTCTTTGAAACCCCCATGGACTGCAGGGCGCTTTTGTCTGTGGGATTTCCCAGGCAAGAATATTGGAATCAACTGCCATTTCCTTCTCCAGGGGATCTTCCCAACCCCGGGGTCGAACTCATGTCTCCTGTACTGGCAGGGAAGTTCTTTATCACTTCCCTGGTGGCTCAGCTGGTACAGAATCTGCCTGCAATGAGGAAGACCTGGGTTTGATCCCTGGGTTGGGAAGATCGCCTGGAGAAGGGTATGGCTACCCACTCCATATTCTGGTCTGGAGATTCCATAGACTGTATAGTCCATGGGATCACAAAGAGTCTGATACAACTGAGTGACTGTCACTTTGCCATGACTCAAATTGATGCCTACAGTTATAAAGTCTTGTGACTGAGGTTTAATGCCAAGTATTCTGGGGTCCTAAAAGAAACCAGGGCATCAGGAGTTGACATCCTGGAGGAGGTGATATTTTAACTGGATTAGGTTCAGTTTAGTTTGGAAAACACTTTGAAAAATAAGCAGGAATTAGGTGAATAAAGGGGGAAAGCCTTCTCATGTAGTACAAACAATGTGTGACTGACCAGAGAAAGGAACAGTATGACGCACTTGGGCAATGTTAGGCGGTTCCATTGGCTGGAGGGAGAGGTTGTGTGAGGATGTGTTTGTGTATTTCTATAAATATGTGTGTGTGGAGTGTTAGTTACTCAGTTAGAATATGTGTGTGTGTATTGTTCATTTATGTCCCATTCTTTGCAACTCCATGGACTGTGGCCTGCCAGGGTCCTCTGTCCATGGAATTCTCCAGGCAAGAATACTGGAGTGGGTTGTGATTTCCTTCTCCAGGGGGTCTTCCTGACCAAGGGATTGAACCCAGGTCTGCTGCATTGCAGGCAGATTCTTTACCATCTGAGCCACCTGGGAAGCCCCATTTTTATAAATGGCTTTAACTAAAGCTGGAATGAGAGACAGGTTCTATCTCGGTCATAAAGGGTCAGGGTTTTTAATTGAAGGCTTACTTACTTTTGAATGTTAGGGGTGAAATCAAAGAACGTGACCAAAGAAAAAGATCTCTCAACATCTAGAAAGAAGATTCTAGCTGCAGAGAGGAGTAGGGCTTAGATATATCCCAACTGAAAGCAATGAGACCAGTCAAGAGATTAAGTGTATAATTAGATAAGTGCTTTTTGCTCATCATTCATTTTAATTGTTTAATATAACCTCATTGATGTTTGTACTAAAATATTTATTATAAGATGAACTTGGTGAATTTTTTAGAATTTCCTGGAACCCCATCCTGTGATAATAAGTTCCTTTTTAATTAGTGGGAATCAACACTCATTTTTTTTTCTATAGAAAGGCAATATTATATTTTCAAACTTTAATTAGAAATAGTGATTAATCTAGAATATACAATTTGGATATTAGAGAGCCTGGACTAGGAAAAACTTGCACACTTTACCAGAGCCCTGCCATACCTCTGAATTTTCTTCCAAAGCAAATGTTAAGTGTTTCTTCACATTTCTCTCATCAGTGAGTGTAATTGTGATTAGTGGTTATTGCTTGTGGTTTTTGCATACCTTTTTTTTAATAAGTCACAAACTAATGATTACTTCAAAATGTGCTAAAATGAATCATCCTTAAAAAATAATTTTTTCTTACTGTTTTATATATGCAGCTCTCAAACACAAGATGTGGGGTAAGCCAAGAAAATCAATAATCCTGTACTGAGCTTTTGTAACCATTTTCTTTTCCTAAGGAATGGGACAAATATACTCATCAAAAACCATACTGCGAAAGTGTGACAGTACTAGCTATTTCATTCAAAGAACTTGGAGCTTAATATAATGTGAAATATAAATGGTCAGTCAATTCGTGCCAGTGTAAAAGGGACGACAAAGTGACGTTTCAATTTAAACAGAGCCTGCTATAGCCAATCTCAATCAGATGTTCTGATAAATGAGTGGGAGGAAAATATTGTAAATTTCTTAATCCAAAAGAAAGCCAATTGCCATGGCTCCTGTTCAAATACCACAAAAACAATATGGAAATAATTATAAACAGAGTTGAAATGAATATAAATAAGTTGTTCTAAGTTATAGATTCCATTCTATTTCTGTTTTCTATCAAATAGCATTTAAGCATTCAAATATATATAAATATATATTATATATCATATGTAAAATATATAGTTGAATATATGATAGATATCACTTAGTATATGATATATACATATACATATATATGTATCACTTCATAGAATACAATAACTACTTTTATTATGATCAATGTCTATATTACATTTTGATGAGTGACAGACTGAATGATAAATTCATCATTTATTCATTTTTTCATTGACCAAATATTTATTGAACTACTATTTGCTATTAGGCTCTGTTCTAGATATTGGGTATTTATTTTCAAGAAAAGAAAGACCTCATAACTGCCTCTGGGAAGGAAGAGCAATATTAATAAAAAAATCTCACTAACAGAGAAAAACTGACAATTCTGCTAAGTGGTGTGAAGGAGAGACATGCCATATATGAGGGGGTATTCTAGTCAGAAAGGTCAGGACAATCTTCCTTGACAGAGTTAAACTTTAGCTGACATTCAAGGGATGAGCTTTTGTACTTAAGTTAAAGGAAGAAGAGGAGAGTATCTAGGAAAAAGAAACTAATGTGTGTAAATTGTAAGTAATTGGAAGAATCGTGATGATTACTATGAATCAAAATGAGGCCTGGGTGATTGAGGTGAAGAGAGCCTAGAGTGGGATGATCCGAAAGGGAAATGATGAAAGAATTTTAACCAGGAGCAGAGAATTTTTAGTAGAGGGCCTGGAAGGAAAATGTCACATTCTTATTTTAAAATATTTCTCTAGCTACCTAGTGGAAAACAGATTAACTAAGACTCAGAGTAGTAGGTCTAGCTCAGGGATAAATCTGAGGTAGAAATGAGCATTGACATGATAATGAGTGTAGTAGAGATTACCTGTCAGGCTCATCTGTCAATGAAATTCTCTAGGCAAGAATACTGGAGTGGGTAGCCATTCCCTTTTCCAGGGGTTCTTCCCAACCCAGGGATTGAACCTGGGTCTCCTGCATTGATTCTTTACCATCTGAGCCACCAGGAAACCCAGAGATTACCTAGGAAGACTAGGTGAGAGAGGAAAAGGTTTTGGATTGAATCCTGAAGAACTCTAATGACTAGAGAGAAGAGGGTGAGATGACAAATGAGACAGGGAAGGAGGAGCTAGAGGGTTAGGAGAAAACTGAGAAATCATAACATAGAAATGAAGTGAAGGAAAGGGTTTCAGGACAGTAATTAATTACCTCAAATACTACAGAGATGTGAAATTATATAAGTACATTAAATGTATCTTATTTTCTTTATCAACATGAAGCGAGTGATCACATTTTTGAAAATTACTTCATGAAATTGTGATGATTGAAGCCATGTTAGCACAAGTAGGGCAGTGAATAGGAAGGAACAAAAGAAATCAGGACCTCGGGTATAGTTCACTATCTGACTATCTGTAAAGGAGAAAGAGAGATGAGCCTGTAACCGGAGAAGAAGGAAAGGGAGAATAAAACTTGAACTTGGGTTGATCTTTGTTTAACTAATTAAATAATTTTGACTATGTTTAAGATCTCTGGGGTAATGAGAAGAAGTTGAATTATTGATTCAAAAGAGTATAATTTTCAGAGCGGATAAAGTGCTTTTGAATATAGGGGTAGATGGGCTTCTCACAGCTAGGTGAGGGGAGTTTTTTCAGATAGAAGCATACAAAATAATTCTACTAATAGAATGGGATGTATGTAGGTAGGATAAGGAGAACTATCTAGTAGCTTCTACTTAAAAAAAAAAAAAATCCCGTAAAGCTAAAGATAAGGCACAAGGAAGATTATTGATTCATCCAAAGTTGAGCTTAAAATAAATAAAGAAGCTCTGGGGGGTATAAATAATAGTAAGAGTGCCATGAAGTCCCAGTTAATAAAGAGAACGGAGAGTTGAAAAGACTGAGACAAAGTAGAGAGGTCACAAAAAGGTACAGATTATATTGCAGAAAAGTTGTAGTGAGAGTATGTGGATAAATACTCTGATAAAAGAATGATAACAAGAAGTCTATAGTTTGTAACCAGAAAATTATCCTAAGATATAAAGCAATACTTTCTTCCCTTCAAAGAAAGAAAAAGATAAATCTGCAAAAGTGAATATAGTGCTTATGGAGTTGAAAGATTGGACACATGTTACTTTAACAGATGGCAACAATGCTTGAGATAAGTGTTAGGCTAAGTTATTGGAGGTCAGGAAAATTACAGTGAACAGAGGCCCAGAAATAAAGAACAGTGACAGATTTTCATACAGAATGATGATCAGTTCAATGTAGCTAAAGCAGAGGATGTATGAAGGGAGCAATAAAATAAAGTTTGGAAAGGTAGATTGAGATGTAGATTGGGGAGGGTTTTCAAAAAAGCTACGAAGTCATTATAAATATTTTATCATAAAAGCTTGCATTGTAAAAAGCAAAAGCAACAGAGATATCCAAAAAATATGTGAACAAGTATAACAAAAATAGAATGCATCTAGCCAGATATTTTCTGGATTGAAAAAGGCCATCTGCAGGTCTGCCAAAGAAAGTATGATCAAGTGCCACAATAAAAATATCAACACAGCTACACTTTGCTTCATTAAACACTGATTATCATTGACAAGTGAACCAAAATATTGGCCTTTTCCAAATGGCATGTTGTGTAAATTTCTGAAGCAAAAATCAGAATTTGATCCTTAATGCAAAATCAGATATATAAGGGGCATCTTCTAGTTTTAACAATTTTTGTTACAAAGCACAGAATGACAGGTGTTTTAAAATAGAAAACAGATATCTTCAAAGTAAATTTAACCATGGATATTCTAAAAGTCCTGGATCAGTGACTCCATTTTTCCTTTTCACATCTAGAAGATATTGAAAATACTGTTGTTGAACCCAAGTTCCTGTTCCTAATACACACTGAAGCCAGAGTTAGGAGCAGAGAAATGTTTATTGCAAGGGCAAGCAAGGAGAATGGGTGGCTCATTCTCCAAAGACGAGGACTCCCAATTACTTTCAGACAGGGGTTTTTAAAGACAGTGTTAGGGAGAGGCTCTTAAAATCAATTCCTGAACCTTTCATCTGATTGGTTGGTAGTGAGTGTTTCAGTGATTATGTTTCAAGGAACTCAGCCATCTAGCTCCAACCAGTTTGGGGTCTAGTGCTTGTGGTTAGCATATAGTCACCATTCTCCACCTGAGTTGGGGTCTTAGTTTGTAGAACAGCAGGAAGATATGCATGACATAGCTATCTACATCACTTCAGGAGGAACTAGGAGTCCTGTGACTCTGTTCTCCTAATCATTAACTGCTTGTATCTGCTCTTTGGAACTCTTGGAAGGCCTGGGAGACTAATGCCCCACTCCCAGCCTGCCTTTTTCCCTTACAAGCAAGAAACCAGGGACATGAAAGGGCTTTTGTACCCCAAGAGAGCCCCACAGTGTCCTGTGCAGTTTCAGTATGAAGTGGCAAAGAGGCTGAAAATAATTGCAAAGTCTTGCAGATTCTGCCCTTAATCTGGATGTAAGGAGAGAGAAGAATATGCAAGTTGCCAGTCAGAGCAGGAAACTGCTACTTTAGTTTTCTCTAGCAAAATGCATTTGGAAAAAGAAATTGAAAAAAGACTAAAATGAGTCCTTGATAATCCCGGTTTGACCTTTTCTGAGAGGTTACAGAAGATGAATTGGCACAATAAATGGAAGCCATGGTTTTGTTTTGTTTTGTTTCCTACATATCCAGAAAAGACCATTTTATCTCAGGTTTAGGAAGACATTGAAGGTCATTCCTCTGCTCGTATCGTATGATAATAGAAGGTGAATCTATCTACATTTCATTCCCTTTCATCTGAAATAAGTTCCCTTTAAATAGACATTTAAATATGACCGTGCTATAATATTTCTTTACAAGGAAATCCATTTCCTTTTGATGATCAATGTATTATTGATAGAAATATCCCAATACTCACAAAAGCATAGGACTTCAGCTCTTGTAAAATGTAGACTCCATGATCAAATTTATCTTTGCATTGTTTTTCAATAAAGCATTTACTTAGCAAACTAAAATATGTAAATAAACTATTTGGAATGTAAAACTTACTGAAGAGAAGAAAGTTCCTTCTAGCAGTTTAGAATGATCATTTACTTATAAACAGAACAAGTACTTAATTCAAATGATCCTTATGCAAGCAATGAAGTAAGTCTGAAGTACCTTAAATTAGCAACACTTTATTAGCCAATGGCTTGTGTTACAGTATATACTTGAGAAGATATCAACTCTTCAAAATCTATTTTCAAAATTCTATCTTAATTTCTTAAAATGCTTTAGAGTTTGCACATTTCATGAATTCACTTTGGCTTTACCTCCAAATTAAATAATTTGATTGAGTTTTACTGTATCATACAGTAAGAAAAAAACTTTCAGTTACTAAAATTGACTGCAAAATTCTGTTACTCTTTTAACTGCTTATAAAATAACAGCTTTAAAATTATCATTCCAGATGAAGTAATACTCAGTGATGATCTTAATTTAATAATTGTACAAACAAAGACAAATAAATGCTTGAGATTTTATTTCTTTGAACAACAGACAAATTTAATTGAAAATCAAAGTTGGAGTTTAATGGAGGAAGCCAGTTCGATGTAAACACTAGCTTGATTTTGACGCCTGGGGATCTGAGCAGACTACCATGCAAAGCCAAGAACAGTCTGAAAACCACATGGTTGTCAGTGGCCTGGAGAAACTAAAATAGTGCAGACAACAAAACCCTGCTGCCCAGAGTTGTCAGCAGGGAAAATGGGAAGCCACCTTACCTTACAGCACTACCGAATATCTCAAACATGTCTTCACATTGACCAGTTATCTTTGTCAGGTAGAAGTAGAAAAAATTTGAAATCTCATGAACAATTTCACAAAAATTTAACTATTCAGAAAATGATTAATAATCTGAACTCATTTAACCACTGGGCACATTTCCATTGGCATAGACCAAAGAATTATGCTTGCATCTTTAGCATATGCAAGTTCCTATCAGAATAAAGCAATTACCACACTTCACTTTTTAAAACTCTGCTTTGGGGTACAGAAATAGCTACATTAGTTGATGTAGAAAGAGGCATTAAAAAACAAACAAACATACTGAGACTTCTTTGAAATTTCCTTTAAAACAAAATGTTGAAAGAAATTATCTACTTTGCATTTTGATATTCTGGAAAAATCCAGTCATTTAAAATGTCATAAAAATATAAAATTCTTGCTTAAGCAATTTGTCAGTTATTTCCCACTTTATTTCCTTTTCCATCCTCCGAGTTGAATTGTTTTGTAAAACCCAGTTTTAGTTTGAATGCAACGGAAGACCCCTTCTGATCAACAAGAAGTAAGGCAAAGACTTACATCAGAACATTGTGGAAAAGACATTTCTGTTCATAACACTGAAAGATTAAGAACATAAGGACACATACATTCAAATTATAGCAGTCATATATGCACAGCACACTCTTTATATTGTTTTATGTATATGCATTTTTTCTTAAAACATCTTGGATAATAATGCAGACACAATGCACGTATAGAAAATGGGATTCCAATAATGTTCTTTATCGAAATATAAACTTATATTATGATTAGGAAATTTTTACTTTTCAACACACAGCCTTACTTGACCAAGCAGAAAACTAATGCTAGTAAGTCTGAGTTTTGATTATTACAAAGATAGAGCATTTGCTGAGAATGAAAGAGAAAGTTGAAGATGTTGGAGGAAGGAAAGTCAATATTTCTTCCCTGCCTTCATAGCTATTTACCAAAGGGGAAAATGTACCGTGGCTGAAAAATATCAGTGTCATCCTTTCCCCTCTCCAACATGAGCTTACATCACTTTTTCCCAGGGACACAAAGCGCCAGCCACACTGATTTTCCTTCTGTATTCTCTTTCTGTATTTGGATACAACATGCTTTTCTCCGATTCATGGATTAAAAAGGCTAATCTTTCCCCATGAAAAAACTCTTCTACCAACCTCTACAATTCAGATCTCATAAAAAATATTCCCCATCATGGAGGCATCATGGAGTTTATAAAGTCTCCCCTCCACCCCAGGATATCCTATATCATTGCCTTATCTTATTATTTTTATAATGGTATGACTGACAGAGAGTAGGTGCTCAATATATAATTTTTCAATGAATAAATAGGCTTTAGTGTGTGTATCAGTCACTCAGTCATGTCTGACTCTTTGTGACTCGGTGGATCCTAGGCCACCAGGCTCCTCTGTCCATGGGATTCTCCAGGCAAGAATACTGGAGTGGGTTGCCATTCCCTTCTCCAGAGGATCTTCCTGACCTGGGGATCGAACCCAGGTCTCTGGTATTGCCCGTAGCTTCTTTATCATCTGAGCAACTGCTTTAGTACTATCTTCAATGCTCTGAATGCTTATTTATTTACTCAGGTTTTGTCTGTCTTTCTAGACCTGAGTGGAATAGAAGCCACATAAAAACAATGTCTGCTTCAAGTTTTTCACTCATAACTCTGGCACCTAGAATAGATCCTGGTCTATAGAAGGTTACCGATACAAACCTGATGAATTAAAAAAAAAAATGGTAGAATACTAATTCATTTCCCAAAGATTTTGTGAAATTCAAAGTGATACCAGTCAGCTTAAAATAGTGATGTGATCTTCTCAAAGGTGATGTAGTTTTTCTGGTGCATGGATCATTCAGGACAGGAAATTACCAAGTAAATAAGACGAAGAGAGGGAGGCAAGTGAGCTCATGATATTTGCACTGGATTGATTATAATTATTAGAATATAAGAGGTCAAGAGAGAAGGGATTGGGGTAGAAAATGAGAAAGAAATGTAGTCTGACATACTGGTGTGATAGATGGAACCAAGGAATTGTTAAAGATAATTAAACAGGTGAACTAAAGAACAGAAAAATGTGGTTGGAGAGGGAAATATTGAAATAGACAACTCAGAAGTGGTTCATTTTCTGCTAATGATAAAGTCTGAACATAGTCTACCTCATAGGAAGTGATAGACTGAAATGAAGTGAAAGAAACGTTCCCTGGAGGTAAAGAAGTACATGAATCAAGAGTACAAGAACTTGGATGTTTTGCTTACCAAAATATTGAAGTCGTTAAAATGGAGACAGGAGGATAGATACAGTAGAATACTATAAAAATTAAATTCTTCAGTAAATGAGAGAGATGGATGAAAGTGAAAGTGGCTCAGTCCTATCAGACTCTTTGCGACCCATGGACTATACAGTCCATGGAATTCTCCAGGCCAGAATACTGGAGTGGGTAACCTTTCCCTTCTCCAGGGGATCTTCCCAACCCAGGGATGGAATCCAGGTCTCCCACATTACAGGCGGACTCTACCAGCTGAGCCACAAGATCCCTTCTGCAGCAGATCTTCCCAACCCAGGAATGGAACTCAAGTCTCCTGCATTGCAGGTGGATTCTTTATCAACTGAAGTATCAGTTCTTCAGTTAATGAAAGGGATGGATAGGAAGTCAGAATAAAAGGGCAAAGAGGAAGGGTGGTGGGCAGCTGTGGTGACTGGCATGAGCAAGAAAAGAGTAAGGATTTTGCTGCCATTATTATCTTGATTTTCATGTCTGTATGCTTCTTAAAGGGGGTGAAATATTTTGGAAGTTGCAATTGAGAGAAAAATGACTAATTACTTGTTGCATTGAATTGAAATATAAGAGATAGAAAATTACAATAAAAAATAAAACAAAAAGCAGCCTACATGGAAAGGACAGCAGTAGAAATGGAGCCGTATGAAGAGAAGATTCAAGAAGAGATGGTGGAGATAAGGTTGACCTAATAGCTCGAGAATTGCTGTGAAATGAAGACTGTTACCATACATTCTTGGGTGGAGATAAACTGATTTGTTTTATTTGCAAAAGCATAAACATAAGGCAGAAACTCAGTGCCCATGAGTACACTTAACACCCTGAAATCTAGGAATTCTGGGACAACCTAAAGGGATAGGGTGAGGAGGGAGGAGGGAAGGTGGTCAAGATGGTGGGGGGGGAACACATGTACACCTATGGCTGATTGATGATGATATATGGCAAAAACCATCACAATTTGTAAAATAGTTATCCTCCCATTAAAATAAATTAAGGAATTTTTTTTAAAGAAATACACAAAAACTAAATCATCAAATGTTGAATAATCAGCATCACTGAGTCAAAAGTTAGTTGCTCTGTTTTTTGTTGGCTACTTATCTATTAATAAATTCCATTCAAAGCAGAGAATACTGTCAGGCATATAGCTGGACCTCAATAAGCATTTGTTCAGTGACTAAATACCATTTACCATTATCTGCTATTTCTTGATTACTTATTCCTTTGCTTTTAAATACCACTAGAGAGGAAAAATACATATTTTTTCCCAACAAGTTCCAAAATATTGTTTTCAGCTCTTTTCATATGCCAATAACTTCTTATCATATAACAGATGCTGTTTCTGCTTTGTGATAGCTATGCCTAATTTTGCTAAAATTGCTATCCATCATCAATTCTAAAAGCCCCATGGCATCTTGTGACATTTGGAGATCAATTGCTACTAGAGTCAATTATGAAAAGCTTTGTTTTAATGGGCCTATAATTGATATTGGTATTTTCTATTTTTGGAATTTACTCAGAATATCCAGATCATTGTTTTCAGTCACAATACAAAGAAAACTCCAGATCTAGTCTCAGAAAACTGTTTAAATGACTCTTTTCAAAGAACATTTTCTTTTAGGTTTTGAAAATCTGAGAATTGAGAACAATGGACTTTATTGAGTACAAATGGTAAAAATTTTACTCAGTTTCTTTCTAATGCTTTCTCATAAAGTCTTCTTTCTCATTGAAATAAGCTCTAACAATGACAGTCCACATCACTAACATGTTTTTGTGAGTCTTTGAGACAACTGACCTCATGGAACTTTGGGTTCATAAAATGAGTCTTTGAATTATATCTGTTGCATAAGGGTAAATTACACCCAAATTATAATCATTCATAGATCTTGTTGTGATATGAAATCCTAGTCTCTGTTAAAAATAAACAGTATTTTTTTTATAGTTAGAGTATTCATATTTACTAAATGCAAACTTTCTGTTATGATTTAGAAGCAACATGGTATAGGGGAAAAGAAAAGTAGTTTCTGCTATGAGGAATTTACAGTTTAAGACATGTTAGAGTTGCCAAGAAAGGTTCATATAGCCAAAGCTATGGTTTTTCTAGTAGTCATGTATAGGTGTGAGAGTTGGATCATAAGAAGACTGAGCACCAAATAATTAATGTTTTTTAATTTAAGTGCTGGAGAAGACTCTTGAGAGTCTCTTGGACTGTAAGGAGATCAAACTAGTCAATCCTAAAGGAAATCAACCCTGAATATTCATTGGAAGGACTGATGCTGAAGCTGAAGCTCCAACACTTTGGGCACCTGATGTGAAGAGTCAACTCATTGGAAAAGACCCTAATGCTGAAAAAGATTGAAGCCAGGAGGAGAAGGGGACAACAGAAAATGAGATGGTTGGATGGCATCATTGACTCAAAGAACATGAGTTTGAGCTAACTCTGGGAGATAGTGAAGGATAGGGAAGGCTGGAGTGCTATGCTCCATAGGGTCAGACAGTCAAATATGACTTAGAGACAGAATAATCACGAAGGGTTGCCAGAATTAATACTAGTTTCCCAGTTAAATTTTAATTTCAAATAAACAATGAATAATTTTGTTTATGAATATGTCCCAAATATTGCATGGGAGATAAACTTAATGCGAAATCTGTAGAAAATGGATCCAAGCTAAACTTTCACTATAAGAGAATCTTCACCAAGGATATAGTATGTACATGTAGTATAAAAATGTAGTATGAAAAACATGTTAAGGGGCCATGGTATTGTGATGTGGTGAGATTTGTATGGTATGAGGGACATTCGCAACAACCCAGAGGAGATTTCTAGTAACTAATTGCTTTTATGTCAGTGAAGCCTAGAAAAGAGATCTGGGCTTCAATGACAGATTGGGTATAGTAAATTCATAGATAAATGTTAGTCAAAGAGTGGTTTCAGATGACCTGCATCAAAATCACCAAGAGTTCATGTTAAACTTCCTGAGCCCCAAGCTTCCCTGGTGGTCCAGTGGTAAAGAATCCACCTGCCATTGCAGGAGACATGAGTTCAATCCCTGGTCTGGAACAACTAGGCTTGTGTACCATGACTACCAAGCCTGTGCTTAGAGCTGGGGAACCACAACTACTGAAGCCCATATGCCTAGAGCACATGCTCCACAAGAGAAGCCACCACAATGAGAAGCACGTGCCCGGCAAAGAAGAGCAGCCCCCTCTCACCACAACTAGAGCAAAGCCCATGCAGCAGTGAAGACCCATTACAACCAGAAAAAAAAAAATCCTGGGCCCCAATCACTTCCCAAATCTAGCTTTATCACAAGCACCCAGATGATTATTACACAATGAGGTCTGATAATCTCTGATAGAGATGAGGGATGAAAGGGTGCACCTGGATAGTTATCACCCAAGAACCATAAGGTGTAACAAGACCATATGGTTCAGAATGATAAAGAATATTACCAAAAGAAATGGAGTCCCTAGGGAAACCTGAAGGACCCTCCAGCATAATCACAAAACCAGATGAGGGTGGTGCCAGGGAAACCAAGGGTAGAGTTTTTCAGATTTAGATGTCCCAAGTGAAATCTCTTAAAATACACAGTACTGAGAATTTGCTTTTTGCTTTGGATTATGCTGCATGCTCAGAAACAGGTTGTTTAAACCTCCAGTACCTAGCACAGAAGATGTATTCAAGTTGTTTTGTTTAATGAATGCATGAAAATGTTCAAAGCTTTGTAATGACAAATTGTACTATTTGCCATAAATAGTATTCTTCCAGATGGAATCTCTTCTGAGGGAGGAGATACATTATAAAATTTACTTTGTGAAATTTTCTATTAAACATATGAGGTAAATATTATTTTCTAACTTTAAATTTTTCTCACATGTAAAAATTTTCTTAGAAAAATGGTCATTTTATATATACATATTTGGACTTAGATTCTCATAACATTTGAACTGGCAAAAATTGTCATTCTTTCTTAACTAAAATGGATCTATCTCTAACTATTATTCAGTACAACAAGAAATCATTTAATAAGATGCTAATATGACTCCTTTACAATGATTTATCTCTGTTCTTTCATTTTCTCTGTGTTATAAATCTCCACATTGGAGATGATTGTAGCAGCTTTTCAGGTATACATTAGATGAGTTGGCATACATAACCCAGGGCTTTATTTTAAAATACTCTTACCAGGATTCATTTTTTAAAGAATGAAAAAAGGAAAGAAAAGAAAAAGGCATAAAATGGCCCTACATATTATATCTTTGTCAGCGTATTAATGTGCCTAGCTTTTAAGCATCTATTTCAATTTTTATTTGGTTACTCAGTGTCATTTAATTCACCACTTCCATTTTAAAATTCCATACACCTTTCTAATGCCCACTGAAATTTTAATTTTTATCTAGCTTATTTATTTAACACATGAATTTTAGCATAAAACAATGAAGCAAATACAAGGAGGTTATTAAATTATTGCAATAAGTATACTAGAAATCAGAAGAAAAAAACCTCCTGTGTTGGGAAGGAATATTCATGTAAATAAAACTTCCATATATATATATATATATATATATTTCCTATATATGTTTCAGTCAAAAGAAATGGCTTTTTTGCCCCCCAGGTGGAAAGTCTGAATCTGCATTTAAATGGAAAGAATTCTAATTTAGATTTCATCAACTGGAATCAAAAAATAGAAACCAGGCATTGGCTGAAAAGTTTCCTTTAAGGTTATACTGAGTTATACATACATGAAGATTTAGATCTAATCAAACACATCAGATTAACTCTCTCAATAAAATATCCAGTCCATATCTAATTTAATCATCAAATACATATTCCCCAGAATAAAATAGTTTGAAATATCCTTCTAGTAGTTCATTCTATTACATTTTTAATATTTATTTTAGATTCCAAAGTACAAAGAAAAACAATGTATTGTTAAAATAGCTCTATATGTGAGTCTCAATTTTGTATATATTTTCATAACACTGCTCACTGAAAACATCTTCTGGAAACCTTTAAAATAATAATGAAAAGCTACACATGAAGGGCCTCATATAATAAGATGCCATTTCTGTTTATACTAATAATGTGCCAACTTCAAACTCAAATCAGCTGTCAGTCAATTTAGAAATTATTCCCAACTCATAAAATTTCTACAAGTATGGGAACTCTGTGTGAGCAGGGATACAATCTGTCCTGTATACCATCTATGTCTTGCACCAATAAGTTAATTCAGCATTTTGTAAACATTCTATACAAGTGAGTTTTGGATAACTTAATCGATTAAGTAATAGCTTAATTGAATTTTCCAAAAATTCAAAATGTTGAAATAAACATTGATTACAGGAACTCATGATATATTAGAAATCAAAAGTAGAAGAGACCTTGGGAAAAAACAGTTGATTGACTCTCAAAGAGGCTATATTTTGTACACTCCACATTCTCCTCATCTATCACAAAACGTTGAACACAAGTGACATTCTTGCTGTTGTTAGTAGTTAAGGCATGTCCAACTCTTTGTGACCCCATGGACTGTAGCATGTCAGGCTTTCCTGTCCTTCACTGTCTCCCAGAGTTTGCTCAGATTCATATTCATTGAATTGGTGATGCTATTTAACAGTCTCATTATTTAATAATTGAATCAGAGTGGGAATCTGTAACTTCCCATTCTGAGCTTCCATGTTTATAACAATATTACATAATTATGTTTTCACAATCGTTGGACATGCTCTTCCCTCTCCCAGGAACGCCCTCCCTCTGCACTTCACTTGGCTATTGTCTAAATATCCCATGCCATCCCTGAATCCTTTAGCAAAGACAATAGTTAAATGCTGTTCTTTCTCATAGATTTTTGCCAGGAAGGGGATTCCCACTCAGCTTCCACATTTCCCAGGCCCATATATATCTTTATGAAGAAGATGTGGCAAGAATACACAGAAGAACTGAACAGAAAAAGTTTTGATGACCGGGATAATCATGATGGTGTGATCACTCACCTAGAGCCAGACATCCTGGAACATGAAGTCAAGTGGGCCTTAGGAAGCAATACTACAAAGCTAGTGGAGGTAATGAAATTCCAGCTGAGCTACTTCAAATCCCAAAAGATGTTGCTATAAAAGTGTTGCACTCAATATGCCAGCAAGTTTGGAAAACTCAGCAGTGGACACGGGACTGGAAAAGGTCAGTTTTCATTCCAGTCCCAAAGAGGGGCACTGGCAAAGAATGTTCACACTACCACAAAAGTGTATTCATTTCACAAGCTAGCAAGGTAATGCTCAAAATCCTTCAAGGCAGGCTTCAACAGAACGTGAACTGAGAATTTCCATATGTACAAGCAGGATTTAGAAAAGGCAGAAGAATCAGAGATCAAATTGCCAACATTCTCTGGATCAAAGAAAAAGCAAGGGAATTCCAGAACTACATCTACTCTGCTTCATTGACTACATGAAAGCCTTTGACTGTGTGGATCACAACAAACTGTGGAAAATTCTTAAAGAGATGGGACTAGCAGGCCACCTTACCTGCCTCCTGAGAAATCTGTATGCTGGTCAAGAAGCAACGGTTAGAACCAGACATGTAACAACAGACTGGTTCCAAAATGGGAAAGGAGTACATCAAGGCTATGTATTGTCACCCTGCTTATTTAACTTATATGCAGAGTACATCATGAAAAATGCCAAACTGGATGAAGCTTGAGCTGAAATCAAGATTGCCGTGAGAAATATCAATAACCTCATATGCGGATGACTCCACCCCAATGCTAGAAAGTGAAGAGGAACTAAAGAGACTCTTGATGAAGGTGCAAAAGGAGAATGAAAAAACTGGCTTAAAACTCAACATTCAAAAAACTAAGATCATGTCATCCAGTCCCATCACTTCACAGCAAATAATTGGGGGGAAAATGGAAACAGTGACAGACTTTATTTTCTTGGGCTCCAAAATTACTGTGGATGGTGACCACAGCTATGTTGTCACCTTGGAAGAAAATCTATGACAAAACTTGATAGTGTTTTAAAATGCAGAGATATCACTTTGCTGAAAAATGTCCTTATAGTCAAAGCTATGATTTTTCTAGTAGTCATATAAGGATGCAAGAGTTGGACCATAAAGAAGGCTGAGCACCAAAGAAATGATGCTTTTGAATTGTGGCACCTACCTAGGAAGACTCTTGAGAGTCCCTTGGACAGCAAGGAAATCAAGCCAGTCAATCCTAAATTAAATAAACCCTGAGTATTCATTGAACGGGCTGATGCTGAAGCTGAAGCTCCATACTTTGGGCACCTCATGTTAAGAGCCAACTCATCTGAAAGGACTCTGATGCTGGGAAAGATTGAAGCCAGGAGGAGAAGGCGGTGATAGAAGATGAGGTGGTTGAGTAGTATCAAAAGCTCAGAGGACATAAGTTTGAGCAAACTCTGGGTGATAGTGAAGAACAGGGAAGACTAGCTTGTGGCAGTCCATGGGGTTGCAAAGGTCAGGCATGACTGAGTGGCTGAATAGCAAAGCACTAACTTAACTGATGCATGTGGTATCTTAGGGAAGTCGTCTAAGTCTCTTCTATCAAAGAAAATTTAATTATGTGAATCAAGTAAAAACCACTGACCTGAGTTTTAATTTACAAAGACATTATGCATCACTGTAATTTTATCAATTGGAAAGGAACCTCCTCTCAGGAATAGTACTTATATGAGTGGAAGGATATATATATATTTAAGCTGCTTGTGTGGGTGACGGGGCTTGTGGGTTGCCAGGAGTCTGTTGACAGTATGCACAAATAGTGAAGGTTCTCAAAATGGCCTTATAAGAATGGTGGGTCTGATTAATTTCATATTTTCTGTTTCATGGGGGAATGCACACTTGTGGTCAGAAAAGAATGGCTCAGGGTGATACTAAGAACAAATACTGTCCTCACTCAGTGCTTCCGAAACTGATTCTGTGTAGTACTCAGTCTCAATGCAGATTATATATTCAACAAACATTTTACTATCATCCTCTAAAAGTGTGCTAAATTTTTGACCTCACAAATCATTCATTTGTCTAAATTTGGACTTATTCTTATGTACAATGTGATGTACTGCATGATATCCACCAAATACTATTGCATATATATATATATATAT
>ML661344.1:10201446-10248757 GCA_007570785.1 Antilocapra americana | reverse complement strand
ATATATATATATATATATATATACACAAGTGCCTTTTCTAACTGTGTAAGAAACAAATAGTGCATTTTATGGAACATAGTAGGTTTGAGATATTTGTTCAATGATTAATAACATAGTAAGACAATTTATTCCACTATTGTAAAGGTAAATACACTTGCATAATACAAATTGGAAGAAGCATTAATAAAGAGAGGGTGTTATTTACCTAAAGGAGTAGACCAATAAAAAGTAGTAAGCATTTGGACTTCAGAACAACTGACTTTTTTACTCCACCTTGTCTAACCCTTGTCATCTGTGACCTTGAAGAAACTATATAAATCATCCTAACTTTCATTTTAATGTATGCCCCATAGTGTTTAATGAGATTCAAATGAGATAATTTAAGTGCTTAGCATACTATATGTTACTTTAAAAACTATCAATACATGTTAGCCGTAATTGATATTATTTCTTGAAGATAATTTATTGACTCCCAACTAAATTCTTTTTTAAAACAATTCTCTATTTGAAATATGTATTTAAACTGTTTGTCCTTTCCCCTATCAACTAAATTCTTTTTAAAAACAATTCTGTATTTGAAATATGTATTTAAACTGTTTGTCCCTTCCCCTATCAATGTATATAGTAATATGAAAATTATATAAATTTATAAAATGGGTTTTTTGACCCTCACAATGTGCAAACCTCATTTCATAGATTTTATGATGTCTTCAAGTTTCTTTTCTGGAGAAAATGAGAAATGAAGATAACACATCTGTTATAGTGACCTATGCTAAAATAGATGGACTACAAACTTGATTGCTCCTCCTAGCTCCACTTTTGCCATAAAGTTGCTAATCATATTTGGGGAAGTTATTTAACCCTTCAGAACTAGTTTTCCCCTCTAAAAATGGCAATCAGAGAAATAACTCTTCTCAAAATTCAACTTAAAAGAAAAACTAACATGAATGATTTTAAAGTTTTTCTCAATATAAAATTCACATAATGTTCAACTATCGTAATAATTCTGTATGCAGACAGAGTTACTAAATTTATCTTGGTGATGATTTCATATTGTAAGTAAAGGTCAAATTACTACATAGTATACCTTAGACTAACATGATATTGTTGCTTCAATAAGCTCTACTTCAGTAAAAAGAAGAGAGTTAACTTATACAAGTGTATGTTTCCACTTCTAATCACTATCTGCTACAGTGATTACCAGGAAAACTAAGTTGATGGAGTAATTCATTGATTGATTGATCACTTCATTACATTAATCTAGAAATAGGAAAAATATGATCTTGTATCTCACCTGAAAGACATCTGCATCAAATCCTCCTCCACTTTGCAGTATAAAAGTGTGCTTATGTTAAAGAGCCTCATTTGCATGAAAAAATAGCTTCCTGCCAAAAAAGAGCAATGTAACATAATTACTCTTGGCTTGGAAGCCTGCTATTAGTTTATTCAATGACTATCTCAAATGGTGCTGGGAGTATTTGACATGAAACATTTTTGTTAGAAAAATCATCTCTTAGCTTATGTATAATATAGACACAGAAGAAAAATATGAACAGTGGGAATAAGCCTACATTCAACAGTGACAAACTACTTGCCACAAAAATTTCTTATGTTTAAAGTCCCTGGCTCTATTTTGGGTTATGAGTGAGTGGTACACAATATTACAATACATTCTAACATCAAACTGGTGGCTGTCTTCTGTTTGATCATATAACCAGTTACCTAGCCACTCAGACCTACTCAAATAGGGCAAGGAGATGGTATCTCATAGAAGGGAGAGCAGGTGAGATATAAAAGGATCAGTACCTGGATAAAACCAAACATCTAGAGTGTTGCATTTTTTATTGTGAGATATCTTAAGAACACAGTGACAATTTTCACAGCAGCAAAACAATAAATATGTCAACATGAGATTCTTACAGATTCCTGCTATCCAGAAATTTATTAACATAGAAGTTTATGGCTCAAGTCTGTGAAATTTCAATACCTCTTTATGAGGCAGTATAAAGTACTTTGGGCTTCCCTCATGGCTCAGACAGGAAAGAATCTGCCTGCAATGCAGGAGACCCAGGTTTTAGTCCCTGGGTTGAAAGACCCATGGAGAAGTGGATGACTACACACTCCATCATTCTTGCCTGGGAAATCCCACAGACAAAGAAGCCTGTTGGGCTAGAGTCCATGGGGTTGCAGAGTCAGACATGACTGAGCAATGAGGCACACACACATGAATAAAGTACTTTAGATTTGAGGGTCACACAGCCATTGATTTCAATACTGTTTTATTGCTTGCAATAATGACTTCAGTTCAATTCAATTGCTGAGTCATGTCCAACTTTTTGTGGCCCCATGAATCACAGGCTTCCCTGTCCATCATCAACTCCTGGAGTCTACCCAGACCCATGTCCATTGAGTTGGTGATGCCATCCAGCCATCTCACCTTCTGTCGTCCCCTTCTCCTCCTGCCCCCAAGCCTTCCCAGCATCAGGGTCTTTTCCAATGAGTCAACTCTTTGCAAGATGTAGCCTAAGTATTGGAGTTTCAGCTGCAACATCAGTCCTTCCAATGAACAACCAGGACTGATCTCCTTTAGGATGGACTGGTTGGACCTCCTTGCAGTCCACGGGACTCTCAAGAATCTTCTCCAACACCACATTTCAAAAGCATCAATTTGTCAGCGTTCAGTTTTCTTCACCATCCAACTCTCACATCCATACATAACTACTGGAAAAACCATAGCCTTGACTAGATCGACCTTTGTTGGCAAAGTAATGTCTCTGCTTTTAAATACTCTGTCTAGGCTGGTCATAACTTTCCTTCCAAGGAGTAAGCATCTTTTAATTTCATGGCTGCAATCACCATCCGCAGTGATTTTGGAGCCCAGAAAAATAAAGGCAGCCATTGTTTTCACTGTTTCCCCTTCTATTTCCCATGAAGTGATGGGACCGGATGTCATGATCTTAGTTTTCTGAATGTTGAGCTTTAAGCCAACTTTTTCACTCTTCTCTTTCACTTTCATGAAGAGGCTTTTTAGTTCCTCTTCACTCTCTGCCATAAGGGTGGTGTCATCTGCTTATCTGGGTTTATTGGTATTTCTCCCAGCAATCTTGATTCCAGCTTGTGCTTCTTCCAGCCCAGCGTTTCTCATGATGTACTCTGCATAGAAGTTAAATAAGCAGGGTGACAATATACAGTCTTGACATACTCCTTTTCCTATTTGTAACCAGTCTGTTGTTCCATGTCCAGTTCTAACTGTTGCTTCCTGACCTGCATACAGGTTTCTCAAAACATAGGTCAGGTGGTCTGGTATTCTCATCTCTTTCGAATTTTCGACAGTTTATTGTGATCCACACAGTCAAAGGCTTTGGCATAGTCAATAAAGCAGAAATAGATGTTTTCCTGGAACTCTCTTACTTTTTCGATGATCCAGCGGATGTTGGCAATTTAATCTCTGGTTCCTCTACCTTTTCTAAATCCAGCTTGAACATCTGGAAGTTCACGGTTCATGTATTGCTGAAGCCTGGCTTGGAGAATTTTGAGCGTTACTTTACTAGCGTGTGAGATGAGTGCAACTGTGTGGTAGTTTGAGCATTCTTTGGCATTGCCTTTCTTTGGGATTGGAATGAAAACTGACCTTTTCCAGTCTTATGGCCACTGCTGAGTTTTCCAAATTTGCTGGCATATTGAGTGCAGCACTTTCACAGCATCATCTTTCAGGATTTGAAATAGCTCAACTGTAATTCCATCACCTGCACTAGCTTTGGGCGATTAAATTAGCCTCCCCAAGTCTCATTTTCTTAATGGGATAAAAAGAGAATAATAACAGTTTTAATTCTTGAATTATGAAAATTAAATAATAAGATGATAAAATTTTCTCAAAAGATGGTATATATCAATTCCTGATACATCATTTTTATAGATACAATTGATAGTATTAGGTAGACAAGTGCAAGGCACAGCGTAGCAGTTGTCCGTGTAGGTAAATTATGATACAGTTTAAATGGGACATCAAAGGAATCCTGCAATAGTGCTTTCAGGACTGGCAAGTACAAAAGAGTCGTTTTATCTATTGAAGCAGGGACTTGAGTACATGGGAATGCAGCAGCAGGTTAGTTATTGAAGTCATGTTTATAGGACAAACAAGTAAAAAACTGATTTACAAACATAGGTTTCCAGTGGTAAAAAGAGATGTCAAATATTTATTCCCATATTCATCCCATGGATGAAAAAATAATGTTGTATGTAAATGTAATTGACTTGTCCAAAGCTGTACAGTTATATTGAGTCTAAGATTTCAAGTCAATTGAAGGAACATATTTCTAACTAC
The DNA here is from genome assembly GCA_007570785.1 of Antilocapra americana. Taxonomy (NCBI): domain Eukaryota; kingdom Metazoa; phylum Chordata; class Mammalia; order Artiodactyla; family Antilocapridae; genus Antilocapra; species Antilocapra americana. The sequence continues at coordinate 10,244,433 of ML661344.1, read as the reverse complement.
CATACTATATTGTCTATCATAAGTAAAGGTGAAACGAAGAGATCTCAGTTTGGGTAATTACAAGGATAACACATATAAAACTAATAGCACAAGTCTAGCATGGGAATAAATGCAGCTATCTAGTAATCCCTGCTTGAAATGGAACATGTACTTGAGAGTTCTACATCTGAAAGCTCAGGAGGGAACAATGAGTGATATATATATTAAACCCGAAAAAAAAAGGATGAAATTAGCTCTACTAATATTGCTGTATCTGCAGCAGCTACTGCTACTGGTAATAATAATAATAATGTGACTAGTAGCATTGATAGAATTATTGCCCAAAAAGGGGAGAAGGGAGATGTTAGTCCTAATTCCCTCTATTGACCATTTTGGAAGTGATATTGAAAAGAGAAAATTTTAAAAATTGGTGATGATCAAAATTTAATTCTCATAATAGTTAAAAGCATGTTACATAGAAATTTTAATTTGAGCATAATTTCTGAAGCATTGATGTAATTATCAAGAATTAAGTCTATTCTATTTTACCACTGGGAGAAATCTAGGACTGATAGGTAAAAGGAAATAATATGTTGGAATTAACCTAAATAAGAATGTTCTTTTAATAAAGGGGTGCAGAAAATTATAAACAGTAATTTAAAACTTGCTAGTACTGTGTATGTTTTGATTTTAGTTATTTACATTGATTCCCCTGGGAGGTTAGGGATAGTGTTTAGGGGATTAAAGAAGAGATTCAATCAGATATTTATGATCTCTCCCTAATATTGAAGCCTCCTTCCCTAATTTAACCGACCAACTTTACTTACTGATTCACATCTCTAATACTATAAAAGTACAAAATATTTTAATTTTGTGTCATCAAATAAAATGGAATTGATTAGAAAGTGTAATGCTTATATGTTAACTTCAGCAGCAGATCTACTAAAATTGAAATGATACAGAGAAGATTAGCATGGCCCCTGAGCAAGGATGACATGCAAATCTGTGAAGTGTTTCATGTGTTTTCATGCTCAGGATTGCAATTTCTGGAATTTATTGTGAGATGGGATTTTTACCAATCTCCGCCAAACTTATCATTCTGCTTAAGACTTTCCACTACTATATGTATATGTATTGCATCATGTGAGAAAAGCTTTTGAAATTAAAATGAATAAAAAGTAGTTCTTCAACCAACCATGAGGGAAGATCGAAGGACAAAGTTGGCAAAATATGAATATGCAAAGAAGATCCCATTTTGAAAATATTAAGTCTTGAAAACAGAGACTTTAATGTTATTTGTAACTGTCCTAGACCAATATGAAGAAATAAAATTTTCCTCTTTTTCAGAAATGTGTTAATGTAATTAAAATATATTAAGACTTTTATAAAGAAATTATAACACTCATTTTATATATATATATATATATATATATATATATATATGGTCAGTCACTTATATACTCTGAATCATTTTGCTTGTGCCAAGAGACATGTTTTGAATGTTTTGACAAGGTGCCCTGCAACAGCTCAGAGAAGCACATTGGAGTCTCATTTGATCACGCTCTTGTTCAGAACCACTATCTTCAGTTTATTCTCAGGAAATCATACACTCTGGGCACCTCACTATCTGTTCCATTTTGTGTCTTTTGCTGGAATGATTTCTTCTTCCTGAAGTCTATATTTTGGTATATCCAAGAATTCCACCCCCATTTTGTATCTATTCACACTTATCCCCAAGTGATTTCCTCTGTTTGCAGATTTAATTTCTATCTCTACACTGACAGCTACTGGCATATCTGCAATTCCTTCCTCTCCCTTTAGCCTATCTGACGTTGGCATGTAGATGTTAAAGAATCATGTCAAACATAACACTTCCAATCCCTCCATTCTCTCTCCATTTCCCCCATCCTGAAATAGTTCCACTATTCACTCAGTTTATGTGGTCCAACTGAGACATGTGTGTTCAGTCATGTCTGACTCTTTGTGACCCCATGGACTATAGCCCACCAGGCTCCTCTGTCCATGGAATTTTCCAGGCAAGAATACTAGAGTGGGTCACCATTTCCCTCCCCAGGGGAGTCTTCCTGAGGCAGAAATCAAATCAGTGTCTCTTGCATCTCCTTCATTGGCGGGCGGGTTCTTTATCTGCTGAGCCACCAGGGAAGCTGGTCCAACTGAGGGATCAGTCTTTATACCTCTTTGTAATCTATCTAATCCATTAGCAAGTGCTTTTGACTCTAGCTTCAAGTCACACCCTGACAACAAGCACATCTGATAACTCTGTCATCATCCTGGCCAAGTCACTGTCATCTCTCACGTTGATTGTCACTGCAGACTTCTATCTCTTTCACTCATACCTCCTATTGCCAGTTTCATGCGCAGCAACCAGAATAATCTATTAAAAAATAAATCAGTTTATGTCAATCTCCTGCTCAAAAACTTGCACGACCTTTTATAATCTCTCATGACTCAGGATGAAATCCAAACCCTTTATCACACTCTACAAGACTCCACACAATCTAGTTCCTGCTTATCTTCCTGACCTCATCTCATAACACTCTCCATTTTATTCTGCTCTAGCCACTCTGGCCTCTCTATCTGTTCTCTCTGTTTGCAACACTATTTATTCCCTTAGATCTTCAAAAGTCTCTCTCCTTTCCTTCACTCAGATCTTTGTTCAAAGTTACCAGTTCAGAAAAGCCATCCTGTTGGTTCTTTAAAATAACACCTCTTCCAAATCCCCTTCTGTAGCCATCTGTTATCTTATCTTTTTTATGTTCTTTATAGCACTAATTATTGCCCCCACATGTATTTATTTATTGCTTGTTTTCTGACTCTTCCACAGAACACTAGAATAAAAATTTCAGTAGGAGAGTAAGAATTTTCTGTTTGTTTTAAACACTATTATATGTCTAAAAATTAGTACAGTGCTCAGCACATAGTATGAATAAATTGAGTTAAAATTATTAATGATAAAAAAATTTGGTGTTACATGAACTCCTACCAGATATTAAATAAAGGATTTATGTTAATGAAAATTCTGTCTAGATAAAGCATTCACCTATATTTTCATAGTGTACTTCAAAGGATTTCATTAGTGTGAGAATTTGAACATATACCCTCTGACAATCAGATAATGATATTCCCAAGAGCACATGAACAATGCTCATAAGACGATACAAGCCCAAAAATATGAGGCCATTTGTTGCACTGCTCTGAGAGGTTTCCAAGGTTCCTCTGGCATGTATCCCCTCTTCTTGCAGCTGATTTTGTTTGAGTACAAGAGCATTGCTTGTCTATTGGGCTTTGACAAAAGCGAAAATTCCACCCAAACTCAATAAGATGCTGGTTACTGTAGGTGAGGACATCTAACTCAGTAACAACATATCTGGAACTTCCTTAGAATCTACCTGTTCAAGGCAAAATTGCCTTAGATATAAAATCAATTTGTACTGAATTGATTTCTAAATGTTTTATTCAGTCCAATAATTTTATATGTGTTTTTTATATCTAAGCTTTATTAATTCTGATCAGATTATATTTTTGCCTGGCAAATTTGACTTTTAACATTTCGTCTACAATCTATCTGCTTGTACAGTTTAAGCTTTAAAGCGAAGTTGCTCAGTGATGTCTGACTCTTTGCTACCCCATGGACTATAGCCTACCACGCTCCTCCACTCATGGGATTTTCCAGGCATGGGCTCTGGAGTGGGTTGCGATTTCCTTCTACAGAGGATCTCCCGGACCCAGGGATGGAATCTGGGTATTTCTCATGGTAGGCAGACGCTTTACCGTCTGAACCACCAGGGACAGAATCCAAGTTTAAGCTTCATTTGTCTAAAAAAGAAAGTCAGTAGTGAGAGGCAAAACACAAGGTTAATAACTTTCACCCCAGAACCAGCTCCAAGTTCAGCAGGTCTCATTAAACTAGAGTACTTCAGATAAACTTAGCCCTTGTGTCATCTTTTCAAAATCCTGTGAGAATCTTTTCTCAATCTTGTCTTTGTCTCCGTTAGAACTACTCTGTTTTGTCAGTTCCTGCATCCTTCTCACTAAATAGGATAATTTTGCTTTGGTGAAAGGCAATTTCAAATTTTAGTGAAAAAGTTTTGGAGCTTTTCAATATGAATAGAAATGTTCATTTAAGAGAGGCCTTAGAACATAAAAGAACACAATTCTGAGTATGCAAGGGTTTGCATTCCTTAAATAGCATAACTCTTTGCGAGCCCATGGGCTATAGGTAGGTCAGGAGACACCACAGTCCATGGGATTTTTCAGATCAGAATACTGAAATGGGTTGCCATTTCTTATTCTAAGGGATCTTCCTGGCCCAAGGATCAAACCCATGTCTCTTGGGTCTCCTGCATTGGCAGGTGGATTCTTAACTGCTAGCACCACCTGAGGAGCCCTTAAATAGTATGAGGAGGCTCTCAGATAATGACCTAAACTGCAATATTGTTTTCCTAAAGACTTCCAGGAAAAAGACAAGAAAAGAGATAAATTCAGTTCTTCCTTTTCTATTTGTATCCACCATTTCCCTGACTTCCACTTCCTCCAATCATAAATTTAGTTCAATCTCGTGGACTTCTTAATCTTTTTCCCCTCTTTTCCCTGAAGAATTCCTGAAATTAAACTACCCATGAAGGAGATTCCTGGTACATGAACTTCAAACTCCATTTAGTACATATCTCTGTGACATTATTAAGGACCTTTCATATCCCAGGGCACAAGGGAAAAAAGTTTATTAAAATATTCAGAGTCCTCCTAGGTGCATACTCTTGAGGTTTCCTTGACCTCTATCAATGTGTACATCTTTTCCTCAGGCCAGGAAGTGCAAAAATTTGTCTGGAAAAAGCTAGCTGCAGGGTCTGAGAAGGACTTGAGGTTGATGAAACAATCTGAATGAGTTAGGCCAATTTATTTTAGGAGTTATATCTCAGAGATTGCTAAATATAATTGGATCTTTAGTTCAACCTCACAAATAATGAAAGAATGAATCTATAGAAGAGCTCAGAGATAAATTAATGCCTTCAGATAATGTTCAGCATTAGGCTTGGATACTGGCATTTCCATTACCTCTCCAACATTTTTATAGATGGACTAAAACCAGAAATTGCTGATCTGGTAGGTAAGGAAAAGATTGAATGGCAGATCACCCCATTATACAAATTTTAGCTTTTGGCAGAATGTATTGAAGAATATTCATAAAGGGAAAAGAAAAAAAATCTAAAATTCTTATGGATTTAAAAATCATAAATGGAGATATTCTAACTTTAAAAGAAAAACAATAAAACCCCCTATGTAACAAGATCACCGCTGGTTTCATATGCAAAAGGAACTTTGGGTAATAAATGTTTCCTTCTTAATAAAATACAGAAAAGAACTGGAGGTCCCTGAGGGTTAGGAAAGGGCTCCAAGAGAGATTATAGTATCCAATTTCCAATGATTCTGCAAAACCAACCAGGAGAAGCAGTTCTCAAAATGCAAGGGCAGAAGGAAGACTTTGTAAATGACATAGGTGCTATTTTGTGAACTATAAATTCTACCACTATCTTTATACTTCTCTGAGGAATCTTCAGACTACTGACTTGGTAAATTTTTCAAATACCACTCAAGAGTCTTCTACTTGTCGAGCAGGCAACAATAACTTTCGGCCCTCTTGTGAGCCAACTTTCATTCTTTATTTGTGAGAAAACAAATTTATTCTTGAGAGATTTTTTCAAAGAGAACTAACAAATCAAGTCTTTTTCAGGTAAACTGTTTCCTGAAATACCTAACATTTCCTATAGCACACACTAATAATCAAGTGGATGTTTGTTTTTCAATCTTGTGCCCTCAATCCAATCCCAACTTGAGGAATTTCTTGAGGTACCTGATACCCCAAGCCAAGATTCACTGATATCTTAAAAATATTAGGGCTGATTCCATTTAGAGAAATAAGCAATTTATCCAAGCTTTTACCCAATTTGCTCCATATCCCTTGAAGCCTAAAACAAGGAAAGCTCTAGTTCTATTAAGGAATATATTGATACATCAAAAAGAGATGCTTTTTTTTCTTTATATTATCACCTGCAATATTCCTATGCTACTTGTAGGGACAAAAAAGACCTAATATACATAGATAGAGATTTGTGCAATATCATAGTGTTAAAAATAAAATGTGATCTACTATTTCTCACTGGCCCCCAAACTCAAATATCATTTTGTTTTCGGTACTACCTAAACTCATCTTTAGTATTATGTGTTTGTACTGTTTCCTTCTACTATCCTTCTAAATCTCAAACCAATATTTATTTGCCTTTTCATGGGAAAATCAACAGCATGCCAAGTCTATTATGTGCTAAGTCACATCAGTTGTGTCTAACTCTTTGTAACCTCAGTCCATGGGATTCTCCAGAATACTGGAGTGGGTTGCCATGCCCTCCTCCAGGAAATCTTCCTGACCCAGTGAACCTGAGTCTCCTGTCTCCTGCACTGGCAAGTGGGTACTTTACCACTAGCACTACCTGGGAAGCTGATGGAGAGAAGCTCTCTTCTACTTCTCTCAATCGAGATTTAAACATTATAAAATTTCTTTGTGACTTCTCTCTCTTATAATATTTAGATAGATGGTCTTCTATAAAGCCAAGGAGATAAATTTATAATTTCCATGCATTTGTTAAACATACTAATTCAGAAAGGTCTTCCTAGATGGCACTAGTGATAAAGAATCAGCTGGCCAATGCAAGAGATGCAAGAGATGTGGGTTCAATACCTGAGTCTGGAAATGGAAACCGATTCCAGTGTTTTTGGCCTGGAAAATTCCATGGATAGAGGAGCCTGAAGGACTAGAGTCCATTGGATTGCAAAAGTCAGACACGACTGAGCAATCATGCATGCAAGCATTTAATTCAGAAGAGATATAAAGAAACTGCAATTCTATCAACCAAAGTTCATTACTGAGAACACAATATATTCCAAGAGGTACATCCCGAACCTCTAAGAGATTGTACATATCTGGATTTTTTCTAGATCAATTCTAAAATCAACTCTGGGAATTTGTTATTATTAGCTAGCAACAGTATTACAGGTATTTTTCTAAGACTTCATCTGATTTATATAACTGATCTCCAAGTTTTGAATTTTATTCAGGAGACAATGAGCATGACAAAGCTTTTGGTAAGGAGGTATCAAACTAGTTCAATGGTCAACAATCGCCGACTTTAAAATTGCCTAATTACCACATATCATCCTCCTTTTTGATCATTTATAATCTAGTCAGACACTAGATGTATTTTGGTGGTATAAAAAATGGAACATATTCTTCTTTTTAAAGAGATACAGTAGCAGCTAAAAAGTTTCTAGAATCTATGGCAGACTTAGTTATTGATTCCTCTTGCTGTGCTACTATTAACAGAAAACGAACATGTAAAATTTGCTCTCAGCAACTTTCAAATAGGCAATACAGTACTCTTAACTATGGGCTTCCCAGGTGGCGCAAGTGGTAAAGGAACCAGTGAGCAAATGCAGGAGGAGACTTAAGAGACACAGGTTTGATCCCTGGGTTGAGAAGATCCCTGGAGAAGGAAATGACAACTCGCTCCAGTATTCTTGCCTGGAAAATTCCATGGACAGAGAAGCCATGGGCTACAGACCATGGGGTCCCAAAGAGTTGGGCACAACTGAGCTCACACGCACACACACACACACACACACACACACACACACACACACTGATTACTTTAGTCATTATGCTGTACATTACATCTCCAAAATTTATTTATTCTATAACTGGAAATTTTTACCTTTCAGCTTTTTTTTTTTTTCACCCAATTTCTCCACTGCTCACCACTGCCTCTAACCACCAATCCGATCTCTGTTTCTATGGGTTTATTTTTTATAGATTCCACACCTAAGTGAGATCATATAGTATTTGTCTTTCTCTGTCTGACATTTCATTTAGCATAATGTCCTCAAGATCAGTCCATGTTGTTGCAAATGGTATGATTTCCTTCTTTTAATTACCAAATACCATTCCATTGTGTATATATATACATATATGTATATATACATATATATACACATTTTCTTCCTCCAGTCACTTGTCAGTGGACATTTAGGCTGTCTCCATGCCTGGATTATTGTAAAGAATGCTGCTGTGAACTAAGGGTACAGATATCTCTTCATGAGAGTGATTTTTTTTTTTCCCATTCAGGTATATACTCCGAAGTGAAAGTGCTGTAGAAATTTAGGTTTAAAGGATTATCTTGAACATATGTTTGATTGGCAAAGATACCAGGAGGAAGTATGTACATACTTAGGAGGTATGGTTATTTAGGATGGCTCAAACTGATGTTGAAGCTGAAACTCCAATACTTTGGCCACCTGACTCAAAGAGCTGATTTATTGGAAAAGACCCGATGCTGGGAAAGGTTGAAGGCAGGAGGAGACAAGGATGACAGAGGATGAGATGGTTGGATGGCATCACCAACTCAATGGACATGAGTTTGGGTAAACTCCAGGAGTTGGTGAGGGACAGGGAGGCCTGGCGTGTGGTAGTCCATGGAGTTGCAAAGAGTCGGACATGACTGAGTGACTGAACTGAACTGAACTGAAAATGTCAAACGACAATCATGAAGGATATTATATAAAATTACTAAATCTTAATCTGTATTCCACTCAGCTCTGCGTACAGTTCTGAACTAGGTTTAGAAAAGTGAACCCAACAAAGATGGCCCAGGCCCATGTGGAGTTTACTGAAATGTTTTCAAGTCCCCACATGGGTTGACTCATTTGGAAACTTAGAATTTCCCCTAATCTGAAGCTCGTATTGTCAACAAATTGCTAGTCAGTACACAATACCCAGACAACCTCTTGGTTTACTCCATACCCTGTCACCAATCATGAGAGTTAGCTACATTTTCTGTAAACAGCTTAAGATAAATTCTAGGCAAAATGCCAACATTTGTTTATATCTTGCTGTTATTCCTGGAAATTTCCCCTCAAGCCTCCCAAGTTGCTTTCCATTGGTCCCTTCACAAGCACAGAACCTATACATCTTTAAAATATTTTATGATGCTATTTTTATAAATAAAATTCTTTCACTACTCTACAGATTTGATACTGATTTTTAAACTGAATTTTTAGCCAAATAGAAAATTCCTCACTGCATTTTAGAAGTCAACAACTAGAGAACAGTAATTAATTACGATGTCATTTTGATTTTTTAAATATACCAAGTACATTATTTCACAAATGCATACTACATTAATTCTGAATGAAAATGGGATAAAAGAGACTTTTAACTCCAATTTCATTTAGAAATGTTCATATATATATATATATATATATATATATATATATATTTTTACTAATTCTAATATTAAGTGAATGCCAGAATCAAAACAAAGCCTTCATTTGAAGCTGAGAAGTAAAACTTGAAATCCAAAATATATATTTAGAAAATTTATCTTTAAAAAGGAGCTGAGGAACATACTGTACTATGGATGGTATCCCATGATCAGAGTTCTTATATTTTTGGAAAAATAACTTGGCCATTTAGTTAGTATTGTTAAAATGGATCCCTATTAAATCTTCTATAGCTAATAATAAGGGCATTTATACATTTGTCTATAGGAAATGATTGTCACTAAAATTTGTTCTAGATCAGGCAGAGCATCTCCAATAACGACTCTATACCTTGGAAGGTGTAAAATATACCACACCCTTCATAGCATATACTAGGTGACAAATTGCTAAGTGGCTTGAGTATACTCTTCATTCACTATCAAAATTATCACTAAGACTTAATTGTAATCATATATGTAGGGATTTTATCCTAATAAAGTAAAAGGAGGAGGTTTTTTGGTTTTTCTTTAGCCATCTGGAAAAGCTAGGCAAAATGAAGAAAAGCATACGGGATAGGAAAAATTTGTTTAACTGTGTGGGAAACTGTGAGTTGGTAAGCCCAATGTATAAAGTTATATGTAACGTGAGTAAAAGCTGTGCTTAATAGAGGTAAAATATCTCATTTTGCCCTTTGCTGTGAAATTACTGGACTGGATTTCCATGACTGTAGTTCAGAATATGATAACTCTCATACAAATTTGCCTCATTAAAAAGAAAAAGGGAAAAAACATAAAAAGTAAATTTAAAAAAAAAAATAGAAAAAGAGAGAGAGAGGTAAGAAAACACCTGTTTTTGCCCCAGAGCACAGGGTAACTTTATTTATTTTTTTTTTTTCAGGGTAACTTTAAATGTTTACAACTGAGTATATCCCTTCCCTTTCATTTCACAACAGAGTAGTAGCTCCATCAGAATTTAGTTGTATATTTTTATAAGACAAAATTTTCTGCAGGAATAAATATTTAAAATTCTCCACATTTATAAGGACATTTTCACCTACTAGATATATTCATATCAACATATATTTATACCAATGTTCCCAAGTTTTCAAATGCTTAAATTCCACACATGTCTAGCAAAGTCTTTATTTTCTTAGTTACAAACATATTCCTACTTAATACTAAAGCCATAAGAATTCATTTATAATCTATATTTCAGGCTATGCTTTTGCTACATAAGCATTTAAAAAATGTGTGCTGAACCATTATTTCCTTCCATTTGATGGATAAGTTTCCTTTTACTCTAAATGAATGAGCTTCTCCAGGTAGAAAATCATTGTTTTAGTGTTCAGTTAAAGTGGAAAAGAATTTACACACACACATGACTGTTTGCTCCTGAAGATCACTGTCATATTGTAATTCCAAAGATATTTTTCCTCTCTGATGGATTAGTCCAGATGTGTCCAAACCTGTCACAAATCAGAAAAAGGTTAAAGATCATGTAATTTCTGTGTTGGACCCTCTGTCAAGTCATGTTTACTGTCACCGAAAGGTTAGACTAGAGAAGAAAAGAATAAGGTTGATGAATAGTGCAGAAAGTGTGTCAGTGTAATGAAAGAGGTGGCAGGCACCTGTTTTCAGCAGTGAAAAGCCATCCAGATTTTGTCCTGTCACTTTTAGTTTTTCAAAAGCGCATTGCTTTTAGGTCTGGATCCTGAACATGCCTTAAGGCATTGGGACCTTGGAAACAAATAATTCATTAATATATTTCCTGCCAGTTCTTTGAAGAAGTGGTCCTTTCCCTTTGTTGATGTGTCTGCCTTACTTCATTGCATATTACCATCGGCAAGCCTTTTTGAGTGAAGAGTAAGAATTATGTTGGGTTGTTTCTATAAGAAAATGGTAGTAAGGAAAATCGGAAGCAGTGAAATTCATTTTATTACTGTTTATATGTAAATTTGCTGTAATGTAGAGGCCTTTAAAAAACCAAAATAAGTCATTCTTTCATCTTTTCCTATCTTCGTTAATAATTTTTTCAAAAAAATTAATACCCACAATATGAGAATACATTTTTATTGTAGAGTTGTAAGTATATAGTGAAATGGTGAATTTAAGACTCCAGGGTTTCTGACCAAGCTGAGGTCATTCTCACATGATGGAAGATAGTATTTCAAACAATTTTAAGTAGATTTTAGGTTTTCTCAAGATAGCTATAGGTGAGTTTGGCTAGAGGCAAAGGTCAATTTTTCCTAAGTTTTCCAGGTGATTTTAAATCTGAATGACTCACACGTATAGCAGTTAGTAGAGTAGTATAGTTAAATACATGACTTCCTTCCTTCTAAAGAAATGTGGTTTCTTCAAGTCAGTTATGCAATTTCTACTTACTTTTTTCCCTAAGATTTCTCCTTATATCAAATACCATTGTGGAGATAATAGTCATATTTATTTACACACACTTCAACATTTCTCTTGTATTCTCTAGACTGTATACTTTTCAAAAAGATATCTTATTGGCTTCCCTAGCAGCTCCATGGTAAAGAATTTGCCTGCCACAGCAGGAGATATGGGTCTGATCCTTGATGCAGGAAGGTCTCACATGCCACAAACCACCTAAGCCAGCGTACCACAGCTATTGAGTCTGTGCTCTAGAGCCTGCGAACTGTAGCTACTGAGCTTTCATTACAACTACTGAAGCCCACAATTCCTAGAGCCTGTGCTTTGCAGCAAGAGAAGCCACCACAATGAGAAGCCTGACCACTGCAGCTAGAGTGTAGCCCTCACTCTCGGCCGCTAGAGAAAGCCTGCACAGCGAGGAAGACCCAGCACAGCCAAAAATAATAAATAAAATTATATATTTTTTAAAAAGTTATCTTACTCACCAAATCACAGTATCTGACAGTTCCAGGAACAATATAACCTCTGAGTAGAGAGTAGATTCTGAGCCAGCATCATGTTAAGAGTTAAATCTAAGTTGAAAAAGAGAAGAATGAAAAAGATAAACTCTTTTCCAGGGACTGGAGGATGGCAGAGCAGAGCTTGGGCTGATTGGGGTTTATAAGCAGTGCTTCCTCTTAGCTTTCAAAAGTCAGGAGGAGGTCAGAGGAGCAATAGGGCCTTGGAAAAATATTGCTATTGAGTGGGTTGTGAGGGTGTCACATGTCATGCAGTCTTAGGACTAGGGAAGGAACAAGCTATTCATAGAATTTCTGAGAAAAGTAGATTTTATACTGAATGGTCACCTTCTTTACCTGTAGGAAAGGCATGGCACTCTAAAGGAATTGAAGTATCTTATAGTCATCTTATACTAATTGTAATATTAGTATATTTGACTCCAATGTCAATTTAATTTCTTACCATATAGAAATAGTTTTCAAGCTGTGGTCCTTGACCAGCAGCATCAACATCACTTAGGAAATTGTGAGAAATACAAATGATCAACCTCACCACAAACATACTAATCAGAAAACATAGGGGTGTAGCCAGGAATCTGTCTTTTTTTTAACAAGCTCTCCTGATGAACCTGATGGATCTGAGAACCACTGCACTATACCAAAATGCATCAAATACTCATGGAAAGCCTCAGGTTCTTAGGAAACAAAGACAAAACAGGATCTGCCCTAATGCCAGAAAGTGTTATAGGGGTTCAAAGGAAGAAAATATAAAAAATATTTTAACAATCACTTTTATTAATTGACTGTTTACTATGTGCCAGTTATATTTGGAAAATAATATAATCTCATTTGATAGCTGAGGAAACGGAAGTCCAGTGACAAAATATAAGTTGCCTAACTTTATATAATTGATAAGTGATAGGAATCAGAATCATTATTCTTTGTTGCATATTGAAATCGACATAGGTAGATATACCATCTGACCAGGGCACAACTTAAACATCCTCACTATACGTGACAGTTTCAGGTTATGCAAAAATGATGATGTAATATAATGGATTATTTTCTTCTCCACACCACCCACTTTATTTGTGAGAAACTGAAGTAATGTTTGACTTCAAAGCTAAGGATTAAAATGAAATTATACTGCTTCTGGTTCAAAAAAATTTGAAAAACTTTCATAGACAATGTAGTGTTTGAAAATGGGAATTTTTCTAGGTAAGGTCTTTCAGACTTCAGACAAGCATTCTTTCTTAATTGTCAGATTATTTCTTCTACACAAAAGAAAGATATATTCTTTAAAAGAAATGAAAGCCTAAGTAATCAGGTAGCTTTAAGGTCAAATAAAGTGAAATCTTAATATTATGGATCATGTTGTTAGTGATTTTTAAATTATCCCTAATGCCATTAAAAAAATCTATGACTTTCTAAAGGATACATTCATTATATTAAATATAACACTAGCCTTTATATCTTCACTGATAGCTCCATTGGTAAAGAATCCTCCTGCAATGCAGGAGACCCCAGTTTGATTCCTGGGTTCAGAAGATCCACAGGAGAAGGGATAGGCTACCCACTCCTGTATTCTTGGACTTCCCTTGTGGCTCAGCTGGTAAAGAATCCACCTGCAATGCAGGAAAGCAGGGTTCCATCCCTGGGCTGGGAAGATGCCCTGGAGAAGGGAAAGGCTACCCTCTCCAGTATTCGAGCCTCACTCCTGTATTCTGGCCTGGAGAATTCCATGGACTGTATAGGCCGTGGGGTTGCAAAGAGTCAGACATGACTTTTCACCTTCATTTCACTACCTTTACTTATACTATTCCACAAAGACAGTGCAGTTGCAATACCATTGTAACAATATATCTTTTAGCTAATATTTTAAATGATGCATCTATCATTTGAGAATTTCTTTGCATACCTGAAAACAGAAATATTCTTAGTTATATTCATTGTAGGCTATAATATTTAGATGCACTCTATCAGAATAAAAAATTCAAACTATTAATTTGGAACTTGTCATATTTATAAAAATATTTATCACAAATGAATAAATAAAATGTATATTTCTACACAGAGTTATATAAAATGAATTGTAAAGGTTGTATCTACCTCTTGCCCAGGAAACTCATAATAATTGACTCATTATAGCTTTAGATGTTGTTCTGAATCTGGATCATTTTTGAGAGTCTAATTTCCCTAGAATATCTTCTTCTGACCTATGATTCCTATTTCCTACTACCTTGTGTTAATGCCTTTACTTGCTAATATTTTATGTAAAGGTTGATTCTCCAGAAATATAGTCTTCAATATATGTTTTGATTGCACAGAACTGCTGCTTTCTATTTCTCTAACTCAACATTCTACTTTGCTATTTTTTTAATTTCCACTTCTCTGACTGGATAATTTTAAATGGCCTATCTTTAAGTTCACTGATTCTTTCATTTGCTTGAGTAAGTCTGTTAGTAAACCTCTCTATTGAATTTTTCAGTTCAATTATTGTATTCTTCAACTCCAGAATTCTGTTTAGTTCATTTTTATAGTTTCTCTTTTGTTGATATTCTCATTCTGTTCATGTATCACTTTCTTGATTTTATTGTCTATCTGCGCTCTATTGTAACTTACTAAGCTTCTTTAAGGCAATTATTTCAAATTTTGGTCAGGCAATTGATAGATCTCCATTTCTTTAGGGTAGAATGCTATTGATCGATTTTTCCTGATTTTTTATGTAAGGTGTTGTGGCTTTGTATTGCTGTATGTTCATGTGAAGAAGCCATCTGTTCTAGTTTTTATGAACTGACTTTGCAGGGAAAGATTTTTACCAATTCAGCTGGCTAGAGATAGTGGGAATCTCTCAAACCCTTATTTTAAAATGTCTATGTAGGTTCCACTCCTCTCTCACCCTTCTTGGGGAGAATTCTCAGGATTATTCACCTTCTCCAGATCTCACAGAGCCGTGCTTGATGCTAAGAACCATCTGCCCATTTTCCCTTGGGCAGTACACAAGATTGTTAAGTGTAAATCCTACTTTTCTCTTTCCTACCTGAACTAGAGCACTGAGGATTGTGCATCTTCTTTCTATTCCACTGAACTGAGCCTGCTGCTAAGATCACAATGACTGTTGATGCTCATAGTCCTTCTACTTTAGTGTATCCTCCATTAAACATGAAACTGGTGTTACTGTGACAACCAAGAAGACGGCAAAGCCATTAAAACAATCCTTAAACAGAAATTTGCCTATGTTTAGCATATGACACTTTCCTTTTTATATCACTAAATATCTTCAAACCATAATAGCTCAAGATCTAGCTATTTAATCACCTCATGGTGAATATCATGAGCTGCTTAATAAACAGTTATTCACTACTTAGTTTATGCACACCATATCCCTTTCATAATATTATAGGACTTAAGTTATAAAGAGATTTTGATCAAATTTCTATGTTTGTAGATAAGAGCTTATATACTCCTATCTTTCAAAAGTCATGTTTCAACTGGTACTTCATTTGTTATTAACATATGAATATTTAGTTGTTAAAATGACTTTATATATATATATATATATTGGAATGAGTGCATTCAAAATGAATTTTTTTTTTTTTTACCTTTAAAGTGCAAGTTTTCAATCTTAGAGAAGAGCCCACTGATAGCACAGTATTACCATCATTTTATAGCAGTTACTAAACTGGCATTTATCATGTATCTAAAGAAAATAACCATTCTGAAAATGAGTGAATTCAGGTGTATCAGTCACTCAATGTTATGCCAAAATTAGCATTCAAAGGATTCACCTGGAGTGTAGGAATACTATAGCAAGCAACAGCTGTTTCTCCTCTCTGTTAATGACTACAGTAGACACGAAGCTTCAGGAACTGGTATGGCTTTCTTAAAATGACTATGGGTTTTGTAAATACACAAGCCTGGGATCATATCCTAGTTCTGCCTTTTCCTGTCTAGGGAAACTTCAGCAAATTTTTCAGCTTCTATGAGTTTCCTTTTCCTACTTGTCAAATAAATGAGTTGCAAGTTGTTGAGAGAATTCACTGAGGCAATGAACATATAATACCTACCTGTAAACTCAGTTTCTTACAGTCCCCTTTATTTCCATGGCATCACACTTTACAAAGAAATGGTCCAAGACCACTAGAGAGTGACTTCTTAAAGCCAATAGCTCTGGAATCAGAATGTCTGCATCAGAATCCCTAGACCAAGTCTTGCTGGCCCTGTTATTCTGGGCTCACCTCCTAGGACTCTATGACAATTAAAGGGGAACACGCAGAAGTAAAGGGCTTTGTGCAAAATTGACACAATTGACACATACAATGATCCAATACTCAGATTTGTTATCATTGCAGCCTTCATGTCTGGGCTGAAACATTCCACCTATCGTATGGCTTTAGTGAAATAACTATAGTTGCTTGCTTGTTAGGTATTCACAATGTTGATTCTCAAAAGTGTTCTATGAGAGTCACATTGTTAACAAAGATAGCTTTGTTAAGAGGATCATTTCACCTGAAACCCTTATTTGTCCAATCTTACAACTTCTTATCCTCAGAATCTATAGTTTAAAAAGGTGTAGGTTATAAAAGACACTAGATATATGACTGGTCAGAATTCTCATTAAAATAACAATTTCCAGCATGTCACTTTTTGCTATAGGCAGCATGCCTCTCTTCTTTCTTTCTCTCTTCCTTCTTCCTCCTTTCCTCCTTTATTCACACATCCACTCATTTATTTAACAAGCTCATTCATGTGAGCTCTGGAGTGCGATGTCCAGGGTTTGAATCCTGGTACCAACTTAATTAATTTGATGTCCCTGTATAAGCTATTTAACCTCTCAGCCTCAAATCTCCTTCTGTCAACATTACATAATATGAACATCTTTGCCAAGGAAAAACTAAATGAGATAGTGCAAATCCCCTTACACAGTGCTTGACACAAAGTTTAGGAAATCTTAGCTACTATATGTACTGGTTTCTTAATAAATGAGTTTTTTAGTCCTGCTTCCTGTCCTCTTTCTCTTCCTTTCTCCACCACCACCACTACTCGCCAGCAATCCACCAGAGGCTGGCTCTGCACTGACTGAAACAGACAAGAGCAAACAAAACAAAATCATCATCTCTGTCTTTATGGAATGCACAGTTTGTGAGTAAACACATAGTAAATGGAGAAACCAAATTGTAAATAGAAGATTATAATTTTTGATAACTATTTGAAGGGAAAACACTTTGGGGACTAACTGGAGGGGGTCCATTTAGGATGTTTGTGAAGCTTCTCTCTACTTCTGTGGAAGTTGCATTTTAGCCAAGACCTGAAGAGAAGCCACAAATATTAAAAAAAAAAAAGAAGAAGAAGAAGAAGAGTTTGGATGTGTAAGGCAGTGAGAGCAACTTTAGTAGATGGAAAAAGAGAAGAGTGTTAGGTCTCAGACCATGCAGGAGTCATAGATAAGAAAAAGTGTTAGATTCCATTTGAATATTTATTTGAAGCATTTATCCTTATTCTTGAAAGGGCTGGGAGACTCTGTTGTTGATATAATAGATTTTGCTCTCCTTTTTTTATAGTCTTTAAACCTACTGAAGTGTTTATAGGACATTCTGCTATACTGAACATGTACAAGATACCTGTCACAAGAAAAGAAAAATGCACCAAATATCAAATTTTGTGCATTGCAAATATCAAATTGACAATGTTAAAATCTTCAAATTGTTTATCAGTTAAGATTTTAATTTACTAAAGCTGTTTTCTTTATTCTGTAGGCTTTGTTCACAGATGGGAATATTTGAATTGTGGAGTTAACATAAAGTGATAAAAGAAAAAGCTCTTGGTATTGTGATATATCCAGTAAGCCAGAACTGTGCAAATTCACCAATTAAATTTGACAACTCCTTAAAAGAGTCAATCCCACAGATGCAATATGACAATCGCAAAGTGGGAGCAGTACATGAAACACTGCATCCTGCTCATTCACTTAGCTGTTCTTTGTTAAGGCTACACAATCAGAATTGCATTTAAGGAGTAGACAGTGGAAAATCCAGTTAGTACACAGACATCAGATGTAAAACCTTGTCTTTGTCACTCAGAGGATGCAAACAAACAAACAAAAAAAATCATTGGATCTTAAGGACTTTTTACTGCACTGTTTTTATTTCTTCTTGCCATTTTCTTATTCATGCTAAAATGTGGCAGCAATGAGTCAACCCCTTTCAAATGATTTAGCAAATTGCTATATTTCTTTGTTTCTGAAAATAATTTCCTAAAATGGATTTAAAAAAAAAAAACATAATTGTGTTTTGCTATTACCAGACAATAATCTCTGTATTTGAAAAGCTCTTTAATTTAGCCCTAGGGCTTAAATTAAACTTTCTACTAGCGGAGGTTTTACATTCTCTTCAGGTAGACACGTTGTTCAGGGCTGTGATTAGTTGGGCAAGCCTGATTCCTTATATTTAGAGCCCACTTGTAAGCAGAAGGGAGAAATGAATTGTGCCAAGAGCAGATTACATAGATCATGAAAACAATCTTCTAATTTATAAGAGTCAATCTAATGTCTTGTTAAACAAGAGTTACTATTATTGAGCTTAGACTATTGAAGTGTGTTATACCAAAGGGCCACTTCCCACACTGAAGAATACTGCTGTGAACACTAGCATGTTAACCACATGCTAATGGGCTCTCGGCAGCCAGATAAGTTATTGATTATCTCAGCTGGCATAATTCGTATCAGGAAGAGACAGCGTAGTTAACTGGAATTTAAGTTCTTCCTTTTGGCAACTTGAAACAGACTCGGATGCTCATCAGTCACTTTATTCAGGGCTGTGGTTACAGACAGAGGCTTTGTCTGTAGGTGGATGGGTATTTTCAGAGAGGAGCAGTGCGGAGCTCCATTAAACTCTGGCCCAGAAAATTTCAACTCCTATTATACCTGTTAATCTAAACAGTAACTGAAATGCCAGATGGAAGAGCAGTTCAAAGCCATTTGCCGTTGTTCTCTTGCTAATGTGAATGATAAAATTATCCTGAATTCTGTACTTTGTTCATTTTTACCAAGTGAAAAATAAAATGGGTAAGGATAAAGAGTATATGTGATTATAAATGGCTATACTTAAAAATAGTATCCACGTGATAATAGTCAATCATATTATCTTAAAGCATTTCTATAGAAAAGAGTTTCCATTGTGAATAATATTTAAACATATGCAGAAAGTAATTTTACAGAGGATTTTCCCCGCACAAAGTTGTGATCAGTGTGGTTTGTTATGTTCACTGAAAACTGGAACCTTTACAACCTGTGTTTCAGCTGACACCTTTCTCCTCACATTACTGCTTTTTATAATGGGAAGAGAAATGCACGTTGAAAATTGTAAAGAGGCAAAAAATAGCTTTTAAATAAAAAACATATTATTGTGAAGTAATGTAGGCATTGTAAATTGGCAAGACTTCATGACACATTGCTGTGACTATTCATTTGTGGAAGTGTTTGAAAATTGCACAAAAGGGCTTGGCTTCATGTTTTGGAAGAATGGTTAAGCTTAGTGTGACAATTTGTTAAAAGAGGAATAGTAAGAGGAAAGATAATTTCTGTTCTCTTGGTGGATAATTCACCTTTTAATAGGTTTCTCCACACATATTTAAATTATGTAATATTTTGCCAAGTAGAGGATCACATTTCAGTTGTAGCCACTTATGACAGCTAGATAAACAAAGTCACACCTAGCATTACTCACTAATTCTGGCCAAATGGGGCTTGCTCAATTGTTTTGATCAGAAATGTTTTTCCTTTCATCTATATAATGATAATAGCAGCCACAAAAATTCTTTTGGAATATGTAAACTGTTAAAGTGGCAACATATCTTAAATAATGAGCCACTTAAAGTAATGCAGTATATCAAGAGTTTGGGCTTAAGTCGGAAATGTCTGTGTCAAATACCAGCATTGTGGTCTTAGGCAAGGTAATTCAACTCCACAACACCTCACCCCACCCTCAATTTGTTCAACAATAATATGGGAATGAAATACCTATGTGATATAAGTTGTTTTAAGAATTAAAGGAGATACTGCATGTAAAGTGCTTAACAAGGCATTTAGCATGGATTAAGCACAAAATTATATTTATATTACCTAGTCCAACTTCCTTGAATTAACAGTAGAACTGGACAAAGTACTTGTTCTTAATAATAATTAACCTTATAAATAAAAACATGATTAACAGCAATATGAGAACTACAAACAGACCTCTTAGAACTAAATTTCATTTTTTGATGTTTTACCCAGGAAATGCGAAATCAAGTTCTTCTCACTGATATAAGTAGATTGTAGATTGTAGATTTTTTTTTAATTGCTTCACAGAATTGTGTTGATTTCTGTCAAACATCAACATGAATCAGCCATGGGTATACACACGTCCCCTTTTTTATGCCAAAATATCTATATCTATATATATATATGTATATATACACTAAGTCGTTTCAGTAGTGTCCAGCTCTTTGTGACCTTATGGACTGTAGGCCCCCAGGCTCCTCTGTCCATGGGATTCTCTAGGCAAGAACACTAGAGTATGTTGTGATGCCCTCCTCAAGGGGATCTTCCCAACCCAAGGATAGAACCTGCATTTTTTACATCTCCTGCATTGGCAGGTGAGTTCTTTACCACTAGCACCACCTGGAAAACTCCATTAGAATATATTCTAATACTCTAATAAGTGTTGATATTTTGGTGATATGTGTGTGTGTGTGTGTGTGTGTATGTGTGTGTGTGTGTAATTCTTAATTACATGTGACTGGCTAGAATAATCTACACTATAGTTAGCTCTATAATCTTGGTTTAGGTCCTTATTAACATTTCTCTTTCTCCTGGCCACAGACTTTACTGTTAACTCAGCCTTTCATTGGTTACAAAATAATATATAATATCTTACCCTGAACTCTATCTCCACTCATGGGAACACTCATCCGCTCCACTGCCCACCCCCATCAGGTAGTAGTTTGACATGTGAACATGTCAGTTTTTGTTTTTTTTTTTTTTACTAATGAAACTATTAATTCTGTTTATGAATTAATAAACGAAGCCTAAAAACAGTCTGCTCCAAAGACTTTAGCATAGGATGTGACATTTTATTTTCATATCTGTCTTTTAGTGGATGAATGAACCATGGCCTTTAGACAAAATCAAACTCAAAGAAACCCAAAACAATTTAGGTCTTTTTCATACAGGTAGAAAAGGATAGACTGAGTGGATCCAGCTGACATTGCTGTTATAACAGCACTTGGACTTTTCAACCTATAGGCATCACTCTTTCGTAGATTAGGAACTCAAGATTTAAAGTATTTTAGAAGCCCAAGGCCCCATACAATTTAATAGGTCCAAATATGAAGTCCCATAAGTTTTAAAAGCTTGGGAATTCAAATTGAACATTTCTGGCACCAGTACCTGGATCACCTCATCTCTACCTGTCCTACACTTTGCAACTCCATGAACTGCAACACGGCAGGCCTCCCTGTCCATCGCCATCTCCTGGAGTTTACCCAAACTCATGTCCATCGAGTTGGTGATGCCATCCAACCATCTCATCTTCTGTTGTCCCCTCCTTCTGCCCTCAATCTTTCCCAGCATCAGGGTCTTTGCCAATGAGTCAGCTCTTCACATCAGGTGGCCAGAGTATTGGAGTTTCAGCTTCAACATCAGACCTTTCAGTGAACACCCAGGACTGATCTCCTTTATGTTGGACTGGTTGGATCTCCTTGCAGTTCAAGGGACTCTTGAGAGTCTTCTCCACGGTTCAAAAGCATCATTCTTCTGCAATCAGCTTTCTTTATAGTCCAACTATCACATCCATACGTTACTACTGGAAAAACCATAGCCTTGACCAGATGGACCTTTGCTGGCAAAGTAATGTTTCTGCTTTTAATATGCTATCTAGGTTGGTCATAACTTTCCTTCCAAGGAGCAAGTGTCTTTTAATTTCATGGCTCCAGTCATAATCGGCAGTGATTTTGGAGACCAGAAAATAAAGTCTGTCACTGCTTCTACTGTTTCCACTGTTTCCCCATCTATTTCCCATGAAGTGATGGGACCAGATTCCATGATCTTAGTTTTCTGAATGTTGAGCTTTAAACCACCTTTTTAACACTCCTCTTTCACTTTCATCAAGAGGTTTTTTAGTTCTTCTTCACTTTCTGCCATAAGGGTGATGTCATCTGCATATCTGAAGTGATTGATATTTCTCCTGGCAAGCTTGATTCCAGCTTGTGCTTCATCCAGCCCAGTGCTTCTTATGATGCACTCTGCATATAAGTTAAGTAAGCACAGTGACAGCCTAGATGTACTCCATTTCCTATTTGGAACCAGTCTGTTGTTCCATGTCCAGTTCTAACTGTTGCTTCCTGACCTGCATACAGGTTTCTCAAGAGGCAGGCCAAGTGGTCTGGTATTTCCATCTCTTTCAGAATTTTCCACAGTTTAGTGTGATCCACACAAAGGCTTTGGCATAGTCAATAAAGCAGAAATAGATGTGTTTTTTTTTTTTTTCTGGAAATCTCTTGCTTTTTAATGATCCAGAGGATGTTAACAATTTGATCTCTGGTTGCTCTGCCTTTTTTCTAAAACCAGCTTGAACATCTCAAAGTTCATGGTTCACATATTGCTGAAGCCTGGCTTGGAAAATTTTGAGCATTATTTAAGTAGCGTGTGAAATGAGTGCAATTATGCAATAATTTGAGCATTCTTTGGCATTGCCTTTCTTTGGGAGTTGAATAAACACTGACCTTTTCCAGTCCTGTGGCCACTGCTGACTTTCCTAAATTTACTGGCATATTGAGTACAGCACTTCCGCAGAATCATCTTTTAGGATTTGAAATAGCTCAACTGTAATTCCATCACCTCCTCTAGCTTTGTTCACTAGACTAGGCCCATAGACTTCACATTCCAAGATGTCTGGCTCTAGATGAGTGATCACACCATCATGATTATCTGGATTGTGAAGATCGTTTTTGTACAATTCTTCTGTGTATTCTTGCCACCTCTTCTTAATATCTTCTGTTTCTGTTAGGTCCATACAATTTCTGTCCTTACTGAGCCCATCTTTTAATGAAATGTTCCCTTGATATCTGTAATTTTCTTGAAGAGATCTCTAGTTTTCCCCATTCTATTGTTTTCCTCTATTTCTTTGCATTGATCACTGAGGAAGGCTTTCTTATCTCTTCTTGCTAGTCTCTGGGACTCCACATTCAAATGGGAATATCTTTCCTTTTCTCCTTTGTTTTTTGCTTCCCATCTTTTCACAGCTATTTGTAAGGCCTCCTCAGACAGGCATTTTGCTTTTTTGCATTTCTTTTTCTTGGGGATTGTCTTGATCCCTATCTCTTGTACAATGTCACAAACTCCACCCATTACCATCAGTCACTCTGTCTATCAGATCTACTCCCTTAATTCTATTTCTCACTACCCTTTATAATCATAAGGGGTTATTGAAGTATTTATTCCAATACCTTGTCCCTCAATTTCACAAACCGAGGAATTATCGTTAATAGAACTCAAGAGTCATTGAGTACCACTTAAAATGGTATATTCAGCTACTTTATTTTGATACTGTTCAATTATTTTCAGTATCCACTCCCATACTCCTTTTTTCCCCCCATACTCCTTGTATTCAATGGCATAGACATATAAATCCAATTTAAAAATCTAAACACTTGGTCTGAAATTGTGATCTCATAAATAATAATTTCTGAGCCTATATTAAATGTACTCTATTTCTTCATGCTCATTCCTCTTCTCTGATGCTAGGTAATATGGCTAGACTTTGTTTAAATGTAGAAGTTAAGCAATACTTATTGGCTACTTACTTCCCTGCAAAAATCAGATCATTAATTTAGCTGTTATTTTGTTTTAAGAGGACCAACAGGAGGAACAATAGGAGATAAGCTGAATTTTCAGATTGCTACAAAATTTTATTCAGATCTACCTTTTTCTAAAATAGCAGGAAATTCAGAAATGAGAGAGATTTTAATTCAATAACATTGGCATGCACCAATGGTTAAGAGCTTAAGGTGTTTCATTAATAAGAGATAAATTTAAATACTATCCATAGAAACTTGAGCAAATTTTATTAAGGTGCAGATTTCTAATTTGTAAAAGAGGAATACAAAAGTGGCTTGTCCATAGTGTTCTGGCTCTCATTTCTCTCCTTTCATCTGTGTGAAATTAAGCAGACTTAGGACTTCATCACTATTAGTTCTGTGGATTTGGACAAATTACATAATCTATTTTAAGCTCACTATTCATGAAAATTTGTTGTTAGAAGTAATGAAATAATGTAAATAAAGCCTCTAACACAGTAGCTAGAAAATTATGGCCCTCAAGCCAAATCTATCCAGCTACTTATTTCTATAAATACAGTTTTACTGGAACATAGCATACTTCTGTGTTAAAATGGCAGAGATGAATATAGGGCAGAACCCATATTGCCCATAAAGTCTACAGTATTGACTATCTGACCCTTTAGAGGAAAAGTTTTTCAACCACTGCTTTAATGTAATACCTAACATGATTATTTATTCTTCTTCTCTTCTATTTCCTTCTTTTATTTCTTTATTTCCTTCTTTTATTCCTTCCATCTTTGCTTCCTCTTCCCTCTCTACTCTTTCCTTCCTTCATCTCTCCCACCATTTCCTTTTTTCTTCCTTTTCTTCTTCTGGGGAAAAAAAAATGTGTTGCCTGCTACGTGATCCAAGCTCTAAGCTAAATTCTGAATATGTCAATGAGACTCAATTTCTAAAATGAAGTGGTAGATAGGCAAGTAAATGACAAGTACAATATAGTAAGTGTTATGATGAAATAATTGCATATAGATAAGTCTCCTAATCAGGCCCAGGAAATTAGGGAAGGCATTCTGGAGGAAAAAATCCGCAAGGTTAAATCTCGAAAATGAGTGGGCTGTAGTAATTAAGGAGCGAAGGAGGAGAAGAATGTTCCAGCAACCACTATAATAATTGCAAAAGCATGATCACAGACAACACTACTTTCCAGAACTTTAAATAGTTCGGTGTCGGGTGCTTTATGCAAAAGAATTCAGAAAAATGCAGCTAGAAAGCTGAGCAGGGACCAGACTATGCATTGACTTATAAGCCACGGTCCAGAAAAATGAACTGATTATACTAAAAGTAGTGTGGAGGTTTTTTGCACCAAAGATAATCAAATTAGTCATTTAAAATATTAAGTGGTTGCAGTTTGATAAAGTGGATAAAGGCAAATACTGTTGACATGGAGACAAATTTGATGATTTGGAACACTTTGAAAAACTTTGCAAATTTATTGGAATTAATCTTTAGGTGTGGTCTTCTAGGAATTTCATAGTATTGTGTAACAGACTCAGGAATTATCAAATCCTGTATTTTTGGAGAAGTTGCATAGAAGAAAATGCCCAAATTGGAACTAAAAATACAACATTATTATTTCTAGCATAGGAAAAGTTCTCATAAACCTAGAGTATAATGATTTTTAGTCTCATATTTTAAATGCCTACTAGGCTTCAGGAACCATTGTAAGCATTGGGTACATAGCAATGCATAAAACATTGACCCTGTTTTCATGGATATCATGTTGTAATTGGAGGTACAACCAAAAAGAAATAAATGCATGTAGAGTTGCTAGTTGTGCTATGTTCTAAGAAAGAAAACAACTAGGTGTAGGGTATAATCAACATAATAAAGTGCCTGTTTTAGAAAGGGAAATTAGTGAAGAATTCTTAAGAAGTTTCATTTTAACTGATACCTAAAGATAAGAATGAAACAGGGAAAGGGTTACCATTTTAGGCAGAATAAATGACATCAATATAAATGTCCACAGAAAGGAATGAGCTAAGCCTAGCATAATTAGGGAGTTAAAAATTATCAGTGAAGCTGGATAAAATGACTAAGAAAGAAATGAATGAGAAATACAGTAGATAGCAGGAGTCAGATATGAAGGAACACTTAGGAATAGCACCATGATGACATTTTG
Organism: Antilocapra americana; assembly: GCA_007570785.1. NCBI lineage: Eukaryota > Metazoa > Chordata > Mammalia > Artiodactyla > Antilocapridae > Antilocapra > Antilocapra americana. Next base: position 10,218,244 of record ML661344.1, on the reverse strand, counting down.
TGTAAGTATAATGGGGAATTTAAAGTAGGCATGTGACATAATATGATTTATAGTTATGTTTTCTTTTCTCTTCATAGAGAGGTCTCACACAGATTTACATTTACTTCCATATACCTAACCTTGAGTTTCCCAGGTGGCTCGGTGGCACAGTATTCCACCTGCCAATGCACGAGATGTGGGTTTGATCCTTGGATTGGGAAGATACTCTGGAGGAGGAAATGGCAACCCACTCTAGCATTCTTGCCTGGAAAATATGATGGACAGAAGTCTGGTGGGCTATAGTCCAAACAGTTACAAAGAGTTAGACATGACTGAGTGACTGAGCACACACATACAGCCTGAAGAGTAACTGGTGAATAGTTCTGGAGTAATTTGTATGTTAATTTCTCAGTCGTGTCAGACTCTTTGTCACCCTGAGGACTGTAGCCTGTGAGGCTCCTCTGTTCATGGAATTTCCCAGACAACAATTCTGGAGTGAGTTGCCATGACCTTTGCCAGGGCATCTTAGAGACCCAGGGATCAAGCCTGGGTCTCTTGAATTGCAGGCAGATTCTTTACCATCTGAGCCAACTATGCAAGCCCCAATTTGTAAAGTATGAGAATTCGAGTTGTTTCCCTGAGCTGTCCTCAGTGAAGCTAGCCAGGCCTTCAGTTTTCTTTCAGAAATATTTTAAATTATTGATCTCATTTCTTTCAGGGATTATTTGTTTTTCATTTCTTTTGTCAGTTTTGGGAGACTGAATCCAAAAGAATTTGGGAAAGCAGTTTCTACTTTATTGGTATAAATTTATACATAATATTCCCTTTTTTTATTTTGCATTACCTATGGAGATCTTTCTTTTTGTTATCTCAAATATTACCTGGTTCATTTTTATTATTTGTCTTGCCACAAGTTTACCGACTCATTAACTTTCCAAATGGCTTGTTGAGTCCCTTATTGCATTTTTTCCTATTTTGTTAATTTTGTTCCTCATGTTAGCATTATATTCAGTCACTGAAGTTGCTCAGTCATGTTTGACTCTTTGCAACCCCATGGACTGTAGACTACCAGGTCCCTCCATCCATGGGATTTTCCAGGAATAGTACTTGAGTGGGTTGCCATTTCCTACTCCAGGGGATCTTCCTGACCCAGAGATAGAATTCGGGTCTCCTCCACTGTAGGCAGATGCTTAACCATCTGAGCCACCAGGGAAGTTCAATTCAGTTGCTCAGTCATGTCTGACTCTTTGCTACCCCATGAATCACAGCGCACCAGTCCTCCCTATCCATCACCAACTCCCAACATTTACCCAAACTCTTGTCCATTGAATCAGTGTTGCCACCCAGCCATTTCATCCTGTTGTTCCCTTTTCCTCCTGCCCCCAATCTTTCCCAACATCAGGATCTTTTCCACTGAGTCTGCTCTTCCCAAGAGGTGACCAAAGTACTGGAGTTTCAGCTTCAACATCAGTCCTTCCAATGAACACCCAGGACTGATCTCCTTTAGGATGGACTGGTTGGATCTCCTTGCAGTCCAAGGGACTCTTAAGAGTCTTCTCCAACACCACAGTTCAAAAGCATCAATTCTTCAGGGCTCAGCTTTCTTTAAAGTCCAACTCTCACATCCATACATGACTACTGGAAAAACCATACCTTGATTAGACAGATCTTTGTTGGCAAAGTAATGTCTCTGTTTTTTAATATGCTGCCTAGGCTTCATAACTTTCCTTCCAAGGAGTAAGTATCTTTTAATTTCATGGCTTTAATCACCATCTGCAGTGATTTTGGAGCCCCCCAAAATAAACTCTGTCATTTTTTCCACCATCTCCCCATCTGCTTGCATGAAGTGATGAGACCAGATGCCATGATCTTAGTTTTCTGAATGTTGAGCTTTTAAGCCAACTTTTTCACTCTCCTCGTTCACTTTCATCAAGAAGGTTTTTAGTTCCTCTTCACTTTCTGCCATAAGGGTGATGTCATCTGCATATCTGAGGTGATTGATATTTCTCCTGGCAAGCTTGATTCCAGCTTGTGCTTCCTCCAGCACAGCGTTTCTAATGATATATTCTGCATATAAGTTAAACAAGCAGGGTGACAATATACAGCCTTGAAGTACTCCTTTTCCTATCTGGAACCAGTCTGTTGTTCCATGTTCTGTTCTAACTATTGTTTCCTGACCTGCATACAGATTTCTGAAGAGACAGGTCAGGTGGTCTGGTATTCCCATCTCTTTCAGAATTTTTGACAGTTTTTTGTGATCCACACAGTCAAAGGTTTTGGCATAGTCAATAAAGCAGAAGTAGATGTTTTTCTGGAACTATCTGGCTTTTTTGATGATCCAGCAGATGTTGGCAATTTGATCTCTGGTTCCTCTGCTTTTCTAAATCCAGCTTGAACATCTGGATGTTCACGGTTCATGTATTGCTGAAGCCTGGCTTGGAGAATTTTGAGCATCACTTGACTAGGGTGTGAGATGAGTGCAATTGTGTGGTAGTTCGAGCATTCTTTGGTGTTGCCTTTCTTTGGGATTGGAATGAAAACTGACCTTTTCCAGTCCTGTGGCCATTGCTGAGTTTTCCAAATTTGCTAACATTTTGAGTGCAGCACTTTCACAGCATCATCTTTCAGGATTTGAAATAGCTCAACTGTAATTCCATCACCTCCACTAGCTTTGTTCGTAGTAATGATTTCTAAGGCCCACTTCACTTCACATTCCATCTGGCTCTAAGTGAGTGATCAAACCATCGTGATTATCTAGGTCATGAAGATCTTTTTTGTACAGTTTTTCTGTGTATTCTTGCCACATCCTCTTAATAGCTTCTGCTTCTGTTAGATCCATACCATTTTTGTCTTTTATTGAGCCCATCTTTGCATGAAATGTTCCCTTTGTATCTCTAATTTTCTTGAAGAGATCTCTAGTCTTTCCCATTCTGTTGTTTTCCTATATTTCTTTGGTTTGGACACTAAGGAAGGCTTTCTGATCTCCTGTGCTATTCTTTGGAACTCTGCATTCAGATAGGAGTATCTTTCCTTTTCTCCTTTGCTTTTCATTTCTCTTCTTTTCACAGCTATTTGTAAGGCCTCTTCAGACAGCCATTTTGCTTTTTTGCATTTCTTTTTCATGGGGATCGTCTTAATTCCTGTCTCCTCTTCAATGTCATGAGCCTCCATCCATAGTTCATCAGGCACTCTGTCTGTCAGATCTAGTCCCTTAAATCTATTTCTCACTTCCACTGTATAATCATAAGGAATTTGATTTAGGTTATATCTGGATGGTCTAGTGGTTTTCCTTACTTTCTTCAATTTAAGTTTGAATTTGGCAATAATGATGTATCCACATGTATTTACGATATCATTATAAAAATTACCAAACATACAGAAGTTTTCCAGTCATATTTTTCTATTAATATTTTAAAAGTACAATATCAGAAAATGCTCTATATGATTTAAATTATTTGAAATATTTTGCAATTTTGTCCACATTTCAGGATAATTTTGTGATCTATATAGACTTTAAAATGAATACTTTGATTTTTTATGTATAGTATTTCCTATATGTTCTATAAGTTCAAGCTTGTTTACAATGGTATTCAAATATTATATATTTACATGTGCTGATATTTTGTCTGATTATATATTTAAATTTCATAAATAAATAATTGTGCATTTATCTCATAAAATCTCCTTATCTCTAATTATGCTTTTTCTATTATATTTTTTTCTTTATTATTCCTTAGTTCTGACAGATCTCTGTTGTTATTTTCATATTATATACTTTTTATTTTGTTTTTGGTTTCAAACTTTCTATACCTATTTGTTTTAGTGTGACTGTTATAACTACTCATAGTCTTATTGGATGTGTACCTGGACATATGTGTTTAAATTGAATCTCATAAACTATCATTTAATTAGAAATTTTCATACATTTATATTTAATGCAACTACTGCTAGATTTAATCTATCTTATTTTGTGCTTTATATTTGTCCTATCTTTTATTTTTCATTTTCTCTCCTTTCCTGACCTTTTTTTTTTTTTTTTGGAGTGTAGTGGCAGGATGGGGTTAAATTTATTATCCTCGGTGGAATTTTTTCCCCTCTATGTTTAATTTGTAAATAACAAAACTGTTTTTAGCTTACTAAAGATTACTCTAAAAGTTACAGTATCTTTCTTGATCAAGTGCCTTCTCACTGTTTACAGCAAAGCTATTACTTATCTACTTTTTTTTTCCCCCTAAACAGAGAGCAACAGAATGATTCCCAGACACTATTGCAGTAGGTGGCATCATGAGTTTCCAACAGTAGTATGAGAGTGGAAATTCTGCATGTCTTTTCTAGGCCAAGGTATTTCATAGAAGGTATGATATATACAATATGTCTTTATCCTTACACTATCTAGATACAGATAAAAAATTCTCAAAGGATGAAAAATCCTTTAAATCAGAAAAAGTTCTGAGCCCCTGAAGCACCTGATAGAACTGGGGAACTCTTTTTAACTTTACATTAATGGTAAATAAACTTCTATGTTATTTGAATCATTATATACGTGGGGGGGTCTATTTATTATAGCAATTAGTTTTATTGTTAATAATAAAATATTGAATTTTGAATTGCCATCATCACAACTAAATATAATATTTGTTGCACTGTTTCAGCAGTCCAGTGAAAGTGATGTGACAGATGAAACATAACAGACTAGAAAACTCAGTATTTGATTTTTGAGCAAGACATTAAGTTAGATTAAAACTTGGAATCATTTCAAAGTCCATAAAAATGCCTCTCAGCTTCAGAAAAAGTCAAAATATTAGTACATAGTAATTGTTATTTGCTGTGTATGGCAAGATTTTGAGAAAAAATACAATACTTTAGGAGAAAAGAATATTTAGCCAGTTTGCAAGGAGAAGTGACAGGGATATGGGCAGTTTCATGTGACGCTAGCGGTAAAGAACCTTACTCTCACTGCAGGAGACATAAAAGATGTAGAATCGGTTACTGGGTAGGGAAATTCCCCTGGAGAAGGGCATGGCGACCAATTCCAGTATTCTTGCCTGGAGAAGCCCATGGACGGAGGAGCCTGGTTGGCTATAGTCTAAAGTGTCACAGAGTCAGACTCGACTGAAACGACTTAACATGCAGGCACTCATAGGCAGCACTGATTTTTTCATCCGTTCTCCTTATCTCCCTTACTTCTTTCCTTTTGCTTTTACCAGTAGAATGTTATTTCATGTGATAATGAATCTTATTCTCACTCTTAGATCAGAGTGGGGCTGGCATGGAATTAGAGAGACAAATTGAAAGAGGATTTCAAAAATAAAGACTAGGGAAACGGATCACTTAAAATAAGTGGCTACAGAAGAGGGAAGAAATGTTTTAAAATATATTAAGGAGATAAATTCTATACTGCAGGACCCATGGGTTAATTAAATATGGAAACAGAAGAAGAGATCAGAAAATCAAAAGGATTATTGCCAAGATTCTCATGAGAAACTGGACTATTGGTGGTTCAATTTAATTAGGGGGAAAAAGACAGAGATGCACAAAATTATGGAAGAAAATTGAAAGTTCAATTTTGGTTCTATATATCTTAAATTCCCTTGAGTTCAAACACAACCATGTTACAGTGCTATATGCCAAAGCCTTTGACTGTGTGGATCACAACAAACTGTGGACAATTCTTCAAGAGATAGGAATACCAGACCACCTTACCTGCCTCCTGAGAAATCTGTGCGCAGGTCAAGAAGCAACAGTTAGAATTAGACATGGAACGGACTGGTTCCAAATCGGGAAAGGAATACATCAAGGCTGTATATTGCCACCCTGCTTATTTAACTTTTATGCAGAGTACATCATGAGAGATGCTACAGTGGATGAAGCACAAGCTGAAATCAAGATTTCTGGGAGAAATATCAGTAACCTCAGATATGCAGATGACACCACCCTTATGGCAGAAAGCAAAGAACTAAAGAGCCTCTTGATGAAAGTGAAAGAGGAGAGTGAAAAAGTTGGCTTAAAACTCAACATTCAGAAAACTAAGATCATGGCATCTGGTCCCATCACTTCATGCAAGTAGATCGGGAAACAATGAAAGCAGTGACTGACTTTACTTTTTGGCTCCAAAATCACTGCAGATGGTGACTGAAGCCAGGAAATTATAAGATGCTTACTCCTTGGAAGAAAAATTATGACCAATCTAGACAGCATATTAAAAGCAGAGACATTACTTTGCCAACAAAGGTACATCTAGTCAACGCTATGGTTTTTCCAGTAGTCATGTATGGATGTGAGAGTTGGACTTTAAAGAAAGCTGAGCACCAAAGAATTGATGTTTTTGAACCATGGTGTTGGAGAAGACTCTTGAGAGTTCCTTGGACAGCAAGGAGATCCAACTAGTCCATCCTAAAAGAAATCAGTCCTGAATATTCGTTGGAAGCCGAAACTCCAATACTTTGGCCACCTGATGCAAAGAATGGACTCATTTGAAAAGACCCTGATGCTTGGAAACATTGAAGTGGGGAGGAGAAGGGGATGACAGAAGATGAGATGGTTGGATGGCATCACCAACTCAATGGACATGAATTTGAGTAAACCCCAGGAGTTGGTGATGGACAGGGAGGCCAGGCGTGCTGCAGTCCATGGGGTCTCAGAGTCGGACAAGATTGAGTGGCTGAAATTAATGAACTGAACTGATATTATTAGTTGCCTGTAAGGTAAAGGACCCAAAGCAAGGAATAACATAAATAAAAAAATAAATAATTAAAAAGAGGATCCAAAAGGCATCACTTTTAATCATGCACAGGAATTTTGTCTGTTAGTGAACAGGGGTCAATCAGCAGCCTAGACTGTTTCATTGGAATTCTGACACCTCTTGTTTTGAGAAAAGTAAGAAATAACAGAATTATCTTAAGTGGGTTTGTAGAGAGGAGAAATGTCTCCCCTGACATGAAATATCGATGATTTGTGATTGTGGCATATTTGGTTTCAGGGATGAGGGAGGAATAAGGGAAGGTGACTAGTCAAGTTTGATTTAAGATGCCCTCTTTAGATTAGATATGCTGAACTGAACAAAGGAGACATATAGTGAGTGCCATGGCAGGATAAAGATGAAGACTTTCTTTCAAAATAGACCCAATGGAATATCATTTGAAGCTGTCATTGGGTTTAGTAACTGAAACTCTGAAATAGTCTCTAGCTACAACTATAGCCTCCTGCCTGCATTGCAGGAGAGCCAGGTTTGATCCCTGGGTCGGGAAAATCCCCTGAAGAAGGAAATGGCAACCCACTCCAGTACTCTTGCCTGGAAAATTCCATGGATGGAGGAAGAGCCTGGTAAGCTACAGTCCACGGGGTCGCAAAGAGTCGGACACGACTGAGCAACTTCACATTCTTTCTCTCTTTTATAACTATTTTTTTAGTTTAAGTGTATAAGTAAAAATTGAGTCCTAGTACACTGAGTTGACCAAAAGGCTGGCAGTGGGAAAAGCTAAATGAACCTTTTTGGCCAACCCAATATTACTCCCCGCCTCCTTTTTTTTTGAGGTGTGCAGCAAATGAAGATGGGTAGCAATTAGAGGAGAAGGATAGCAGGATCATGTGGTATCATGACAACAGGGAAATGGAGCATTTTAAGGAAAGATGAGTATTTAAACATAATATAAAAAAGAGAGATTAACAGCTACATTCTTTGATATTCCGAGTATGATAAACTCTAAGTGTCCCCTGCATTTAACAACAATTAGAACCACAGTGATCTGAGTCAAAGAACAAGCTTTAGTGTGAAACTTGGGAGTTATGGCCAGATTTTTATGGTGAAGTGCTATTTTTGAAATTGAAGAATAATGTAGAAGTGAATAGATTCAATAAATGTTAGTTCTTTCCTTTTTATTTTTTTTCTCTCCTAGAGAAATGTTCAGAATTTTCAGAATTGATGGGGGAAGCACCTTTCCCATTCTCATTTATCTCAGACCCTCCCAAAACTTTGTGCCTCAAGTTCTGCAGATGAGAGCAAAATATTAAAAGGGAATACACACTTGCCTAAATTTCTCTTGAAATCTGTGTGAGTTGTAACAAAATGATAATTTTAAAATCTCATAACAAACTGAAATTTATTTAAAGTATTATACTTTAATCAAAAATCTTGTTCCTTCTCTCAAAATCATTTAAAAATATTTTGATTTGCATTGGAAATTGCATAAGTTACATTTATTTATATATCTGTTTATTGCTTTCCCACACAAACACAAAAATAACCCAGCTGTGATCACATATTACTGACTGTTTATAAGTTGCAAATCTGCTCCCTAAAACTTATTGGCACAGCTCCAAGGAGCCATGTATACACTCTGAATTGTTTTTATAAAAGGTGTTTTTATTTAAAAGACATGTATTATACATATACAGTATATACTAGGGTTAGTTGAGGACATAGAATTTTAAATTAGCACAATAGCTAGATAAGTTTCTAAGGGCTTTATCAAAAATAATAGCTCAAGCCACCTTATGGTATTCCATTAACAATTTTCTTTGGGAAAATTTTTCAAGCCATCATGCTCTCTTATAGGCACATAACATTTATCTGAGAAACCATAGTTCTCTTTGCTTTGCTTCATTTGACTATATATAATTTAATTTTAAGATGCAGCTTTTATCATAGACATTTTCAGGAAAGATTTATACATTTGAGCCAGCTCAAATCAGCACTTTTTAAAAAAAAATTTATTGTCATTTTTTTATGTTTGCATGATTTTATGTTTCCCTGAACTACCTAAGTATATTTAACCCAACATATAATGCATCCTGTTAGTAAAAAAATCTGAATAACATTGACCCCATTTCACTAAATTCTTTTCTTGTAAGGTATGTAATCTTTTTTTTTTTTTTTCATCTTTTAACCTGACCAACACCAAGAACAGTTTATAGCCTTCCTTGATGCAAGACATTTTTTGCTACAGGAGAAAAGTGAAGATATACATTCCTTCCAGGGTAACGAGCCTGAAGTTCAGAGTATGAAATATATTTTCATCTTATAGGAAAACTTTTTAATTTGTTTTAGGATAAAGTAAAATTTGTCATTCTAGCTATCTGACTATATAAAAAATTTGAATGCAAAATTTACATGGTGATCCCCAAATTTTTAAGCTTTTGGTTGTTCACTTATTTTTTTATTTTCCTATGGCCTTTTTGTAATCACTCACTGAAAATTTTAGAAGCCTTAAGTCATGTTGGTTAATTACCTTTTCTTGGCACCTATTGATTCTTTACATGAAAAATGCAAACTTCTGGCATTTTTACTACAAGTTTTGTGAATTCCAACAAAATATAGAGTATATGTTCTTATTAATTTTATGACTTTTTCTTATGAGATATCAGTTTATCTTAAGCCATTAATAGCCAAATATCCTGTTAATACTCCTTATCATTTTGACCATCTTGAAAACTAGATATATTGACAAATTTTACTTGAAACCATGGTTCCAGATAAAAATAGAAAATTGTGATATCTTAATTTACCAGTTACTATTTTGTCTTCTAATCTTCTGCCCATTGTTTCAGTCTTCTGTTTTGTTTTCCCAACAATTTCTAAATAAAGGAATTGTTCAAAAATGTTTTTCCAGTCCTCTCTTCATTTCTTTTGCATTCTTTCTATGGATAATTGCATCCACAACAATGATGTTATTGGCAATGATTTCTTAATTATGCTTCTAGCTTCTCCTTATACTTATTTTATTTTTTAAATCTGTACTCTCATTAAAGTACTACTGGACATGTTTGTCCTGATATCCTTCCTGTATACACCTGCTAATCCTGTTTTCCATCAACTTCATCATCTTCAGAACTACATCAACTTCAGAAAGTTGTAGGAAAAATATTAGAAATACACTGAGGAACTATGGGGACATGGTAAGTCTCAAATTTACCTGAAAACTATAACTTGAATAGACTTTCCACTTCAAGTCTGAATTGTTGGCCTCAATTCTTATTTTCACTAAGAAAATATAAGTGATTTTTTAAATGATCATTTTCTTAGTACCAGCTTTAACAAAAGCCCCCAGTATGCAAATCTTCTGCTATCTTTACATGTTCAGTGCACAAATTCTCCAGGTTTCTATTTAAAATCAACCCTTCCCCATGTGCTTTTGATACTATCTAATATCACCAACTCAGAAACCTTGTTTCTACTCTTTATAGTATCATTTCTATCATACCAGGGGACACATTCATGTCTTAAAGGGAAAAAACACTGCCTTGATGCCATGTAACTCTATAGGTACCTTCTAATTTCTGTGCTCCCCTTTGGAACAGAATTTCAGAGTTGCATCTACACTTGATCCTCACTACCTCGCCTCCTGTTCAACCATAAATGACTCCACTAGACCTTTCATTCCCTGTACTGAACTGAAATCACTTTTGTTCAAAATGCCAATGAATCTATCCTGATGAACCAAGCCTTCAGATACTCCTCTTCCCTCATTTTACTCATACCCTCAGCAATTTTCAACCACCAATCATTTCTTCTCAAAACAATTTTTTTTTTCTCTTTGACAACATAGCACTCCTGATCTCCCTCCTATTGCATTGAGCACTCTATTCTTCAACTTTATTGCCTAATCTGACTTTTTCTGACCTCTCAAATGAGAGATTTCCAGGGTCCTGTGCATTTTCTTCCTATACTTACTTCCCAGATTGTCTCATCTAATCACATGGCTTTAATCATCATTTATCAATAATAATAATAATAACAGATATGAACACTATTATATTTAATGGCTGGTAATGCAACTGAGTGGGACTTCCTCTGTGGCTCAGTTGTAAAGAATCTGCCTGCAATGCAGGAGACACAGAAGACCCGGATTCTGTCCCTGGGTGGGGAAGACCCCCTGGAAGATGAAATGGCAACCCACTCCAGTATTCTTGCTGGGAAAAGCCCACAGACAAAGAAGCCTGGTGGGTACAGTCCATAAGGTTGTAAAGAGTCAGACATGATTGAGCACGCACACAATGAAATTGAGTACTAAAGAAATATAGTATCTTGGCCATATTTGTAAAACTAGTACATAGTAGTTCAGGGATTCAAATGCTGGCAGTTTGTCTCCCAAGCTCATATCATTAGCTATTACACTCTACCAAGTGTAGATTTTCAGTCCTGACCCTGTGTTGAGTTCCAGAATCTTACTTCCCAATTTCATAATAAACATCTCCATTTGAATGCCTCAGACACATCTAAAACCTCAACACACACAAAATTGACTTTTGTCTTCCTTCCAAACTCACTGTACTGTACTCATCTTCCCCACTTGCAGGATAGAGCCTCTAATTTTTAGAATTTTGCTATTCTCTCTCCAGGAACATGGACATTCTGACTATAATTCTTATTTGTTCTCAAATCAGGTTCTTTGCCCTTACTTTTTCCTTCTCTAGCAATGTTCTTCCCCAAGACTTTATGTGACTTGTACTTTCATTTTAGTTATTTTTCCCTTTATTTATTTATTTTTTTTTACTTTACAATATTGTATTGGTTTTGCCATACATTGACATGAATCTACCATGTGTGTACATGTGTTCTCCATCCAGAACCCTCTTCCCACATCCCTCCCCATCCCATCCCTCAGGGTCATCCCAGTGCACCAGCCCTGAGCACCCTGTATAATGCATCGAAACTGGACTGGTGATTCGTTTCACAAATGACAGTTTACATGTTTCAATGCCATTCTCCCATATAATACCCCCCTCGCCCTCTCCTATAGAGTCCAAAAGACTGTTCTATACATCTGTGTCTCTTTTTCTGTCTCACATACAGGGTTATCGTTACCATCTTTCTAAATGTCATATATATGCGTTAGTATACTATATTGGTGTTTTTCTTTCTGGCTTACTTCACTCTGTGTAATAGGCTCCAGTTTCATCCACCTCATTAGAACTAATTCGAATGTATTGTTTTTAATTGCTGAGTAATATTCCATTGTGTATATGTACCACAGCTTTCTTAACCATTCGTCTGCTGATGGACATCTAGGTTGCTTCCATGTCCTGGCTATTATAAACAGTGACGCGTTGAACATTGGGGTACACGTGTCTCTTTCAGTTCTGGTTTCCTCAGTGTGTTGTACTTAAATGTTATATGCTCCAAAATAACACTCCCAGATATATTTAGTGACTGTGCTGCCCTTTTTTACTTAGTCTTTTTTTGTCCAGGTGACTTTTATTTTTCTTCTTAATGCTTATCACCATCTATAATTCAGTGTATGTTTTTAGTTGCTTATCATCTATCTCTCCATTAAAAGGAAAGTTCTGTTAAGAAAATCCTGGTTAAGTTATTCCCATTGTCAAGTTAATCCCCTGGTCAAGTTATTCTCCAAACTCCTGATTTTTTCCTAAGCTCACTTTATACTTTTTGGTTAGTTTCTTGCATTCTCAGTTTTTTCCTCCATTTCCTATTTATCTGTGAAAGTTCTAACTTACACTCCAATGAACAAACATTGGTTGACACACTCACAACTCCCTTGTATGGCAATGTTGCCATCATTTATATATCTTCCAGAGGTCTGACATGGTAACTTACATGTAGCAGTCACTCAATAAGTGCTTGTGAAATTGGTGAATCTTCTTGTTTCTGGAAGAAATATATTCATTTTTCTCCATTGAACTGTATAACAATTCAGTTCAGTTCAGTCACTCATTCGTGTCCAACTCTTTGCGACCCCTTGAGCTTCAGCACTCCAGGCTTCCCTGTCCATCACCAGCTCCTGGAGTCCACCCAGACCTATGGCCATTGAGTCGATGATGCCATCCAGCCATCTCGTCCTCTGTCATCCCGTTCTCCTCCTGCCCTCAATCATACCCAGCATCAGGGTCTTTTCAAATGAGTCAGCTCTTCACATCAGGTGGCTAAAGTATTGGAGTGTCAGCTTCAAAATCAGACCTTCCAATGAAGGTCTGATCTCCTTTAGGATGGAATGGTTGGATCTTCTTGCAGTCCAAGGGACTCTCAAGAGTTTTCTCCAACACCACAGTTCAAAAGCATCAATTCCTCAGCGCTCAGCTTTCTTTATAGTCCAACTCTCACATCCATACATTACTACTGTAAAAACCATAGCCTCGACTAGATGGACCTTTGTTGGCAAAGTAATGCCTCTTCTTTTTAGTATGCTATCTAGGTTGTTCATAGCTTTCCTTCCAAGGAGTAAGTGTCTTTTAATTTCAAGGCTGCAGTCAACTTCTGCATCGATTTTGGAGCCAAATTATATATATATAACAAAGATACTATACATTTTCATTTTTAAAAAAATATGTCATTAATGTTATGTTAAATCAAATAATAATGCTCTCTTCTGTATATATTTTTTGTTTGTTTTGTTTTGTATCCTGAATTTTCTTATAGAAGGAAATGCTTGTAGCTTTCATGACGTTCTATCATCTACCTTCCCTGGTATACTGCCTATGGTAAGTTGAAAACCAGATGATAGGTACTGCCCTCTGAGGTTATATCTGTTAACTGACCCACATTGAGTTGGTTAGATTGATAATCACTATTAAAAAGCCAGCAAAGTCATGGAAGCAGTGCTTCCTCTGTCCTTAACAACTACTTTCTTAATCTGCCTTCTCTTATTAGTGACATGCAGGCTACTGGTAGGCCTCCTACATCACTTGGACTTGAACTTCACATACTGATACCAGTTTCAGAGATTACTTTGTCATAAATAACAGCTGTTTAGCCTCTTGTGATATAAGTTTTGACAAATTATCTGATGTCTTATCTAAGAGGCAGGACTAGAAGTAACATCAGAGTGGGATTTCATTTAATTTGTTGACCCAGGAAGATTCAGGATTTGTGTCAAAAATGTCAGATTTTTTTTTTTTTGGCCCACAGGAGTTAATAATTTGTCTTTCATATTTTTTATATGTTCCAACTTTCAAAAGAGTAATAATTTAATACATATAAATATACACTTCCTATTGTGTCTAACATGATAAAAATCAGCTATAAATTTAAAATACAATTATCAAGTATATATTGTTCATTCTATAATTCACATCATATGTCTGTCATTACTGGATTTGTTGAGGAGAGAAGTGAAAAAGATTTTAAAATATCCCGTTATTGACCTTTGAAAAAGAAAATTCTTTAGATTTTTTTGATTGCCTTGCATCTTTCATCTCATTATGAAGTTCCTTATATTCCATAAATGCAGCGTTGGAATGAATTGTCATTGGCAGTTGTGCCACCCTATTGGCTCATTTGAAAATGTGAGTCAGTAAATCCCATGTGTTATGTGTGGATCTTTCTTAAAAACATAAACTGTAGTCTAGTCAGATTTTCACAAATTATGCTTATGTTTGTTTTAACTTAAATTCAAGACTCTATTCCGTCAATTTGGGCCATTAATTCTAGGCAAAAGAAAATTACATTGAAATTTAATTCTGTCACCTAATACAATATCTATCCCCTTCCTATCTGTATCATTTAAAAGCACAAAATATAACAGCAGACTTGCCTGGTAGTCCAGTGATTAAGAATCTGCCTGCCAAAAGAAGGGACACAAATTCAATCACTGGTCCAAGATCTCACTTGCCATGAAGCAGCTAAGCCCATGTGTCACAATTAATTGAAGCCAGCATGCCTGGAGTTCATGGTTTAGATAATAGAAGCCACCACAATGAAAAACCACTGCACTGCAATGAGGAGTAGCTCATGCTTGCCGCAACTAGAAAAAGCCTGCATGCAGAAGTGAAGATCAGACTCAATGCAACCATACATATATATTAATACATACATACATGATTACAAAAATAAATAGAAAGAAAGAATAGCTTCCACCAAGGACTTTTATGGAAACACATGGGACACACAGCTTGAAGAAACCACTTCAGACTGATCCCAAAATATTTTTGCTGTATTACTGGAAGGGAAGCCTTAGACTTGCTTCTACCATTGTCCTGGGTCCCTGGATGCCTATGTGACAGAGTTAAAGCAGGAGTTCAAACATGTTCCTCCTTGTTCAAACTTTCTCATTCCTCTCTCTCTTATAGCCACAGTATTATCCCATCATTTCTTCATAGCACTGCTAAAAGGTGACCTTCTCATTTCAGCCCACAATGAAACCCCTTTGAAAATATCAGTCATTCCTACCTGAAACTGACAATCCTATAGTTTGCATCTTTTTTTTCTGCAATACTCACTATTTTTAAACATGCTATATAATTTACTTACAATTGTATTGTATTCTCCCACAAAGATGAGTGTTTTTGTCTGCTTTGTTCAGTATTTACTTGGCTAAATGGTATAAATAAATACATGAATTAATCCCTTTAACATCCATAAAATGTTGGAGGCATGGAACATCAGTTCATATCTCATGTTTCACTATTAGAAGTAATAACAAAAAAATTAGCACATATTGAAGCTTATAATGTGCCAAGATCACACTAAGTTCCTTACATGCATTGAGTATAACTACTGATGGCAAAAAGCTATGTGTAAATACTTTCCTGATTTTGAAGATGAAGAAATGAGCACTGAGAATAGTTTTATTTTTGTTACTTCCTAAAATGTGAATTACCATTCAATTGTAATTGTTAATCAAAGTTAATATTTTTACAAGTAGATATTTAGTACAATGTTTCTAGCAATAAATTTAAAACAATATGTGAATATTCCTTCTTAGTATTTTTTTAGTAAAAATTTAGAATATTCAGATGAATTAAGGTTATATCAGGATTTGGAATTTGTGGATTATAGACTAAGATCTGTTCTTAAATGACAGTCATGTTACTACTGGAATCAGGTTGATTGATGTAGATGTTAAAATTTTTCTAATTCATTTTGCATATGCATGTTAAACAATGTTAGTTATGCTTACCATTTAATATCAAAAAACCAATGTCTTTTGTCTTATAATTTATTAAAAAAGCCATTTAATATCAAAACTATTCCTTTAAGAATGATCAACCTGCAAAAGAAAAGAAAATGAATTCTGGCAATATGAAATGCAAAAGAAGCATCAGTTTAGATTTAACTTGGTCAAATGAACTATATAAACTGCCTCTGGGTGGGGGAAACCATCTCCTATGTAAATATGTAAGGTAGATGAATTACCTATGAGATGCTCTATGAAAATATTTTACATGTTTAAATGACTTTGAGGAAAATATACAGTCTCTCCCCTCTTGAAGGGCCTCAGTGCATTATTATGTCCTGGAATAAGTACATATGTTGAAAACTGTGTAATGCAACAACAATCAAATTCTAAAATTGTAACTTTTCATCCCATGGAAAATGTATCCATGTCCTCTAGAGACAGTGTTCTGAGAAACTAACTCTAGAAAATGCAGGTTTGTCCGTGTGAAATCGTCTGAGCAGATTTAAAATGTAGTCTAATCTATTTTACATTATAGTCACTGACAATACATATTATTTATTCTTTCAGAGTCTAGGTCTACCTTGGGTGTATATGCAGTTCTTTTTTTTTTTGTTGTTTTGTTTTTTGGTTTTTTTTATTTTTTATTTATTTATTTTTTTATTTGTTTTTGCCATACAATGTCATGATATCACCATGGGTTTACATATGCTTCCCCTCTGGATCCCCCCTCCCTCCTCCCTCCCCCCCGGGAAATCTCACTGCACCAGTCCCGAGCATCAATCCTGGGCTGGCGATTGATTAGACACATGACAATTAACATGCTTCAATGCCCTTCTCCCATATCATCCCACCCTTACCCTCATCCACAAAGTCCACGAGTCTATTCTATACATCTGCGTTCCTTTTGCTGTCTTGCATGCAGGGTTCTCGTTACCATCTTTCTAAATTCCATATATATGCATTAGTAT
>ML661344.1:10176317-10195437 GCA_007570785.1 Antilocapra americana | reverse complement strand
TCCTTTAGCATTCGTTGGAGGGCTGGTTTGGTGTTGCTGAATTCTCTCAGTTTCTGCTTGTCTGAGAAAATTTTGAATTCTCCTTCAAATTTGAATGAGATCCTTGCTGGGTAGAGTAGTCGGGGTTGTAGATTGTTTTCTTCCATGACTTTAAGTATGTTTTGCCATTCCCTTCTGGCCTGAAGCGTTTCTGTTGAGAGATCAGCTGTTATCCTTATGGGATTCCCCTTGTGAGTTATCTTTTGCTTCTCCCTTGCTGCTTTTAATATTTGGTCTTTGTATTTGATATTTGCCAATTTGATTAATATGTGTCTTGGGGTGTCCCGCTTGGGGTTCATTCTATTTGGGATTCTCTGTGTTTCTTGGACCTGAGTGGCTATTTGCTTCCCCAATTTAGGGAAGTTTTCTACAATTATCTCTTCAAGAATTTTCTGATGGTCTTTCTTTTTGTCTTCTTCTTCTGGGACTCCTATGATTCGAATATTGGTGCGTTTAATATTGTCCCAGAGGTCTCTAAGATTGTCTTCATTTCTTTTAATTCTTTTTTCATTTTTCCTTTCTGTTTCATTTATTTCTGCCATTCTGTCTTCTACCTCACTTATTCTGTCTTCTATCTCTGTTATTCTACTTTTGGTTCCCTCCAGGGTGTTTTTGATCTCATTTATTGCATTATTCATTGTATTTTGTCTCTTTTTCATTTCTTCTAAGTCCTTGTTAAAGCTTACCTGCATCTTCTCAATCCTTGCCTGCAGGTTATTGAGCTGCAACTCCAACTTATTTTCCAGGTTTTGGATCATTTTCACTATCATTATTCGGAATTCTTTGTCAGGTAACTTCCTATCTCTTCGTCTTTTGTTTGGTCTAGGGGGTATTTATCCTGTTCCTTTACTTGCTGGGTATTTCTCTGCCTTTTCATCTTGTTTATCTTGCTGTGTTGTCCCTTTATTGTGGGGATTCCGCTCTATGGGAGGGGTTGGATGCGTGGTTTGTCGAAGTTTCCTGGATGGAAAGGCTTGTGTGGTTTTTTGGTGGGTGAGTCTAGGTTTCCTCATTGTTACGAAGAAGACTGCTGGGGTCCAGCCCCAGCGGGGTCCGGGGGTCTTGAGGGATGAGTGGCGTCAGCGGAAAAACTGAGCTGAGTCGGTATGTGGTGATGGAGCAGTCTCTCCGTATATGCAGTTCTTAGGTAGAGTGTTTGACAATACATGAGCATCTAAAACCCTCCACATATGTACAACAATTTTCAGACATCACAGCATCTGCTTAAGTAACTATGCAGATCTTGAATAAAGCTTCTCTTCTGAAAAACAATATTAATCAGCATATTATGCAAGTAATATGCTGCAGTATTAGACAGCTATGTAGAATCTACAAAGGGAGTAGTGCCTGGGTCTCTGTGCATAATTATGTAGTCATACTCAGGAAGGTAATATAATGTAGTAGCAAGAGTTGTGGATTTTGTCAGGAAATCTGGATTCAGATTCCAGCTTTGCCAAATATTTGATGAGAAAACACACAACTTAACTTCTCACAGCCTCGGTTTTCTAATAAGCCCAAGAAAATAAACAGATAATAGTAAGACCATGATTACATTTAGGATCTACTTGAGAGGACATTTGATAAAAAGTTGGTAACTGTAAAATATTGTACAAATTGAGCTGTTTATTGATTATGTCTTTTGTTAAGCGGAAAATGTCAAGGCTAGTTATAAAATCTGACATATTTTACACCAAGAAAATATGCCTTCTCTTTTTGATGTTTGACCATAACACTGGCTTAAATCTTGTAGGTAAAAATCACATTCTTCCAATCAAAAATGAAATGTGTTGAAGTATTTGGCTTCTTTTCAAGTGAATGATCATTTTAAAAAGCTGTTCATTATTCTTGTTTGTAAACTGGAGAGAGAGAAAGAGAAAGAGAGAGAGAGAAAGGCCATTCAAAACTATTCAAGTATAAAAGATATATACCCCTGCCAATGCCCAAATGTAGTATAATAATCAAAATTAAATATACAGGTAAAATAATGGTGCAGAAAGTTTCAAATGATGTGAGAATAATTGCCTAGTGCATAACTATTATTTTTTATCAACAGGAGGTTTATTACTGATATTTCTGCTGAAAATATATTATGGCTATAAAACAGATTTCCTAATGGGAAAGGAAGTTATATCTAAAAGCAAAGTGGGAGTCTAAAAACACAGGAAGAATGAAAACAGAGAAAGTGCTTGATTTAATTAAAACATAGCTGAAGTTACATATTTTTGGTATTCTGATTTCTTTTTGTTTAATATTTCCTATTTACCAAGCCCTGTAAAATTATTTCATGATCTACCTTTGAGTCTTTGTTATATCATGAACATATCCTGGTTTGCTTCTTGCCTTCAGTGAATTTATAATCTAGAAGCAGGTAATAGACATTTCAACAAAAAACAAATTATCGATCGAATTGGCCTGCCACAAAGTCGAAAAAATATTAAGAGTGAGAGAATACAAGAGAAAAGGAGATCTCTAGATTATTTTATTTGTAGAAATCTTCCATTCTGTGCTTGTGCCTCCAAACATTCTTCCATATTGCTCATAAAATTAGTGATCAGAAATGAGGTTCAGAAAATTGTTCACCAAAGATGAAAAATAAAAAGTCTGGCTGTTCTTTCCCCTATATGACTCTCTACAAGTTTCTCTTGTATGACTCTCTGCAAGACTTTTATTTCATCATATTTAAAATAACAGATGTGCATATTTTTGAGATTAATTGTTTGTCCGTTGCTTCATTGGCTAGTATTTTCTCTTATTCTGAAGGCTGTCTTTTCACCTTGCTTATAATTTCTTTTGCTGTGCAGAAGCTTTTAATTTTAATTAGGTCCCATTTGTTTATTCGTGCTTTTATTTCCAATATTCTGGGAGGTGGGTCATAGAGGATCCCACTTTGGTTTATGTTGGAGAGTGTTTTGCCTATGTTTTCCTCTAGGAGTTTTATAGTTTCTGGTCTTATGCTTAGATCTTTGATCCATTTTGAGTTTGTTTTTGTGTATGGTGTTAGAAAGTGATCTAGTTTCATTCTTTTACAAGTGGCTGTCCAGTTTTCCCAGCACCACTTGTTAAAGAGATTGTCTTTTCTCCATTGTATATTCATGCCTCCTTTGTCAAAGATAAGGTATCCATAGATGCGTGGATTTATCTCTGGGCTTTCTATTCTGTTCCATTGATCTATATTTCTGTCTTTGTGCCAGTACCATACTGTCTTAATGACTGTGGATTTGTAGTATAGCCTAAAGTCAGGTAGGTTGATTCCTCCAGTTCCATTCTTCTTTCTCAAGATTGCTTTGGCTATACGAGGTTTTTTGTATTTCCATACAAATTGTGAAATTATTTGTTCTAATTCTCTGAAAAAGACCTCTGGTAGCTTGATAGGAATTGCATTGAATCTATAGATTGCTTTGGGTAGTATACTCATTTTCACTATATTGATTCTTCCAATCCACGAACACGGTTTACAATTAATCTCAAAAATATACAAGCAACTCCTGCAGCTCCATTCTAGAAAAATAAATGACCCAATCAAAAAGTGGGCCAAAGAACTTAACAGACATTTCTCCAAAGAAGACATAAAAAATGGCTAACAAACACATGAAAAGATGCTCAACATCACTCATTATCAGAGAAATGCAAATCAAAACCACAATGAGATATCACTTTACACCACTCAGAATGGTTGCAATCCAAAAATCTACAAGCAATAAATGCTGGAGAGGATGTGGAGAAAAGGGAACCCTCTTACACTGTTGGTGGGAATGCAAACTATTACAGCCACGATGGAAAACAGTGTGGAGATTCCTTAAAAAACTGAAAATAGATCTGCCGTATGACCCGGCAATCCCACTGCTGGGCATACACACTGAGGAAACCAGAATTGAAAGAGACACGTGTACCCCAGTGTTCATCACCGCATTGTTTACAATAGCCAGGACATGGAAGCAACCTAGATGCCCATTAACTGAGGAATGGATAAGAAAGCTGTGGTACATATACACAATGGAATACTACTCAGCATTAAAAAAAAATTCATTTGAATCAGTTCTACTCAGGTGGACGGAACTGGAGCCTATTATCCAGAGTGAAGTAAGCCAGAAGCAAAAACAACAATACAGTATACTAATGCATGTATATGGAATTTAGCAAGATGGCAGCGAGAACCCTGCATGCAAGACAGCAAAAGGAATGCAGATGTATAGAAGAGACTCGTGGACTCAGTGGAAGAGGGCAAGGGTGGGATGATATGGGAGAATGGCATTGAAATATGTTCATTATCATGTGTGAAGTCAATCGCCAGCCCAGGGTTGATTCTCGGGGCTGGTGCACCTAGTTGTCCCAGGGGGAGGGAATCGGGAGGGAGGAGGGAGAGGGGTTCTGGAGGGGGAGCATATGTAAACCCATGGTGGTTTCATGTCATTGTTTGGCAAAACCAACACAATAAAGTAAAGAAAATTAAAAATAATAATAATAAAATAAAATAAAATAACAGATGTGTTTCATCTTGGGCTCTAGCCCTGATTCTTCATTAGAGTGTGCCTAAAGCAGTGTGTTAAGAAATTTAAGACCTTGCCTAGAATAAACACAAGAGTATGCAGGCATTATTAGTGCCTGCCATTAATGAAGGAAGCAAAGTTGGTACACAAAATTTACATATTTGCCAAACAAAATATGTAAGGTGCATATGGACTAGAAAGTCTTTGGTTCCACACTGAATACATTTGTTCAGTCACTAAGAAGTATTCGATTCTTTGTGACCCTATAACCTGCAGCCACACCAGGCTTCCTTGTCTTGGGAACATTCTTTGGCACTTTCCTTCTTTGGGACTGGAATGAAAACTGACCTTTTCCAGTCCTGTGGCTACTGCTATTTCTGAATTTACTGATATAATGAGTGCAGCACTTAAATAGCATAGTCTTTTAGGATTTGAAATAGCTCAGCTAGAATTCTGTCACCTCCACCAGCTTTGTTCATAGTAATGTTTCCTAAGGCCCACCTGAATTCACACTCCAGATGTCTGGCTCTAGGAGAGTGACCACATCATTGTAGTTATCTGGATCATTAAGACCTTTTCTGTATGGTTTTTCTGTGTATTCTCACCACCTCTTCTTAATCTTCTCTGTTAGGTCCTTATCACTTCTGTCCTGTATCATGCCCACCATTGAAAGAAATGTTCCCTTGATATCTCCAGTTTTCTTGAAGAGATCTCTGGTCTTCCCCATTCTGTTGCTCTCCTCTATTTCTTCACACTGTTCATTGAAGAAGGACCTTCTTATCTCTCCTTGATATTCTCTGGAAGTCTGCAATCAGTTGGGTATATCTTTCCCTTTCTTGCTTGTATTTCACAATGAATACTACAGAATGCAAAAGCAGTCAGAAATTACTATTACAAGCCTGCTCAGGGACTATTTCTTATAAATAATGAAAATTAAGGTGAAACTGAGAATAAATAAAGCTCATTAAGGAATAAATAAATAAGAATAGCATTCCATGTTGCTGTTAGTGCTACAACGGTCACAAGAGAGCTGAACAAGTGCTAAGTGAAAATTTACATCCAATGTTCATTGTAGACAATATTTAAGTTTTAAGATTCTGGAGAAACTCTACCTGGATTCAAATACTATTTCTACTGCTTCTGTGGCCCTGAATTTATCCATACCTCAGTTTACTCATCAAGAAAAAATGAAAAAAAGACTAGTACTTATCCCAGACTAAATGGATTTAATGAGAGAAGAGGATTAAATGAAATCACAACCACTTGATTAATGCTAAGTTTCAGAAGACAACCAGTAGAAGTTGAATATATAAAGCTAGATTGCATTAGAATTATGGAATTATTTAAGTCTAGCTAAATAATGATATTTCATCCCATTTTTTTAATGTTCATCACATTCTGTATTCTTGAACAATGGATATTAATAGCTTTACTACAAAAAATAAGTATGCATAAGGATTCTTGTAATGGTGAGATCCCAAACATTTTTTTCACTTGCATAGATATAGTTTATTTCAATCAAAAAAAAAAAAAAAGAAAAGAAAAATGGAGGGAGGATGATTAATAGCACTAAATAAATTTAATGTAACATATATCCATGTTCAAAAGGAAATCCCCCTTGCCCTACTATACTCAAACTATAGCCTACTATACCCAAAGTTTGTAAGAAAGAAGAATGTGTTGGTGCACAGTTCAGGTACTAGATCCAAATCTATAGTGGGAGCCAATCCCAGTTAAGTTATTATTTTCATCAGCGTTAGGTTACCCAACTTCTCAAATCTCAACGTCGAACTTCTCTATCACCATAATCTATCTTCAGTCATTCTAAACACACTTTTTGCTGTCTTCCACACTACTCTTCATTGATTCCTTTACTTTTACCCAACTTACTAGCCTTCTTCCATTTTTTCCCATTACAGAGGAAACTTCATGAATTTCTTGCTTTTTTAAAATTCTTCCATTATGCACTTCTGGTCAAATCTTAAGCTAAGATCAATCTAACTGATCATATCTTTGTCTCTAATGCTGAGGCTTCATGGAAAACCACACAGCCATAAATGGTAGTGGAAATATGCGTGCATGCGGGCTTAGTTGCTTCAGTGGTAATGACTCTTTGAAACACCATGGACTGTAATCTCCCTGGCTCTTCTTATACATAGGATTCTCCAGGCAAGAATACTGAAGTGGGTTGCCATGCCATCCTCCAGGGAATCTTCCTTACATAGGGATCAAACCTGCATCTCCTGCATTGCAGGCAGATTTTTTTAAGTGCTGACTCACTGGTGATGCCCAGTGCTAGTATACTTTATGCTTATATTTCAGCTAGGTCTTTCATGTAACCTGTCTCCTTTATTAATTCTCAAATATCATACTCTGTATCTTCTCAAATCCCCATGCCATCATTTCACTCCCGATTTTACTTGTTCTGTTCAGTTCAGTTCGGTTGTTCAGTCATATCTGACTCTTTACAACCCCATGGACTGCAGCATGCCAGGCTTCCCTCTCCATCACCAACTCCCAGAGTTTGCTCTAACTCATGTTCATCCAGTCAGTGATGCCATTCAACCATCTCATCCTCTGTCATCCCCTTCTCCTCCTGCCTTCAATCTTTCCCAGCATCAAGGTCTTTTGCAATGAGTCAGTTCTTCACATCAGGTGGCCAAAGTATTGGAGATTCAGCATCAGTCCTTCCAATGAATATACAGGATTAAGTTCCTTTAGGATAGACTGGTTTGATTTCCTTGAAGTCCAAGAGAACTTCAAGAGTGTTCTCCAGCACCACAATTCAAAAGCATCGATTCTTCTGTGCTCAGCCTATTTATGGTCTAATCTCACATCCATACATGACTTCTGGAAAAATCCTAGCTTTAACTATATGGACATTTGTCAGCAAAGTGATGTCTCTCCTTTTTAATACACTGTCTAGGTTTGTCATAGCTTTTCTTCCAAGGAGCAAGTATCTTTTAGTTTCATGGCTACAGTCAACATCCACAGTAATTTTGGAGCCCAAGAAAATAAAATCTGTCACTGCTTTCAATTTAACCCCTTCTATTTTCCATGAAGTGACAGCACTGGATGCTATGATCTTAGTTTTTTGAATACTGACTTTTAAGCCAGTTTTTTCACTCTCCTCTTTCACCCTCATCAAGAGACTCTTTAATTCCTCTTCACTTTCTTCAATTAAAGTGGTATCATCTTCATATCTGAGGTTGTTGATATTTCTCCCAACAATCTAGATTCCAGCTTGTGATCCATCCAGTCCAGCATTTCACATGATATACTGTGCATATAAGTTAAATAAGCAGGTTGACAATATACAGCCTTGTCATACATTCCCAATTTTGAATCAGTTTTCCATGTCTGATTCTAACTGCTGCTTCTTGACCTGCATACAGGTTTCTCAGGAGACAGGTAAAGTGGTCTGGTACTCTCATCTCCTCAGGAATTTTCCATAGTTTGTTATGATCCACAGTCAGATAGGCTTTAGATTAGTGGATGATGCAGAAGTAGATCTTTTCCTGAAACTCCTTTGCTTTCTCCATGAATCGATGGATGTTGGCAACTTGATTTCTAGTTTCTCTGCCATCTAAATCCATCTTGTATATCTGGAATTTTTCAATTCATGTACTGCTGAAATCTGGCTTGAAGGATTTTGAGCATCACCTTGCTAGCATGTGAAATGAGCACAATTGTATAGTAATATAATATTCTTTGGAATTGCTCTTTTTGGGATTGGAACTTTTCCAATCTGAACTTTTCTAATCATGTGTCCATGGCAGCATTTTACAAATTTGCTGATAAAGTGAGTACAGCACCTTAACAGCATCTTCTTATAGGATTTTAAATAGCTCAGCTGGAATTCCATCACCTCCACTAACTTTGTTCATTGTAATCCTTCCTAAGGCCCACTTGACTAATTATTGGTTCATTTAGTCAACAGATATTTCCCAGAACAAACTATGTACTAGAAACAATTCTAGGCACTGTGTTAAAAACTGGGAATCAGAGAAAGGAATAAAACATAATTGGGAACTCACAACACAGTAGGCTATTCCTTTTCTATTGAAAATCTCTCTATCTGCTTAGGACCATTGAAAAGAAGTCATGATTAAATTAACTGGATAAAGAGGCCCCTTTTAATTTCAGTATTATCTATTTTATATTCAGATGGTGGGGGCTGGGGGAAGAGAAAATATATTTTTTTCTTAACACCAATTGTGATACCTTTATGTATCAACTTGACTGGACTACAGAGTGCCTTAATATTTATCAGTAGTTAAGCATTACTATGGGTATGTCTTTGAGGATGTTTCTGGATAAGATTAACATTTGTGTCAGTAAACCAGATTGCCCTTCCAAATGTGGATGGATTTCATTTAATCTATTGGCAGCCTGAATAGAACAAGAAAAGTTTGGTAAGGTATAAATTATTCTCTGTTCAACTATGTTTGAGCCAGGGCATTGATCTTCTGCCTTCAGATTAAAACTCGCTGGAATTTTATCATGTGTGATCCTGGATTTCCAGCTTGCCAACTGAAGCTAGCAGAATTTCTCAGTATCCAAAACCTCTGCATAAGCCAATATTTATATATATATGAAGTATACATATATGGAATATATATATATATATATATTTATATAGGATAAATTGATGCTTATATGAAATATGGATTCTGATGTTTTGGAGAACCCAGATAATACACCAGATAAGCATGGTTAGGTTGTTTTCACAGAGAATACTGGATGTAGGAGAATCAAAATTGGTCAGTTAAATCTTTTGACAGCCATCTCAATGAAATTAAAACATGAGGACCACTGCTTTTGAGTTCTTTCACTTGGCATGCATCATCATAATAGAGAAATGTGTGATGAGCTCTACAAAAGCTTTGCAATCAACCAAAAATGTTGATCACATTGTACAGACAGTTCAAACCTGCACCAATATTGTAGCCACTAATTTTAGATATGTATTCAAATTAATAAAAATGAATAAAATAAAAAATTCAATTTATTAGTCACACTAGCTACATTTTAAATTCTCCATAGCCATATATGGCTAGTAGCTATCATACTGAACAATAGTGATGTAGAACATTTCTATCATTGTGGTAAATTCTATTTGACATTATTGATTTAAAGCCTTATGGGAATCTTGAGCTTTCTTTGAAAATGTGGCCTGGCTTTAAGTCTAAGGATAATAGATAAACCCCCCCTCAAAAAATTTATCTTGGTATGTCTATTTAGAGAAAGTGAAATATCTTCAAGTATTTTGGGTTTGAAGGGTAAAAAAATAAAAGTAAGCCATGTTATTTTAACTGCTTTTTGGTGTCTCAGTTCTTCCTAACCAACTGCTCACATATTGACATCATTTTTTTTTTCATAATTTTACTATAGGTGATGAGAAGAGTAAATTAGAATTATAATATTCACCTATGTTATTCAAACTTACATTAAGTGCCAAATTATAAATAATTCTTGATAGTTTTTCTGTGCATGCATGCTAATTTGCTTCAGTCATGTCCAATTCTTTGACACCTTATGGACTGTAGCCTGCCAGGTTCCTCTGTCCATGGGACTTTTAGAATACTTTAAATAGGATGAAGCATTCTTTAATAATGATAGTTCTTGTATTTTAATGAATGAAAACTTAATGCCAATTCTGTCTTACCTCCTTTTTCCTTCAGTAATGCAAACATTAGAAAGTATTGTCTTTGAGGGTTAAGACTTATGAAAGTAAATTATAGAATTTGGGCACAGGAAAAATAAAGAGCAAGGTGTGTTAATTATAATTTTGCAAGGAAAGATTAAGAGTTCTGTCTTAACTATAAAATATATTCTACCCTAAAGTTTGGAAGACACTATACTCTTTGTAATTTTTTATACAGTGTTACATTGAACAGCCTCTGATCAGAAATATTATATGGTGCTAAGCCTGAAAGTGTTTTCTAAGTAAAGAATCATTTATTTGTGTATAAAATGATGAAAGTTAATTAGAACTTTATTTTAAAAAATGCAAAGTTGATTCAGTAGAATGTCATTTCTTCTGTCATTTTGAGTAAGAACAGATGTCAATAATCCAAAATTTCTTATATTCCTGATGAAGAATGAACTCTAATTGTTAATGATTTCTTAGTAGATTCTATCCGCTATTGTTCTCTTTCCACTGCAATTTCGCAGATCCTTTTTGTAAATTTTAGTCTACAAGTTTACCACTTATCTATTAAGCAAAGCACAGTTGTAATTACTAGATACATTATAGATTTATAATACATTATAGATTTATTATCACTGGCCTCTATTTGTCTAGACATTAAAATACCTATGCTTTCTTTTGCTACATTTCTCAAGAACTTATTACATTTATTTTATTTGGTTGCTACATTGATCTCAGTTTTGGTCCTCAATTCCAGGTTCTGGCCTTTTAATATCCAATTTACCTAGAACAGAAAGAAGACTGACAACTTTCATTTAACTGTCAGGTCCTTCTGGGACCCACTAGCTGCAGTAAAATGACTCTACATTGTATTTAATGATCCATGAAGATACTGAGACCAATAAAAAAAAAAAGAAGTTTTCATGCCCTTATAGCTAGAAGCTGTTCTCATCTTCTATTAAGTCTGTTTAACAGCCCACAACAACTGCCAGACATGGGGGAAAAGGTGAAATAGGTATGTAACTGAACTACTCACCTCTCATAATGAAGCATCTGTTCAAAAAATATAGTGATTTCTCCTTTCTAAGGAGCTCACAAGGCAAAGGTGAGCCAAGCAGCAAAATAAAGACTCAATTAAATAATGCCTGTTCTAATTGGAATAAGAAAGGAAAATAGCTTAGGAAAAAATAAGAAAATTATGGGAAGCATCTCATCAATTTAAATATTGTTCATTAGTGAGAATAAAAGAAATACACAGCTTACCTACTGTTACAACAATTAAGTTCCATGCAATTTGGCAAGAATAATATTAAGCAGTAGAGGAACCTTCTATTTGTTTTGTATAAACAATAAAATTCCTGTATCATTTCCACATAATATTGGATTTTGACCTCTTTCCCAGGAATTACATTCTTCTTTCTGTGTTTGGACATATGCCTAATAGCTTAAAGGAAAGAAAAAAAAATTAGTAAGAAAATAGATAGGATGGTTGGATTTTGTAAACACAGATACACTCATTTTCCCAGCAAGACTTTTAACATCTTAGATTCATTTCTATTTTTACAGCTTTGCTCACCTCACTTAAAGAGTTCATTGATTTTCTTATACACAAAATATTGAAGAATTAATATATATTCAGTTTATGTGTTTTAATGCAAAATTGGTAAGTGACAACCAGTAACCCTGTGGTTACTGGACATGAACAATGGACATGAACTTGGGCAAACTTTGGGAGATACTGAGGGCCAGGCAGGACAGGTGAACTGTTGTCCTTGGGGTCGCAGAGTCGGACATGATTGGGTGACTAAACAAGAACAACAACCCTATGATAATCACGGGCCTAGAAAAATTGCAACACTAGCTTACCTCTGTCCGTAAATTTCACAACTTTTAGATTTGATTCTTGGGATGTTGAACATAAGTTTCCAGGAGTTGTCTTTTAAAATGTTGCTAATTTCAGGAGATAAACGTTCAGGAGTAGATGCTGCTACTCATGAGATTGAAAGTATCACCACACGAAGGGATTGTGCAGAAACAAATTTCAGAAAATGATGGGAGATTTTGTGTAGAAAACAGAGATAGGCTATAAAGGGAAGATAAAAGCAGGGCCAACATTGACTTGCCAGCTGGAAGCTGAATGGATTTCTGCTCATAATTGACCCTTAGCTGGGTGTCATAGTACAGGGCAGAATCTATACAAACTAGAACCATAAGGCATGATCTTATGGTTCTAAACAAGAGATTACTTTAGAGCTTGCAGTGCTTCAAGAGAGATGAAACCTGAGTAGCCATGCTGCTGATGGGACTATGAGGTTGTCAGGGCTTACAAACAACAGGAAATTGCTATTAAAAATTATATTCCTCAGTAAAGGGTAGGAGGATACATGAGGGAAATAATTTGATAAATAAGGTATCAAAGTCTGATTTTGTCTGTTTCCTTTTTCATTTGTGTCTATGTCACAGTTCTGCCTGGGGCTCACCCTATGGATGTGTTCTCCTTTTCTGTGACATTTTCACTACAGAGATTTATTTAGGAGAGCTTTAAAGCACCTTGACATCCATCACAATGATAGTATGCAGAGAATGTGGAACATCGAAATACTCACAATAGCTTGTTATTAGGTTGAGTAAATGCATTTTAATCAAACCAACTAAAGTCTTCATTTTTCTCTTCATAAAATCATCTGTAAAGCATCTGCCTTTAGCTTGCCAAAGCAAAGGAAAACATCTACTTTACTTATAAGGAAATGTTCAAGCTTGGGTCTAGATAGATCTCTCTAGTCATGTTATAATTTTTCATTAAGGGAACTTTCTTGGAGGATGGGAATCGATTCTTGCTTTTAAAGAAATGAAAAGCATGTTTTAGATTTGTATGGCACATGTCTGACCTTTCAAATATGTATCTAGAATATTTGTGGACAATGATGTTTATGACACATCTACCATAAAAGTTAAGCCTGACTGATATGTTAATGAAGAGATTTGACCCAAAATTCATATGTCCATCTACAAATGTAAGGCATTTAAAATATCCTTTTAGCTCTTCTTTTCAATAACAGAAAATGTATGCTTTATTGGCCTCTAGCTATATAGTCAATGTTATCTGTCCCTTAAAATTATTTATTTATTTATTTATTTTACAGTATTGGTTTTGTCATACATTGACATGAATCCACCATGAGTGTACATGTGTTCCCCATCCAGAACCCCCCTCCCACACCCCTACCCATCCCATCCCTCTACGTCATCCCAGTGCACCAGCCCCGAGCACCCTGTCTCATGCATTGAACCTGGACTGGCGATTTGTTTCACATATAATAATTTACATGTTTCAATGCCATTCTCCCATGTCATTCCTCCCTCACCCTCTTCCATAGAGTTCAAAAGACTGTTCTATACATCTGTGTCTCTTTTTCTGTCTTGTATACAGGGTTATCGTTACCATCTTTCTAAATTCCGTATATATGCATTAGTATACTGTATCAGTGTTTTTCTTTCTGGCTTACTTCACTTTGTATAATAGGTTCCAGTTTCATCCACATCATTAGAACTGATTCAAATATATTCTTTTTAATGGCTGAGTAATATTCCATTGTGCATATGTACCACAACTTTCTTATCCATTCGTCTGCTGATGGACATCTAGGTCGCTTCCATGTCCTGGCTATCATAAGCAGTGCTGCAATGAACACTGGGCTACACGTGTCTCTTTCAATTGGTTTCAGTGGTGTGTATGCCCAACAATGGGATTGCTGGGTCATATGGCAGTTCTATTTCCAGGTTTTAAGGAATCTCCACACTGTTCTCCATAGTGGCTGTACTAGTTTGCATTCCCACCAACAGTGTAAGAGGGTTCCCTTTTCTCCACATCCTCTCCAGCATTTATTGCTTGTAGACTTTTGGATGGCAGCCATTCTGACTGGTATAAAGTGGTACCTCATTGTGGTTTTGATTTGCATTTCTCTGATAACGAGTGATGTTGAGCATCTTTTCATGTGTTTGTTAGCCATTTATATGTCTTCTTTGGAGAAATTTCTGTTTAGTTCTTTGACCCACTTTTTGATTGGGTCATTTATTTTTCTGGAATTGAGCTACAGGAGTTGCTTGTATATTTTTCAGGTTAATTCTTTGTCCATTGCTTCATTTGCTGTTTTTTTCTCCCATTCAGAAGGCTGTCTTTTCACCTTACTTATAGTTTCCTTCGTTGTGCAGAAGCTTTTATTTTTAATTAGGTCCAATTGTTTATTTTTGCTTTTATTTCCAATATTCTGGAAGATGGGTCATAGAGGATCCTACTGTGGTTTGTGTCAGAGAATGTTTTGCCTGTTTTCCTCTAGGAGTTTTATAGTTTCTGGTCTTACATTTAGATATTTAATCCATTTTGAGTTTATTTTTGTGTATGGTGTTAGAAAGTGTTCTAGTTTCATTCTTATCAAGACAGTATGGTACTGGCACAAAGACAGAAATATATATCAATAGAACAAAATAGAAAGCCCAGAGATAAATCCACGCACCTATGAACAGCTTATCTTTGAAAAAGGAGGCAAGAATATACAATGGAGAAAAGACAATCCTTTTAAAATTCTTAACAAGAAAACTGTTCATTTAATTTATACTGAAACATTTACAAGGGGTTTAGTATATAATCATCTTCTAGTACCACAATAAATAGCTACTATGAATTCATAAGAAGTTATTATTAATCATCAGTTTCTTTTAATGGCTATGCTATGTCTTCCTAACAGCTTCACTCTGTCAATGAAGTTATGGACTGAGCTAAGAATGGCATTAAGTGCCTGTTTTGTAGAAGGAAGACTTTTGTGAAGAACATGCAGACATATGCACATAGCCAATATATAATTGCCTTATTATTTCATTGCCATAATTCTATTTTAGAACTGACTTTAGATATCCATCTTTAAAATTAACCATATTAGAAAGAGATTGAGATTTACTCCCTTTTAAAGTGCATCAAAATATCATATAAAAAGAAAAAGCTTATCAGAACAC
Source organism: Antilocapra americana (assembly GCA_007570785.1). NCBI lineage: Eukaryota > Metazoa > Chordata > Mammalia > Artiodactyla > Antilocapridae > Antilocapra > Antilocapra americana. The sequence goes on along the minus strand of ML661344.1, from coordinate 10,180,248 downwards.
TAATTCTGCTTTAATTTGAGTTTCAGTCTTTATCATTTCTGTTGTATCCAAGCAGCTAAATTGAAGGGAAAGTTCTGAATGCCAACCAATGCATTTTTACCCAGTGAATTAATAGAGCCAATGGAGATAGGATTTTAAAAGAAAAACGTCTTGTATATATTAATGGGATAAATTTAGTCAAGCAGAAATCATTTCATCCCATTGATTCAAGTCATGTATTTTGGTAAATATGGAAACGCCACTTCTGAAATCAATTCATGTATATACATAAACACTTATACATATACATATAGTATATCTATTATAAGCAGCCCAAGATAACCAGTATTACTTTATTGATAGTATATATAGTTCTGTGTGCACGCTCAACTGTGTCCAACACTGTGACCCAATGGACTGTAACCTGCCAGGCTTCTCTAGCCATAGAATTTTTCAGACAAGAATACTGGAATGTGAAGTGAAAGTGTTAGTTGCTTAGGCGTGTCTGACTCATAAGGCACCATACTCTTCTATCCATGGAATTCTCCAGGCAAAAATACTAGAATGGGTAGCCATTCCCTTCTCCAGGTGATCTCCCCAACCCAGGGATCGAACGTGGGTCTCCTGCACTGCAGGCAGATTCTTTATTGTCTGAGTCACTAGGGAAGCATATATAGATACATATACACACACATATACTAGGGACTAACTCTGTACTCAATATCCTGCTACATATGGTTTGAAGGATGAAAAAACATATGATCTAGGATGTTCCTCAAAAAATATACCTGGACACAATACTGATTTTAAATTATAAGTGATTAAATAATATACAAGAGAATTTCTAGTTAATCCCTACATTTAGAAATAAATCTATTGCCATGAGAGTTTGAAGAAAGGAAAAGGCACTAGGTCTGGAATTATTAGGAATGGTACATATATGTTGGAGATGGCCATTGATTAGTTAAAATATTTGGATGGATAGAAACAAAAAGCCTGGCCAAAATCAACTTTCAGAAGTGCTGTGAGGATATCAGCCAACACTACAAGCAGTCAAACAGTTGCAGGCTTGTACTAGGAAGTTGTGAGAAATGTGACACGAATGAAAAGGAAGAAAAAAAATTGAGACAGACAAAAGAGAAGAAAGGGAGAGAACTAAAGGCCAAAGTCTCTGCTGATTTATTCACAGCTTAATTAAATTAAAATTAAAAAATAGAATGAAAGATACTATTAAGAAAATATGTAAATTCTCTTTTGCTTCTAATAATACATTATTTGGGTTATTTTTCTATCTTTCCAATGACTTATTTATCGCTGTTTCTATATTTCTTCTCTGATAAACTTTGTAGCTTTTTTTTTTAACCTAATTCTTTTTTTTCATTTTTTAAAAATCAGCTTTATTGAATATAATTTACATACAACAATAGACATCAGTTTATTTATTTATTTTGTTTTTTGGATCACCACGTCAACTTTTTTTTTATTTTTCTTTACAATATTGTGTTGGTTCTGCCACACATTGACATGAATCTGCCATGGGTGTACACGTGCTCCCTTCCAGAACCCCATTGCCACCTCCCTTCAGATTCCATCAAAGTTTTTCACTGTTATTTTATTTTTGCTTTGTATTAACATTTTCTTTGTAAGACAATCCAATGATTTTCATTCCTTAAATGTTCATTTCTAACCTTTTATTTTTAATGAATGTCTAATGTGTTTTATGATTCTCTAATTCTGCAACTTCATCAAACTCTAATCTAAATTCTTCTTTAGGAGGTGTTTTCAATTGAGCAGAATGCTTCTATTTGCATAGGCTACCATTGTCTCTGATTCATCGGATACAAAATGAAAATTATCGTATTTCCCTAACACAATTGAACAGTCCAACGTCTTTACTTTTGTCAAATATTTTAACAGGTTGTTTTCTTTCCTATTTCTATTTATTGAGTTACATTTTCCTACACATTGTGTCACCAGTGAATTTACTCTACTCATACTGGTCTAGACTTGCCCAGCACTAGTCCTTACCCATAATCATGTACACTCATGATATCAAATGTAATAATGGAAATATTACATTTTCTTAAAATGTTCTTAACAAATTTCTTATCAAAAAAGACAACATGGAAACAAAATGAAGAGGCAACATTTTGTAAAGATAATTTTATCACATTAATTTGATTACAAGCTGCAATGAATTGAACAGATTTGGGAAGTAAATACCCATTAAATATATTGATATAGATTGCCAATTAAATAAACTTCCAACAAATTGAATGAAAGTAATTTTTTGACACTTTAGAAAATATTTTGGTATCCTGTTAAATTTTGGTACCAACACATTTTGACATACATTTCTCAAGATAGCCAAGTGATGGATTAATCACAGTCAATATTACAGAATACTTTATAATATGGAAATATTATATTATGATCAAAGACAAAACAGTGCAGTGAAATTTGGAAAACTGGTTTTTCTATAAGCACACTAACTAAAGAGTCATTGATCATGATGTAATGTTTCATTCACTTTTTTGAATATCCCTACACATGTAGCAATAAGATGTCAAAGAAACTGAGGTATGATTCACATGAGTTCAGTTCATTTCAGTAGTGTCAAAATCTTTGCGACTCCATGGACTGCAGTATGCCAGGATTCCCTGTCCATCACCAGTGCCCAGAGCCTGCTCAAACTCATATCTATTAAGTCATTGATGCCATCCAACTATCTTTTCTTCCGTCATCCCCTTCTCCTCCTGCCTTCAATTTTTCACAGCATCAGGGTCTTTTCAAATGAGTCAGTTCATCCCATCAGGTGGCCAGAGTACTGGAGTTTCAACTTTAGCATCAGTACTTCTAATGAATATTCAGGACTGATTTCCTTTAGGATGGACTGGTTAGATCTTCTTGCTGTCCAAGGGCTTCTAAAGATCTTCTCCAACACCATAGTTCACAAGCATGAGTTCTTGGCACTCAGCCTTCTTTCTAAGTCCAACTCATACATCCATACATGACTACTGGAAAAACCAAACCTTTGACTATACAGACCTTTATTTGCAAAGTAATGTCTCTGCTTTTTAATATGCTGTCTAGTTTGGTCATAACTTTTCTTTCAAGGAGCAAGCATCTTTCAATTTCATGGCTGCAGTCACCATCTGCAGTGATTTTGGAGCCCCCCAAAATAAAGTTCCGTTGTTTGCCCATCTATTTGTCATGAAGTAGTGGGACCAGATGCCATGAGCTTTGTTTTCTGAATGTTGAGTTTTAAGCCAAACTTTTTCACTCTCCTCTTTCGCTTTCTCCAAGAAGCTCTTTAGTGCTTCTTCACTTTCTGCCATAAGGATGGTATCATCTGCATATCTGAGGTTATTGATATTTCTTCCAGAAATCTTGATTCCAGCTTGTGCTTCATCCAGTCCAGCATTTTGCATGATGTACTCTGCATACAAGTTAAATAAGCAGAGTGACAATATACAGCCTTGGCATACTCCTTTCCCCATTTGAAACCAGTCTGTTGTTCCTTGTCCAGTTCTAACTGTTGCTTCATGACCTGCATATAGATTTCTCAAGAGGCAGGTCAGGTGGTCTGGGTATTCCCATTTCTTGAAAAAATTTCCACAGTTTATTGCAATCCACAGAGCCAAAGGCTTTAGCAGAGTCAAATAAAGCGGAAGAACGTGTTTTTTCTAGAACTCCCATGCTTTTTCGATAACCCAGTGGATGTTGACAAATTGATCTCTGGTTCCTCTGCCTTTTCTAAATCCAGCTTGAACCTTTGGAATTTCATGGTTCACGTATTGTTGAAGTGTGGCTTGGAGAATTTTGAGAATTACTTTCCTAGTGTGTGAGATGAATGCAATTGTGTGGTAGCTTGAGCATTCTTTGGCATTGCCTTCCTATGGAATTGGAATGAAAACTGATCTTTTCTTTTTATTTATTTATTTATTTATTT
>ML661344.1:10115793-10176217 GCA_007570785.1 Antilocapra americana | reverse complement strand
ATCCTTTCCCTCATCCACAGAGTCCACGAGTCTATTCTATACATCTGCATTCCTTTTGCTGTCTCGCATGCTGGCTTCTCGTTATCGTCTTACTAAATTCCATATATATGCGTTTCTATACTGTATTGTTGTTTTTGCTTCTGGCTTACTTCACTCTGGATAATGGGCTCCAGTTTTGTCCATCTGAGTAGAATTGATTCAAATGAATTTTTTTTAATGCTGAGTAATATTCCATTGTGTATATGTACCACAGCTTTCTTATCCATTCCTCAGTTCAAGGGCATCTAGGTTGCTTCCATGTCCTGGCTATTGTAAACAATGCAGCGATGAACATTGGGCTACACGTGGCTCTTTCAATTCTGGTTTCCTCGGTGTATATGCCCAGCAGTGGAATTGCTGGGTCATATGGCAGGTCTATTTGCAGTTTTTTAAGGAACCTCCACACTGTTTTCCATAGTGGCTGTACTAGTTTGCATTCCCACCAACAGTGTAAGAGAGTTCCCTTTTCTCCACATCCTCTCCAGCATTTATTACTTGTAGATTTTTGGATTGCAGCCATTCTGAGTGGTGTAAAGTGATATCTCATTGTGGTTTTGATTTGCATTTCTCTGATAATGAGTGATGTTGAGCATCTTTTCATGTGTTTGTTAGCCATTTTTATGTCTTCTTTGGAGAAATGTCTGTTAAGTTCTTTGGCCCACTTTTTGATTGGGTTGTTTATTTTCCTAGAATGAAGCTGCACGAGTTGCTTGTATATTTTTGAGATTAATTGTTTGTCTGTTGCTTCATTGGCTATTATTTTCTCCCATTCTGAAGGCTGTCTTTTCACCTTGCTTATAGTTTCCTTTGTTGTGCAGAAGCTTTTAATTTTAATTAGGTCCCATTTGTTTATTCATGCTTTTATTTCCAATATTCTGGGAGGTGGGTCATGTAGGATCCCGCCTTGGTTTATGTCAGAGAGTGTTTTGCCAATGTTATCCTCTAGGAGTTTTATAGTTTCTGGTCTTATGCTTAGATCTTTGATCCATTTTGAGTTTATCTTTGTGTATGGTGTTAGAAAGTGTTCTAGTTTCATTCTTTTACAAGTGGCTGTCCAGTTTTCCCAGCACCATTTGTTAAAGAGGTTGTCTTTTCTCCATTGTATATTCATGCCTCCTTTGTCAAAGATAAGGTGTCCATAGATGTGTGGATTTATCTCTGGGCTTTCTGTTTTGTTCCATTGATCTATATTTCTGTCTTTGTGCCAGTACCATACTGTCTTAATGACTGTGAATTTGTAGTATAGCCTAAAGTCAGGTAGGTTGATTCCTCCAGTTCCATTCTTCTTTCTCAAGATTGCTTTGGCTATATGAGGTTTTTTTGTATTTCCATACAAATTGTGAAATTATTTGTTCTAATTCTCTGAAAAAGACCTCTGGTAGCTTGATAGGAATTGCATTGAATCTATAGATTGCTTTGGGTAGTATACTCATTTTCACTACATTGATTCTTCCAATCCACGAACACGGCACATTTCTCCATCTGTTTGTGTCCTCTTTGATTTCTTTCATGAGTGTTTTATAGTTTTCTATATACAAGTCTTTTGTTTCTTTAGGTAGAAATACTCCTAAGTATTTTATTCTTTTTGTTTCGATGGTGAATGGAATTGTTTCCATAATTTCTCTTTCTGGAAAACTGATCTTTTCTAGTCCTGTGGCCACTGCTGAGTTTCCCAAATTTGCTGGCATATTGAGCTCAGCACGTTCACAGCATCATCTTTTAGGATTTCAAATAGCTCAACTGGAATTTCATCACCTCTATTAGCTTTGTTCATAATGATGCTTCCTAAGGCCCACTTGACTTCACATTCCAGGATGTCTGGCTCTAGGTGAGTGACCTCACCATCGTGGTTATCTGGATCATGAAGATTTTTTTTTTGTATAGTTCTTCTGTGTGTTCTTGCCACCTCTTGTTAATATCTTCTATTTCTGTTAGGTTCCTACCATTTCTGTTCTTTAGTGAGCCCATCTTTGCATGAAATGTTCCCTTGGTATCTCTAATTTTCTTGAAGAGATCTCTAGTCTTTCCCATTCAAATAGTCATTTACCATTCAAATAGTCATCCAAATTTGGCTTATCTCACAATTCTCTCTTGTATGTAGCACTTGCAAATTTGACCATTCATAAACATTAATTCTTGGATTTTCATTTTATTTTACATGAAAGTAGTTCATCTCATAGTATGTTCAAAATTCTCAGTGATTTCCAATCCAAATTAGGGCCCTTGCCAAGAAAAAATTTTATGTATTAATAGCTTTTATAAAGCTAGGAGGAGTTTAAAAAAATCAATGTTGTATATAAAAGGAAAACAAAGCAAAACAAAATTATAATTTTTATCCTTCCCTGTTGTGTGTTTTGTCAATAAGTCTATCTAAATGGCACCTTTATAGAAAGAAGAACTTTGCAGTTTCTGATTGTGCAAATACTCTAGAGAGTAAGAATTATCAATCTACTTTGAAAGCAAAAGTGGAAATTTATCCTGAATTTTCTGTAAATCAAGCACTACAGAAACTCAGTATGGTGAAAGCCATTGAAAGTTCTCAAACTCGAGATAAAAGTGTGGAATATTATTCATTTTTCTCACAAGGTCAAAAGTGTAATAACAAGATTCCTTTGTTTTTCCCAAGAGAAAAAGTTAAAGTGGAAGGTGAACACTGAAAGGTTTTAATAATATAAAATATTGGTCCAAGAGCAGAGAAAAGATTTGATAATAAAGAGTTGAACTGAAACCACCACTGAACAGTTCATCGGAATTATATAATTTCATTTTCATAGTCATTCCTCTCCTCATCATGTCTTCATATATATTGGAAACAAATATGTACCTAACCCTACTGCCTATTTTCTGTTACTTTGGATATATTCTCTCTTAGGGAAATTAACTGTACTTAATTAATATCCATTATGTAGCCTTCAAAGTTTAATGTGTTTGGGAAAATATATACTACTTTACAATGCAATACACTCCATGAGATAAATAAGTTCTTGTTACTACACAAATCAGCACAGCAGTGATGAGTGAGTTTGTGCCGCAAAGAAATCTGCAAACTTCTTTGCCAGATGTGCATAGTGAATAAATCATATTAAATTTTCATCAAAGGACTGAGAAATCCTTAGCAATGAATAGAAGCTTGGCAGTTTATACTGCTCATCAGTAAACAATGGCCAGTGCCCCAGCTAGAAGAGTAGCCAGTTGAACAATATGACTTACTACAATGTGAATAAAGCATCTTTCAAACAAAACAAAACATACATGTCCTCTTAGCTAGAAGTATAGTTCCCCAATCAATAAAACAAGGCTTTAAGCAATAAACTAAGTGTAGGAAACATTCTTATTCTAAAGTAATTTAAAATTAAAATATGAATTAGAAAAATTAAGGCTATAATAAAATGATTACAGAGTGTAACATTTCTGTTAATGGATTTTTATTTCAACATTTTACATATTTATAAACAGGTAGGGTGTTATAAAATTATTTTGATCAGAAGACTCTGGAAAAGCATTAACTATTTATTTCCAAGTAAAAGAGACCAAAATAGTACTCTACAGATGAATAAAGCTAGATTAATTTTTAGATAATTTTTTTTGACATATCCCACAGACTCACTCCAATATTGCCCTTGGTGAACATGCTCTTGCTGCACATAATGAATGGCCTTCAAAGTAGAAGATTAACAAAAATGCAAGGAAATCCCTAGTCAAAACATACTGATTTATTATCTGTGACTCTTCCTATGCACTTGTACAAGCATTACTATAATCAGTATAATATACTACTTTATATTCTATTTTGTTCATTTTCCAGTTTTAGACATATTCTTTTACTTGGGCTTCCCGGATAGCTCAATTGGTAAAGAATCCACCTGCAATGCAGGAGACCCTGGTTCGATTCCTGGATTGTGAAGATCACCTGGAGAAGGGAAAGGCTACCAATCCAGTATTCTGGCCTGGAAAATTGCATGGACTGTATAGTCCAAGGGGTCACAAAGAGTAGGACACACTGAGCAGCTTTCACTTTTTCTAAACCCTTTAAATATTCAACATTTTAAAATAATTATATTTTCCCCCCAATATACTAATAGTTACTAGTAGTCCAGGCAGTTATCTTTAAATCTTTCCTGTCTCTCACCCATTGAAACTGAGGAAGGCCCTATAGGGTTCCCAGGTCCTGAGGTCTTTCTTTACCCCATCTCTTGTAGGCAAGACTCCAGCCTCCCTGACTTCCAAAGGGTGGATTGGAACACTTGTTAATGCTAATCAAGGAGGCCTGCATGCTGGATTGATCAGCTGTGTCTGACTTTTTTGTAATCCCAGGAACTGTCACCTGCCAGACTTTTCTGTCCATGGGATTTTCCAGGCAAGAATACTTAAGTAGGTTTCCATTTCCTTCTTCAGGTTATCTTCCTGATCCAGGGATCGAACTCATGTCTCCTGCATTAGCAGACAGATTCTTTACCACTGAGCAATCTGGGAAGCCCAATCAAGGGAGGAGAAACCGGAAACTATCTGAGGCAAGATTAAAGAGACCAGAGAAACTCAGCAATATTAGAAGACCAACCACCTGAAATGTATTAAAGTAGTGTAAGCCGTGCTCATGCCTCCATTTTGTCAACCCCTACTTTTGACCCACTGTTAACAAAAACCCTCATTAAGTTCTCTGGAGTTCAGATATACAGAGTTTTTGTTTGTTTGTTTGTTTGTTTCCTGAGGGCAAAGCCCAATGTATCTCCCTTTGCCTGTCAAAAGCTATCTTTCTCTACTTCACTCTGAACTCTTGTCACCTGGATTTGATTTGGCACCAGTGTACAGATATGGGCTGCCAAGCTGGTGTTAGTAGTAAAGAACCTGCCTGCCAATGCAAGAGACATAAGAGACATGGGTTTGATCCCTTGGTCTGGAGGATCCCCTAGAGAAGGGGATGGCAACTCAGTTCAGTGTTCCTGCCTGGAGAATTCCATAGACAGAGGAGTCTGGCAAGCAACAGCCCATAGGACTGCAAAGAGTCGGACATGACTTAAGTGAATTAGCATGCACGCATGCATGTACATGGTTGGATAATAAAAAAAGCCTGAGTGTGGAAGAACTGACGCTTTTGAATTATGGTGCTGGAGAAGATCCTTGAGAATCCCTTGGACAGCAAGAAGATCAAATTCTAAAGGAAATCAACCATGAATATTCACTGGAAGGGCTGCTGCTAAAGCTGAAGCTCCAATACTTTAGTACCTTATGCAAAGATCTGACTCGTTGGAACAGCCTCTGATGCTAGGAAAGATGTAAGGCAAGGAGCAGGGGGAGACAGAGGATGAGATGGTTGGATGGCATCACCAACTCAATGGATGTGAGTTTGAGCAAACTCCGGAAATAGGAAAGAACAGGGAAACGTGGAATCCATGGAGTCTCAAAGAGTTGGATGCAGCTTAGTGACTGAACAAGTACAGAGAGGCCAAGTTTTTGCTAACACCATGATACATGAATTTATCACTAAAGCTTTTCAATTTTACTCCCTGTATAGCTCTCTAAGATGTGTCTTGTCCTATTCAATCCAACCAAATTGTCCCTTTTTTAGGTTTACCATCATCTCTCACTGAGAGTTCCTTACCTGCTTTTTAAAAATTTGCTTTCTGTTTCAGGAAAATCCATTCCTTACTCAACTGCTAGAGGAGATGCCTATTTCAAAACATGTAAAAGTGCATAGATTTCAAATCATAATGTAATTATAAAGAACCAAGAAAATAAAAACCATGCTGCCAATTGAATAACAATGTAACATAATCAGCAACAGTATTTATGCCTAATGTGATACTTAAACACATTTACACAAATAATTTTATCATACTGCACTCTTGTGTGGATAAATACATGCAAAAACAAATGGTTACAGAATTCCTAAATCATCTCCACATTTATAGTCCAACTCTTCTGAGTCAAGTTTTAGCTTGTAGTTTTTGAATATGTGTTTTTCCATTCAGTTTTGTTGCCTGTGCTATCTAGACCCTGCCAAAGCAAACAATATGAAGAAATAGAGGGAAATAATACATAGGACATACTAGAGATCTCTTCAAGAAAATTAGAGATACCAAGGGAACATTTCACGCAAAAATAGGAACAATAAAGGACAGAAATGGTATGGACTTAACAGAAGCAGAAGACATTAAGAAGAGGCACCAAGAATACACAAAAGAACTATACAAAAGAAGATATTCATGACAAAGATAGCCACGATGGTGTAATCACTCACATAGAGCCAGACATCTTGGAGTGTGAAGTCAAGTGGGCCTTAGGAAGCAGCGCTACAACCAAAGCTAGTGGAGGTGATGGAATTCCAGCTGAGCTACTTCAAATCCTAAAAAAAAAAAAAAAAAAATACTGTTAAAGTGCTGCACTCAATATGCCAGCAAATTTGGGAAAATTAGTAGTGGCCACAGGGCAGAAAAAGATCGGTTTTCATTCCAATCTCAAAGAAAGGCAGTGTTAACAAATGTTTAAACTACCACACAGTTGTGCTCATTTCACATGCTAGTAAAGAAAGAAAGGCTCAAAATTCTCCAAGCTGTTCTTCAATAGCTGAACCAAGAGCTTCCAGATGTTCAAGCTGGATATATAAGGGGCAGAAGAACCAGAGATCAAATTGCCAACATCCGTTGGATCATAGAAAACTCAAGAGAATTCTAGAAAAGCATCTACTACTGCTTTATTCACTACGCAAAAGCCTTTGATTGTGTGGATCATAACAAACTGTGGGATATTCTGAAAGAGATGAGAATACCAGACAACCTCACCTGCCTCCTGAGAAACCTGTATGCAGGTCAAGAAGCAGCAATTAGAACTGGACATGGAACAATGGACTGGTTACAAATTGGGAAAGGAGTATATTAATGCTGTATATTGTCACCCTGCTTTTTTAACTCACATGCACAGTACATCATGTGAAATTCTGGGTTGAATGAAGCACAAGCTGGAATCAAAATTGCAGGGAGAAATATTAATAACCTCAGATATGCAGATGACTCCACCTTTATGGCAGAAAATGAAAACTGGAGAGCCTTTTGATGAAGGTGAAAGAGTAGAGTGAAAAATTTGGCTTATTTTCAACATTCAAAAAACAAAGGTCATCGCATCTGGTCTCATCACTTCATGGCAAATAGATGGGGAAACAATGGATATTGTGAAAGAGTTCTGGACTCCAAAATTACTGCAAATGGTGACTGTAGGCATGAAACTAAAAGACACTTGTTCCTTGGCAGAAAAGCTATGATAAATCTAGACAGCATATTAAAAAGCAGAGACATTACTTTGCCAACAAAGGTCCATCTAGTCAAAGCTATGGTTTTTCTAGTAGTCATGTATGGATGTGAGAGTTGGACCATAAAGAAGGCTGAGTACTGAAGAACTGATGCTTTTGAACTGCAGTGTTTAGAAGACTCTTGAGAGTCCCTTGGACTGCAACAAAATCAAACCAGTCAATTCTGAAAGCAGTCCTGAATATTCATTGGAAGGACTGATGAAGCTGAATCTTCAATACTTTGGCCCCCTGATACAAAGAACTGACTCACTGGAAAAGACCTTCATGACGGGAAAGATTGAAGGCAGGAGAAGAAGGAGATTACAGAGGATGAGATGCTCGGATGGCATCACTGACTCGACGGACATGAGTTTGAGCAAGGTTCTAGAGTTGGTGATAGACAGGGAAGCCTGGTGTCACAAAGAGTCAGATGTTAGTGATCAACTGAACTGAACTGAATGGTATTAAACGCTGCCTTCACCAAAATCTTATATATTGACCTTTCTCCTTCTGCCTCTTTGGAGCAGTCTTTCAGAGCTATTTAAAGTGCTGCCTCCTGGGCTGCAGTCCTCATTTTGCCCCAAATAAAACTTAACTTGCAAATCTCAAGCAGTGTATCCTTTTAAGTCAACAACCTGGAGGAGGGCATTGCAACCCACTCCAGTATTCTTGCCCAGAGAATCTTGTGGACAGAGGAGCTTGGCAGGCTAGAGTCTATAGCATCACAAAGAGTTTGACATGACTTAAGTGACTGAGCATGCACACACCCAAGCAAATGTCCAAAAAGCCCTGCTACTCTAAGTCCAGTGAATGACCCTAGAAAATAGATTATGTTCTTGAGATAGTTCTTGCCAATCCCATTTCCTGGACTAAATTTGCCATTTCACTTCTATTTGCCTAGGCCACTGTTGGGACTTTTATTACAGATGATTACAAATCTCTGGTTTCTGTAATAAACAGTTGGGAAACTATAGTAGCTTTTCTTCATGCAAAGCATGAATTGTGACTAGTTCCAAGAACCAGCACACAAACAAAATTTTATAATTTAACACTTCTATAATATGAGTCTAGTTGTTTTGTGTATCATAGGCCTACAAAAACTCTCCATAAATAGTATTACCCTGTTTTATAAAATTTCATCTCTTTTTTGAGAAGATAAATACCACGTGCCCAATATTAATGAAAATTTTAAGTTGACAAATAATTTATAATGGTTAAAATAAACTTTCTTAAAGAATTTTTATATCTCCCATTTTCTAAAAGTTAAAAATAGCATCATATTCAATAAAAAATATATTTATGCCTTACTACACATTATAATCAACTTTTTCCATATCTCCTTTGTTAATTTCATTGGTAAATTTAAAAAGCAGCAACTATTTTAATATGTATAATTTCATTTTAAACACATGCTTTATATGTGAAACAAGCAGAGTACGAGATGCTTGGTAAATTAATAAATAATTAGTTAAATTTACCTTCCATCCTTTTGGGCTCCAAAATCACTGCAGATGGTAACTGCAACCATGAAATTAAAAGATGCTTGCTCCTTGGAAGAAAAACCATGAGCAACAATAGCAGCATATTAGAAAGCAGAGACATTACTTTGGGAACAAAGTTCTGTCTAGTCAAAGCTATGGTTTTTCCAGTAGTCATGTATGGATGTGAGTATTGGAATATAAAGAAAGCTGAGCACAAAAGAACTAATGCTTTTGAACTGTGATGCTGGAGAAGACTCTTGAGAGCCCCTTGGACTGCAAGGAGATCCAACCAGTCTATCCTAAAGGAAATCAGTCCTGAATATTCATTTGAAAGACTGACGCTGAGGTTGAAGCTCCAATACTCTGGCCACCTGATGGGAAGAACTGACTCATTTGAAAAGACCCTGATCCTGGAAAAGTTTGAAGGCAGGAAGAGAAGGGGATGACAGAGGATGAGATGGTTGGGTGGCATCACTGATTCAATGGACATGAGTTTGAGTAAATTCCAGGAGTTGGTGATTGAGAGGGAAGCCTGGCATGCTGCAGTCTATGAGGTTGCAAATAGTAAGACATGACTGATCAACTGAACTGAACTGATTAGTCAGTTCTGTGCATCAGGTGGCCAAAGTATTGGAGCTTCAGCTTCAACAACAGTCCTTCCAGTGAATATTCAGGACTGATTTCCTTTAGGATTGATTGGTTTGATCTTCTTGCAGTCCAAGATATTCTCAAGAGTCTTTCCAACACCACAGTCCAAAAGCATCAATTCTTCGGTGCTCAGCTTTCTTTATGAAAGTTTATGGAATCTTTCTTTGTGGAAGTTTAACTTCCATAGTTAAACAAATATAGCATTCACACCATTAATGATGAAATCAGCATGGAAATCTACGTCTCAAAATTTTACCTAGATTGTTCATTTTTACAATGCTGATCTTGATATATAATAGTGAAACAGGAAGCAGGCAGGGCACAATCTTTAAAATAATGACATAACCTGAGGACATGACATAGACTGATTAGAACAAAATAGGACCAAGATGGCAGACAAGTTGCCTTTCACTAGGCTTTGAGCCTCTATATACCTTAATGTAACACTCAACAAGCTAAATGACATACCCACACATATCATGTTAATTCCAAGGCTGACCATAAATTTCAAAAAGTGGTCAGTGGGCCAATTCCTGGAGACATCCCTTTCCCAAAATATCTGAAATACTCCTCGAACTTATTGGCCTATTAAATTACCCATCTCTATAAAAACTAGGGCTACCCAGGGGTCTCAGTGGTAAAGAATCTGCCTGCCAATGCTTCTGGAGGAGGAAATGGCCACCCACTCCAGTATTCTTGCTGGAATAATCCCATGAACAGAGAAACTTACTGGGCTACAGTCCATGAGGTTGCAAAGAGTCGGACACGACTGAGCACACATAAAAAAATTGACAACTTGGTGCCACTCTCACCTTCTGAGATGGTTCTCACTCTATCTGTGGAGTGTATTTCTCTTTAAATAAATCTACTTCTTATCTATAATTTTGTCTCTCACTGAACTCTGTGATAAGACATCAAGAATATGAGCTTTGTTAAGTCCTAAGACTGCATATGTGATCTCAGTTAAGAGAATATAGGTTCTGAGAAAAACTAATATCAGTAACATTGAAATATATATATTACCATGTTTAAAAGAGATAGCTACTGGGAAGTTGCTGTATAACACAGAAAGATCAGCCCGGAGCTCTGTGATGACCTACAGGGGTGAGATAAGGGGATGGAATGGGAGGGAGGTTCAGGAGGAAGGGGATACATGTATACTTATGGTTGATTCACATTGTTGTGTGGCAGAAAGCAACACAACATTGTAAATCAAAGAATAAGAAAAAAAAAGAACATGTTCCTGAGAAAAACAGATGTCGTATATTAATGCATACATATGGGACCTAGGGAAAATGGTACTGATCAATCTATCTGCAGGGCAGGAATGAAGACACAGATATAGAGAATGAACTGGTGGGGGGAGGGCGTGACGAGGTGAGATAGTTGCACTGACATATATACACTACCATGTTCAAAATAGACAGCTAGTGGGAAGCTGCTCTACAGAACAGGGAGGTCAGCTCAGTGCTCTGTGATGACCTAGAGGGGTGGGATGGGGGGAGGGTAGTGGGAGGAAGGTTCAAAAGGGAGGGAAGTATATGTATTCGCATGGCTGATTCATGATGTTGTACAGCAGAAAATAGAACAACATTGTAAAGTAATCATATTCCAATAGAAAATAAAATTATTTTAAGCTTAAAATGATAAAAAACAAAAAAACAAAAAACACAAGTTCAAATCTCAACCTGAGTTTTGACTGGGTTCAAGTCTCAGCCTGGATTTCATGTCCCAGTCTAACTGTTCAGTCACTAAGTTGTATCTGACTCTTTGCGATCCGATGGACTGCAGCACACCAGGTTTCCCTGTCCTTCACCACTTCCTGCAGTGTGCTCTGACTCACGTTCATTGAGTCAGTGATGCCATCCAACCATCTCATCCTCTGTGGCCCTGTTCTCCTTTGGCCTTCAATCTTTCCCAGCATCATGTTCTTTTCCAATGAGTTGACTCTCAGAAGGCCAAAGCTTTGGAGATTTAGCTCCAGCATCATTCCTTCCAATAAATATTCAGGGTTAGTTTCCTTTAGGATTGACTGGTTTTATCTCCTTGCTGTCCAAGGACTCTCAAGAGTCTTCCCCAGCACAAGAATTCAAAAATATAAATTTTTTGGTGCTCGCCATTTTTATGGTACAACTCTGACATCCATACATGACTACTGAAAAAACCATAGTTTTGACTAGATGAATCTTTGGCCAAGTGATAAATTTCCTTTTTAACATGCTGTCTAGGTTTGGCATAACTTTTCTTCCAAGGAGCAGTTATCATCCACAGTGATTTTGGAGCCCAAGGAAAGAAAATCTGTCACTGCTTTCATTTTCTCCCTTCTATTTGCCATGAAGTGTTGTGACCGGATACTGCGATCTTAATTTTTTGAAAGTTGAGTTTTAAACCAGCTTTTTCACTCTCCTCTTTCACCCTCATCAAGAGGCTCCTTAGTTAATCTTCACTTTCAGCCATTAGAGTGGTATCATCTGCATATCTGAGGTTGTTGATATGTCTCCAACCAATCTTGATTGTCATTCATCCAGTCCCACATTTCACATGATGTACTCTGAATATAAATTAAATAGGCAGGGTGACAATATACATCCTTAATGTACTCCTTTCCCAATTTTGAATCAGTCAGCTGTTCCATGTCTGGTTCTAACTGTTGCTTCTTGACTCATATACCTGTCTCTCAAGAGACAGGTAAAGTGGTCTGGTACTCCTTTCTCTTTAAGAATTATCTACAATTTTTGTGATTCACATAGTCAAAGGGTTTAGCCTACTCAATGAAGCAGAAGCAGATGCTTTTCTGAAACTCCATTGCTTCCTCTATGATCCATGGATGGATGATCCATTCAATGGATGGTGACACTTTAATCTCTTGTTCCTTTACCTCTCCAAAACCCAGCTTACCCATCTATCTAGAAGTCCCTGGTTCATGTATGCTGAAACATAGCTGAAAGGTTTTGAGGATTATCTCTTTAACATATGAAATGAGCCCAACTGTATGGTAGTTTGCACATTTTTTGGAATTGCCCTTCTTTGGAATTGGAATGAAAACTGACCTTTTTGGTCTTATGGTTACTGCTGATCATATATATAATTACCTTTAAACAAAAAGTTATTTTTAACAGCTGATACAGTTAAAATTAATAAAAATGTTTGCAAATATCATTACTTAAGAAATCTCAAGACATAGAAGTTAATAATATATTCAATCAAATATTAAATTTAAACCTCTCTAGGACAGAAATTCACTTTTAGATTAAAATATGAAAATTGTTTTCATTACAAATGCTCACTCTTTTCTTAACATAACTCAAGAAAAGAGATTAGAATTATTTAAATACCTTGAGTAAGTATTTGACATTTTAATACCTAGTGAAGATTTATCTGACATAAATATACTAAATATGCTAAATGGAAGGGAATATGAAACCATAAAGTTAAATAAGGATATCCATGATGCAACCACTGTTGAAAATGAAGGGCTACAATCTAGAGTCTAACATGTGATATTATATATTATATACAAAGGTAATGCATCATATAATAAATGATATATAAATACTGGTAATTGGAAGATATGATCATAAAGTCAAGTGAAGATAATTTGACTATAAGGTAATATTAGAATATTAAGATTTGATTTTTGTTGTTTGTATAAATTGCAAAATTAGAGAAGTTGGAGTTAGTTCTGTTTAGGAAAAGGATTACTTCAATTTTCTATGTATTTAACTTTTATCTCTTAAAAAGTTAAGAGATATAATTTTAGATCATAAATGTTTATGTACTAAATGCCAGACCTTAAAGAATGAATAAGATTTCTATGTAGAATTTTTTATCTGATAAGTTAATGGTTCTAGAAATAAAGATTTGAAGATGGGGATCTGAAAATAGAAAGAAAGCTAGGTGAGTCAAATGACAAATAAAGAAAAGCATAAAGTCAAGAGAAAATACTGAAATACAGAGGACAAACAGTAAATATAAAAATAAAAACCATTGCTTTTGGCAAAGTATTGGCTCTAAAACATAATAATATTTGCAGTTTTTTAAGGAACCTCCACACTGTTTTCCATAGTGGCTGTACTAGTTTGCATTCCCACCAACAGTGTAAGAGAGTTCCCTTTTCTCCACATCCTCTCCAGCATTTATTGCTTGTAGATTTTTGGATTGCAGCCATTCTGACTGGTGTAAAGTGATACCTCATTGTGGTTTTGATTTGCATTTCTCTGATAATGAGTGATGTTGAACATCTTTTCATGTGTTTGTTAGCCATTTTTATGTCTTCTTTGGAGAAGTGTCTGTTAAGTTCTTTGGCCCACTTTTTGATTGGGTTGTTTATTTTTCTAGAATGGAGCTGCAGGAGTTGCTTGTATATTTTTGAGATTAATTGTTTGTCCATTGCTTCATTGGCTATTATTTTCTCCCATTCTGAAGGCTGTCTCTTCACCTTGCTTATAGTTTCCTTTGTTGTGCAGAAGCTTTTAATTTTAATTAGGTCCCAATTGTTTATTCATGCTTTTATTTCCAATATTCTGGGAGGTGGGTCATGGAGTATCCCGCTTTGGTTTATGTCAGAGAGTGTTTTGCCTATGTTATCCTCTAGGAGTTTTATAGTCCTGCCATATCAACCAGCAATCCCACTGCTGGGCATATACACCAAGGAAACCAGAATTGAAAGAGCCACGTGTACCCCAATGTTCATCGCTGCATTGTTTACAATAGCCAGGACATGGAAGCAACCTAGATGCCCATCAACTGACGAATGGATAAGAAAGCTGTGGTACATATACACGATGGAATATTACTCAGCATTAAAAAAAAATTCATTTGAATCAGTTCTACTCAGATGGACAAAACTGGAGCCCATTATCCAGAGTGAAGTAAGCCAGAAGCAAAAACAACAATACAGTATATTAACACATATATATGGAATTTAGAAAGACGATAACGAGAACCCAGCATGCGAGACAGCAAAAGGAACGCAGATGTATAGAATAGACTCGTGGACTCTGCAGATGAGGGAAAGGGTGGGATGATATGGGAGAATGGCATTGAAACATGTTAATTACCATATGTCTAATCAATCGCCAGCCCAGGATTGATGCTCGGGGCTAGTGCAACGAGATTTCCCGGGGGGAGGGAGGAGGGAGAGGGGTTCTGGAGGGGGAGCATATGTAAACCCATGGTGATGTCATGTCGTTGTATGGCAAAACTAATAAAAAAAAATAAATGAAACATAATAATAGTGCAGTCACTCTGAGTCTGAAGACATACATAAAATGAATCAGATAACAATGAAGCTGTGTTGAGCCTCAAACAAGCCTGCATTGTGCTCAACAGCTCAGTAGTGTACAACCTTTCTGTGATGGACTGTAGCCTGCCAGGCTCCTGTGTCCATGGGATTTCCTTGGCAAGAATAATGGAGTGAGTTGCCATTTCCTATTCCTGGGGATCTTCCCTACTCAGGGATTGAACTTGCATCTCTTGTGGCTCCTGTATTGGCAGGCAGATTCTTTACCACTGCACCACCTGAGAAGCTCCATAATGTTAAGCATGGTATCCAGATTTTAAATTCTCATAAATTATTATTTTTATAGAGGTTATTTCAGGAAAGTAAGTATAAAAAACTCAAATTTGATTTTCTTATGTATTAGGTTATTTTTAAAAATCTTAAAATAGTCCCAGATTGTTTTTTTTATGCTTTTATTTTTTTATTTTTATTTTTTTATTGTTTTTGCCATACAATGTCATGATATCACCATGGGTTTACATATGCTTCCCCTCCGGAACCCCCCTCCCTCCTCCCTCCCCCCCGGGAAATCTCGCTGTACCAGCCCCAAGCATCAATCCTGGGCTGGCGATTGATTAGACACATGACAATTAACATGCTTCAATGCCCTTCTCCCATATCATCCCACCCTTACCCTCATCCACAAAGTCCACGAGTCTATTCTATACATCTGCGTTCCTTTTGCTGTCTCGCATGTTGGGTTCTCGTTACCGTCTTTCTAAATTCCATATATATGCATTAATATACTGTATTGTTGTTTTTGCTTCTGGCTTACTTCACTATGGATAATGGGCTCCAGTTTCGTCCATCTGAGTAGAATTGCTTTTTAATACTAGTGACATTCCCAATGATTCAGATGTTTTATATGAAACTTATACAGGCATAAAATTCTTTGATAATATGTCATAAGACTATTTTAATATGCAGAAAAGAATAGAATGGTTCAATGCACAGAAATGGACAGTTAATGACTCCTAGTATTAAACCAAATAGTTTTTATGAACTTACCATCTTAGTAATAATAATAAAAATTAGGGACATATAAATCAAAATCAACAAATAAAAAATTAATTTTGATAGATTTCTGTAGGATTTTATTAGCGTTAAGATCTTGACTCTGTGGCCAAAGCATCTACTTCAATACTATGGGTTTTCTATTCTGACTCCAAGGGTATTAGTGGTAAACCTATAGGAAATACATGTTTTCCCATATTCTTCCCAGTTAGGACTTACATAAAAAATGTTAGTTTACAATTCCTCTTCCACAACTCTACCCATACTGACTCAATAGCCTAGGTAAGTTCTGTATTTCACCATGATTAGCGCAGAATTCTCTCTAGAGCATGGAAATTCCGCTTCTCTTCTACGTCTTATCCATAAAATTTTATTTTCAAAATACTTAAAAAGAAACTCAATTGAGCTATACTAATGACTTAAACTGTTATGTTGTATTAAAATTGGAGATTTGTACTAAGGTTCTCCGTTTCCTATTACTTGAAAAGAAAACACCCATCAGTCATGCCTTGTATTGTTTCTATTTTAAAAGGAAAAAGGAAGCAATCACCCTATATTTAAAATAACTTAAATTATAAGCTGTTTGACAGATGCCAACAGGTTAAAATTTAAGGATAGTATGTCAACTTTTTTCACTGTTTTGTTTTGCCATTTATAAATGATAGACATGACATATCAAATGAGTATGCCCTTTTCTAACACAAAAGGAAAACTTCATCCAGAATAATCAGAATTTGGATTGTGACACAGTTTAATATAAACTCCAGATTTTCACACTATGTTCTTCTTGATCCTTTATTATATTCTACCTTGTATTATGTTTTCTAGCATATCTATTTCTTAATATTAAGTAATTAAATTTTTTTCATCTTTGTTTACCCCTGGTACTTACAATATCTTCTGTATAGTCAATGTTTGGTGAACATTTGTTGAGTAAAGTAAGTCATATGCTTAAAACTCATGCAGGCTGACAGTTTATACACTAAGCAGTGGGTTCCTTGAAAGAGAAATATTTCTGTATCCCTGACATTTCACTATTTGCAGCATAAAGTTGTACAGGTAATTTTTTTGTGTGGGCCAGAATAAAAAATGCTTTGATAAGAATAAAATACAAGGTATTTTGAAAGTACTCATGGAGGTTAACATTCAATAGATACATTGGATAGAATTTTAATAAGTTTTCAGATGCTACATAATTAAAGGGGATAAATTTAAAATTGTAGATATAACTGTATTCCAGTTACATCACTTACTGGATATATCAGGATAACAATCACTTCATCTCAACAAGTCTTACTTTTCTCCATTTCTTACTTTAAATAAGAAAGAAAATAGCATGTATCGTTACCCATTGAAGGTTGTAATTCCAGAAGTTCTTTCTAGTCAGGTACCATACCTGATACTTTAGGAGATTCATTCTATCAAACCAACTACTTTTGGGTCACTGAGCATTTGATAAGTAGTGAATACTCCTGACATATGTATATTTACCTTATGCCTTTCTCGTAAAGTTTGTTCTTTAATCAGTATAATATATGTGAGATAAAATAGTAACACATAGGAATTACCAAAGTCTATGAAAACTAGTATTGATAGAAGTTTTTGTGGTTTATCCTATATAGTAAAAAGTGCTCTCAGCCATGATGAAAGGATGGAAAATAATCAAATTTTCCAGGTGGATGCCTGGATTATTCCTAGAGAATAATTCAGTATTGTGGACTCAATCTCTAAAACATTAATTTGTTTGAGAGGAAGTCTATATTGTTAAAAAAAACATACATAATCTCTATCATTGTCAATTCATTCATGGGCTCTTTAGGTAAGAAATATGACTTGGGGAAATGTACACTCTTATACAAAGGATTGATCAAGTTGTCTACTAGATTACTGGCTTACACAACTTACACAAATATAAACATTTTTCTAGACATGTATGTCTCCACACTATATCCATTCTAAAATGTCCATACATATTCTTCTTCTAACAAATCTCACTGGAGAATATTTCTACTTTTTTTTTCAAGTCTTTCAGGAACTTGGATAACCAATTCATTAGCCATTTCTCTAATGGCTAATTAGAGAAGGCCAGCTCTCCTTCTATAGGAAGTGCAACATCAGAAAGGTTTTACTTAACCACTCTTTTCAAGAACTATGAGCACAGCTATAAGCAATGATAGTTTACTTCCAGCCAATAACAGTATATCTTGGAGGTCTAAATGAAAACTAGACTCAAACTTTTCTGTACTCCATTAAGTGGTCATGTGAAACCCTCGATGAAGTCACATCTGTAGTTTAGGGAAAAGCAGTGAAGCAGCAGAAGCAGGTACCATGAGAGTTTCAGCCATCTGTTTATACAGTTTGTTTGTGACTTCCTGGACCTATATGGCCAAGTTCTAATATGTAACATTTTCATTTTACAATGGAATGTCACTGTGCACATCCAATCTTATGGTTCAGTGAATCAGATCACACAATTCATGATGTGCAATACAAGTTGCATAGTTGTGGTATCCCATGAACAGGTGTTCATTCCACAAACTCCAAGTAACAAAGTAGAGCTATATTTAAAATGGAGAATAGTTACTGGTAGATAAATACATGGCTTTATTCAAAACTTTAGAGGTCTATGTTAAACTTTTATGAAGGCTTTAGATGTTCCATATGACTGCTCCATTTAACAAATACTTCCAATAACATTGGGTCTACTAGGTCATAAAGCCCAAGTAGCTGAACAATTTGAGCCAGTGTAGAACTGAAGCAGAGACTTTTCTTGTTTAGAGATGAATTCAGTGCTGAGCCTTACATATAAACAAGTAAATGAATCAGAGCAGCATTCTCAAATGTGGTACATGTTATCTTCAAAATATGATAAATACCAAGTTTTTGCTTTGTCATTTGTATCAGGGGTGCAAGGCACAGAAATGTACTTCACACCTTAAAGTAGACTGTCTTAGCAATAGATAACTAGACAAGTTGAAACTTTACCTATGGACAGACTTCTAAAGGACATGGAGTTTTTTCTATATCTTGTTCACCAGGTCTTATGAGCATAATGCTATCCATGTAATAACAAGCATGATGCTATTTGAGATATCATGGAGCTCAACATCTCTACAGCTTACATTTTGACAGAGATTGGTAATCTATGACATAGCCTAAGGCAAGACTTTTTGTTTCCCTACCATTATTTCTGTCCTGGGTATTCATTGGAAGGACTGATGTTGAAGCTGAAACTCCAATACTTTGGCCACTTCATGCGAAGTGTTGACTCACTGGAAAAGACCCTAATGCTGGGAAGGATTGGGGCAGAAGGAGAAGGAGATGACAGAGGATGAGATGGCTGGATGGCATCATGGGCTCGGAGGATGTGGGTTTGGATGGACTCCAGGAGTTGGTGATGGACAGGGAAGCCTGGCATGCTGCAATCCATGGGGTTGCAAAGAGTCAGACATGACTGAGCAACTGAACTGAATTGAACTGAACCATTATTTCTGATTATCTACTGTAATAACAATGAAAATAAAACATATTTTCCCCGTCTCTGGGTCAGTAACTGGATAAGAGATACTAGGGACAATAATTATTTGCTTTCATAAAGATACTCCAGGGGGGTGGTCCCAAGATAGCAGAGGAATAGGATGAAGAGGCCACTTTCTCCCTCACAAATTCATCAAAAGATCATCTGAATGCTGAGCAACTTCCACTAAACAACTTAACACTGGCAGAGGACACCAGATACCCAGAAAGGCAGCCCATCCTCTTCAAAAGGAGGTAGAACAAAATATAAATGACAAAAAGAGAGACAAAGATTTAGGGATGGAGATCAGCCCTGGGGAAAGAGTCGTGAATTAGAAGTTTCCAAACAGCAGGAAACCCTCTCACCTGCAGGTCTGTGGGGAGTTTTGGAATCTCGGAGGGCAACATAACTGGGAGAAAAAAAGAAAAACCCACAGAATACATTCCTAACCACAACTTCCAGTGAAGAAGTAGCCCAAATGCTCACATCTGCCAGCAGTGAGTGGGGGCTGGAGAGGGAGGCGCAGTCTGCAAGCTTAGGGTAAAAACCAGGCCTGAATGCCCTGAGGACAACCTGAGGGAGCTAACGTGAGATACCAACCCAAACTTGGGACAGCCAGAGAGGAAAATAATAATAATTTAAAAAAAAATCAGAGAACTTTGCCGCAAAAGGCTCTAACCTAAGGCACAGCCTGGCCTGTTCACAGAACAAAGGATTGAGGAAATACCAAAGGAGTTAGCTCTCGCTGTGGACCTGGGAAACTGAGCGGCGAGGACCAGGGAGGTGATTAAGATACACCAACACCTTGCCCAGCACCTGGTCACCTGAGCTGCACCAACCTGGGAAGGGCATAAAATGCACGCCCAACCAAGTCTGTGACCTTGCAGAGTAAATAACCTGAACCTGAACAGCTCAGACCTAGGAAGTACCCAAAACGCAGGGCCCACGTTGGACAGCAGCCCTGCAGAGTAACCTGGCACCTGAGCAGTGTAGACCAAGAAAGCACATGCCACCGTGAGCTGGGGGAAACCCGGTGTGGTCCACACACTGTGAGCACTCCCCACACATGCCAGTGATATTTGTTCGCAGCGTTCCTCCCTCCCCACAACACAACTGAAAAAGTGAGCCTAATTAAGTGACCACCTTTGCCCCCTTTGTCAGGGCAGAAATAAGACACAAGAGACTTGCAAACAGAGGAAGCCAATATTAAAAAAGAAGAGACCTGCTTTGGAAGTGACAGGTGCAACAGATTAAAACCCTGTAGTTAACATTGACTAAGCATTGGAAGGGGGCCATAGACCTTGAGAAGAAGTACAAGCCGGAATAAGGAACTATCTGAAACTGAACTGACTCCACACTGCCCACAACAGCACCAGAGAAATTCTTAGATATACTTTTATTATCATCATTTTAAAATTTTATTTTATTTTTAAGTTCTTTATTACTCCTTTTTCATTTTTATAACCTATTATTACCTTGCAATAAAATACCCTATCTTTAAAGTAAATTTCATATATATATTTTGGTTTTGGTGATTTTTTTTTTGTATTTTTAATATTGTATTATTGAGAGTCTAACCTCTACTCTAGATTTTCAATCTTTGCTTTTTGGTATTTGTTATTAGTTTTGTACCTTTAAGAATCTGATCATCAGTATCCACTTTTCTCTTAGGGATGTAATTATTGGCTTGATTGGTCTGCCCCTTTTGACTCTCCCTTTTCTCCTCCAAGTCACCTCTATCTCCTCCCTCCCCCTTCTCTTCTCTACTTAATTCTGTGAATCTCTCTGCATGTTCCAGGATGTGGAGAACACTTAGGGAACTGATTACTGGCTAGATTTATCTCTCCCCTTTTGACCCCCCCTCTTCTCCTCCTGGCACCTCTATCTCCCTTCTCACTCTTCTCTTCTCCATGTAACTCTGTGAAACTCTCTGGGTGTCCGTCACTGAGGAGAATTTTTTCACCATTAACCTAGATGTTTTATCATCTGTGCTGTATGGATGGAGAAGTCTTGAGGCTACTGTAAGAATAAGGCAGAAAGCCAGAGGCAGGAGACTTAAATCCAAATCTTGAGAATACCAGAGAACTTCTGATTCCAGGGAACATTAATAGACAAGAGCTCATCCAAGAGCTTCCATACCTACCCTGAAATCAGCTCCACCCAAGAGCCAACAAGTTTCAGAGCAAGACATACAATGCTAATTCTCCAGCAATACAGGAACACAGCCCTGAGCATTAAAATACAGGCTTCCCAAAGCTTTGCCAAACCCATATACACCTCAAAACTCACTACAGGACATTTCATTGCACTCCAGAGAGAAGAGATCCAGCTTTACTCACCAGAACACAGACACAAGCTCCCGTAACCAGGAAACCTTGACAAGTCATTAGTCCAACCCCACCCACAGGGAGCCAGCTCCACAATAAAATTTCTAACATACAAAAATGTCATCCCAAACACAGCAATCTAAGGAAAATGAAAAGGTAGAGAAATGTTCAGGAGGTAAAGGAACATGATAAGTGCCCATCAAACCAAACAAAGGAGGAGGAGATAGGGAGTCTACCTGAAAAAGAATTCAGAATAATGATAAAAAATGATCCAAAATCTTAAAAAAAAATAGAGTTATAGATAAATAGATTACAGGCAAGGATTGAGAAGATGCAAGAAATGTTTAACAAGGACCTAGAATAAATAAAAACCAGGCAATCAATAATAAATAATGCAATAACTGAGATCAAAAGCACTTTGGAGGGAACCAACAGTAGAATAGCTGAGGCAGAAGATAGGACAAGTGAGGCAGAAGGAAGAATGGTGGAAATAGATGAAGCAGAGTGGAAAAAATAAAAAAGAATTAAATGAAAACAACCTCAGAGACATCTGGAGCAATGTTAAATGCCCCAACATTAGAATCATAAGAGTATCAGAAGAAGAAGACAAAAAGAAAGGGCATGAGAAAATACTTGAGGAGATAATAGTTGAAAACTTCCTTAAAATGGGGAAAGAAATAGCCACCCAAGTCCACGAAACCCAGAAAGTCCCAAATAGGATAAACCCAAGGGGAAAGACCCCCAAAACACATATTAATCAAATTAATGAAGATCAAACACAAAGAGCACATATTAAAAGCAGCAAGGGAAAAGCAGCAAATAACACACAAGGGGATCCCCATAAGGATAACAGCTGAACTTTCAATAGAAACTCTTCAGGCCAGAAGGGAATGGCAGGACATAGTAAAAGTGATGAAAGAGAAAAATATACAACCCAGGTTACTATACCCTGCAAGAATCTCATTCAAATATGGAGAAATCAAAAGCTTTGCTGATAAGCAAAAGCTGAGAGAACTCAGCACCACCAAACCAGCTCTTCAACAAATGCTAAAGGAGCTTCTCTAGACAGGAAACACAGAAAAGGTTTATCAACTTGAGCCCAAAACAACAAAGTAAATAACAGTGGGAATCATACTTATCAATAATTACCTTAAATGTAAACGGGTTGAATGCTCCAACCAAAAGATGGCTCAATGGATACCCCTATATATGCTGTCTACAAAAGACCCACTTCAAAACAAGGGACACATACAGACTGAAAGTTAAGGGCTGGAAAAAGATATTTCTTGCAAATGGAGACCAAGAGAAAGCAAGAATAGCAATACATATCAGATAAAATAGACTTTAAAATAAAGCCTATGAATAGACAAAGAATGACAGTACACAATGAACAAAGGATCAATCCAAGAAGAAGATATAACAATTATAAACATATATTTACCCAACATAGGAGCACCAGACTATGTAAGACAAATGCTAACAAATATGAAAGGGGAAATTAACACTAACACAATAATAGTAGGAGACTCTATTGCCCCACCCACACCTATGGATAGATCAATCAAACAGGAAACTAGCACGGTATACAAACTTTAATGGACCAGTTAGACCTAATTGATATCTATAGGACATTTCACCCCCAAACAATGAATTTTACATTTTTCCCAAGTGCACATGGAACACTCTCCAGGATAGATCATATCCTGGGCCATAAATCGAGCCTTGGTAAATCTAAAAAAGTTGAAATCATTTCAAGCACCTTTTCTGATCACTCTGCAGTAAGATTAGATGTTAACTATAGGAGAAAGAAAGAAAAAAACTATTAAAAATACAAACATACAGAGCCTAAACAACAGGCTTCTGAATAACCAACAAATCACAGAAGAAATCAAAATGGAAATCAAAATATTCATAGAAACAAATGAAAATGAAAACATGACAACCCAAAACCCATGGGATTCAGTAGAAGCAGTGCTAAGGGGAAGATTCATAGCAATACAAGCCTACCCCAAGAAATAGGAAAGAAATAAAAAACCTAAATTCACACATAAATCAGCTAGTAAAAGAAGAAATGAAGAACTCCAGGGTTAGTAGAAGAAAAGAAATCATAAAAATTAGGGCAGAAATAAATGAAAAAGAAACAAAGGAGACTATAGCAAAAATCAACAAAATTAAAAGGTGGTTCTTTGAAGAGATAAATAAAATAGACAAACCATTATCCAGACTCATCAAGAAAAAAAGAGAGAAGAATCAAATCAGAAAATTAGAAATGAAAATGGATAAATCACAACAGACAACACAGAAATACAAAGGAGCATAAGAGACTACTATCAGCAACTATATGACCATAAAATGGACACCTTGGAAGAAATGGACGAATTCTTAGAAAACTATAACCTTCCAAAACTGAACCAGAAAGAAATAGAAAATCTTAAGAGACCCATCACAAGCAAAGAAATACAAACTGTAATCAAAAATCATCCAACAAACAAAAGCCCAGGACCAAATAGCTTCATAGTTAATTTCTAACAAAAATCTATAGAGGAGCTAACACCTATCCTACTCAAACTTTTCCATAAAATTGCAAAGGAAGGTAAACTGCCAAATTCATTCTTAGAGACTGCCATCACCCTAATACCAAAACCAGATAAAGATGCCACAATAAAAGAAAACTACAATTCAATATCACTGATGAACATAGGTGCAAAAATCCTCAACAAAATTCTAGCACACAGAATCCAACAATATATTAAAAAGATCATACATTATGACCAAGTGGGTTTTATCCCAGGGATGCAAGGATTCTTCAATATTTACAAATCAATCAATGTGATTCACCACATTAACAAATTGAAAGATAAAACCCATATGATCTCAATAGATTCAGAGAAAGCTTTGACAAAATTTAATATCTATTTATGATAAAAGCCCTCCAGAAAACAGGCATAGAAGTAACATACCTGAATATAATAAAAGCCATATATGATAAATCCACAGAAAACATTATTCTCAGTGGTAAAAAATTGAAGAATCAGAAGAATCAATATAGTGAAAATGAGTATACTACCTGAAGCAATCCATAGATGTAATGCAATCTCTATCAAGCTACCAAAAGTATTTTTCACAGAACTTAAATAATTTCAAAATCTATATGGAAATACAAAAAATCTAGAATAGCCAAAGCAATTTTGAGAAAGAAGAACAAAACTTGAGAAATCAACCTGCCTGGCTTCAGACTATATTACAAAGCTACAGCAATCAAGACAGTATGGTACTGGCACAAAGACAGAAATATAGATCAATGGAATAAAATAGAAAGCCCATAGATAAATTCACACTCCTATGAACACCTTTTATTTGACAAAGGAGGCAAGAATATACAGTGGAGAAAAGACAATCTCTTTAACAAGTGGTCTGGGAAAACTGGTCAACCACCTGTAAAAGAATGAAACTAGAACACTTTCTAACACCATACACAAAAATAAACTCAAAGATCTAAATGTAAGACTAGAAACTATAAAACTCCTAGAGGGAAAAAGAGGCAAAACACTCTCTGACATAAATCACAGTAGGATCCTCTATGACCCACCTCCCAGAGTAATGGAAATAGAAGCAAAAATAAATAAATGGGACCTAATTAAACTTAAAAGCTTTCACACAATGAAGGAAACTATAAGCAATGTGAAAAGACAGCCTTCAGAATGGGAGAAAATAATAGCAAAGAAAGCAACTGACAAAGAATTAATCTCAAAAATATGCAAGCAGCTCAATAACAGAAAAATAAACAACCCAATCAAAAAATGGGCCAAAGAACTAAATAGACATTTCTCCAAAGCAGACATATAGATAGCTAACAAATACATGAAAAGATGCTCAACATCACTCATTACCAAAGAAATGCAAATCAAAACCATAACAAGGTACTATCTAATGCCAGTCAGAATGGCTGCTATCAAAAAGCCTACAAACAATAAATGGTGGAGAGGGTGTAGAGAAAAGGGAACCCACTATATTATTGGTGGGAATGCAAACTAGTACAGCCACTATGGAGAACAGTGTGGAGTTTCCTTAAAAAACTGGAAATGGAACTGCCATATGACCCAGCAATCCCACTGCTGGGCATACACACCAGAACTGAAAGAGACACGTTTACCCCAAAGTTCATCATAGCATTGTTTATAGTAGCTAGGACATGAGAGCAAACTCATGCCCATCACAGACAAATTGGTAAGAAAGCTGTGGTGCATATGCATAATGGAATTTTACTCAACTTTTAAAAAGAACACCTTTGAATCAGTTCTAATGAGGTGGATGAAACTGGAGCCTATTAAACAGGGGGAAGTCAGAAATAAAAACACCAATACAGTATATTAACACATATATGTGGAATTTAGAAAGATGGAAAAAAAAAAAGATTGTAACGATGATCCTATATGCAAGACAGCAAAAGAGTTGCAGATATAAAGAACAGTCTTTTGGACTCTGTGGGAGAAGGCAAGGGTGGGATAATTTGAGAGAATAGCATTGAAACCTGTATATTACCATATGTGAAATAGATGATCAGTCCAAGTTTGATGCATGCAACAGGGCACTCAAAGCTGGTGCATTGGGGCAACCCTGATGAACGGATAGGGAGGGTTGAGGGAGGGGGTGTCAGGATGGGGGCCATATGTATACCCATGGCTGATTCATGTCAATGTATGGCAAAAACCACTACAATATTGTAAAGTAATTAGCCTCAAATTAAAATTGATTAATTAATTTTTAAAAAGATACAATGTCAAAAACTGGAGATTTGATTGGCATTGCCCTCTGAATTCATTTCAGAAAATGTCAGTTATTTTCTATGACATGTCAAGCTTAGTCATTTGTCAAATATGAAGAGAAAATGGGAATGAGATAGCAATCACTTCTGCATCTTTAATTCTTTAATTTAAGTACTTATCTCTGTAATTTCCCCCAGTGATATAATACTGCAATCTTATAAGTTGGTAAGTGTGGCAGGGTTACTTCAAAGATTTGTAATAGGCTATTTCTACATCCTCATTCTAATAATGTAACTCAAAAGGGTTTTTTGTCAGTAATTTCTAATCTATCTTCTGGATCCTTGAAAAAAAACATAAGATTGGTCTGTGATTCCACTAAATTCACTGCAAGACTGACTTGAATAACAATTTCATTGATGTCCTGACAACAGAAGTCCAAAGAGATGATCTGTGGAACACACAGCGTCTTTTCAGTTCTCTAGAGATTAACATAAATATATTTTATATCCTGAAAATTCTTAGTACTACACTTTGCCCAGTGTGAATCCAAACTGTTAAATGACCACAGGTCTTTCTGGTCAGTTTTCATCCCAGTCCCAAAGAAGGACAATATTAAAGAATGTTCAAATTACCAAACAATTGTGCTTATTTACCATGCTAGTAAGTTTATACTCAAAATCCTTCATGTTGGTCTTCAGTAGTACTTGAAATGAGAACCTCCACAGGTACAAACTAGGTTTACAAAAGGCAGAAGAGCCAGAGATCAAATTGCCAACATTTGCTGGACCATAGAGAAAACAAGGGAATTACAGAAGAACATCTGCTTCATTGACTATACTAAAGCCACTGACTGTGTGGATCACAACAAAATGTGGAAAATTCTTAACGAGATAGGCATACCAGACCATCTTACTTGTCTCCGGAGAAACCTGTGCATGGGTCAAGAAACAACAGATAGAATCTTACATGGAAGAACTGACTGTTCAAAATTGGGAACTGAGTACAATAAGGCTGTATATTATCACCTGCTTATTTTACTTATGTGCAGAGTACATCATGCAAAATGCCAGGCTGGGTGAATTACAAGCTGGAATCAAGATTGCTGGGAGAAATATTAACAGCCCCAGATGTGCAGATGATACTCCTCTACTGGTGGGAAGTGAAGAGGAACTAAATAGCCTCTTGATGAAGGTGAAAGTGGAGAGTGAAAATGTTGGCTTAAAACTCAACATTCAGAAAACTAGGATAGTGGCATTTGGCAACTATAGCCATGAAATTATAAGACATTTTCTCCTTGGAAGAAAGCTATGACAAACTTAGAGAGCATATTAGAAGCAAAGACATCACTTTGCCAACAAAGGTCCATATAGTCAAAACTATGGTTTTTCCACTAGTTATGCATGGATGTGAGAGTTGGACCATAAAGAAGGATAAGAATCGAAGAATTGATGCTTTTAAATTGTGGTGCTGGAGAAGATTCTTGAGAGTCCTTTGGACAGCAAAGAGGTCAAATCAGTGAATCCTAAAGGAAATCAGCCCTGAATATTCACTGGAAGCACTGATGCTGAAGCTGAAACTCTAGTACTTTAGCCACCTGATGCCAATAGCCAAGTCATTGAAAAGATCCTGTTTCTGGGTAAGATTGAAGGCAAAAGGAGAAGAGGATAGCAGAGGATGATGTGGTTGGATAGCATCACTGACTCAGTTGACATGAACTAGGGAACACTCTAGTTTTCCCTAGAGTGAAAACTAGGATAGTGTCCCTCCACTATCCCTGGAGATAGTGAGGGACAGGGAGGCCTGGCATGCTGCAGCCCATGGGGTCATGAAGAGTGAGACACAACTTAGTGGCTCAACAACAAAAACTTTCTGTAGAAAGCCAGAGAGATAATTCACAATATTTACTTAGAGCGAAGAATAGGCAGGACTGTGTTCTAATGTGACTAAATTTTACATGTAAAGATATATGTGTGGCACTGGAACAGCGAGCAGCAGCTGTGCTGTACTGGAGCTGCCAGTGGCCAAGAGGAGACACCCCACCTCCAAGGTCAGTAGCCGCGGCCATGAGGAGATACCTCACGTCTAAGGCAAGGAGCAATGGCTGCGTTTAGCTGGAGCAGCCGTGAAGAGATACTCCATGTCCAAGATAAGCGATACCCCATGTCCAAGATAAGAGTAAGAAGGTAGACACTTAGGGCATCAGATGGCAGATAGGCTGAAACCACAATAACAGAAAACTAACCAATCTAATCACATGGACCACATCCTTGTTTAACTCAATGAAACTAAGCCATGCTCTGTAGGGCCAGCCAAGATGGACGGGACATGGTGGAGACTTCTGACAAAAAGTGGCCCACTGGAGAAGGAAATAGCAAACTGTGTTAGTATTCTTGCCTTGAGAACCCCATGAACAGTAATAAAAGGCAAAAAGATAGAACACTGAAGGATGAACTCCCCAGGTCGGTAGGTGCCCAATATGCTACTGGAGATCAGTGGAGAAATAACTCCAGAAAGAATGAAGAGACAGAGTCAAAGCAGAAACAACACCCAGCTGCGGATGGGACCAGTAATAGAAGCAAGGTCTGATGCTGTAAAGAGCAATATTGCATAGGAACCTGGAATGTTAAGTCCATGAATCAAGGCAAATTGGAAGTGGTCAAACAGGAGATGGCAAGAGTGAACGTCAACATTTCAGGAATCAGCGAACTAAAATGAGTGGAATGGGTGAATTTAACACAGATGACCTTTATATCTAATATAAAGAGGAAGAATCCCTTAGAAGAAATGGAGTGGCCATCATAGTCAACAAAAGAGTCCAAAATGCAGTACTTTGATGCAATCTCAAAACGACAGAATGATCTCTGTTCATTTCCAAAGCAAACCATTCAATATCACCGTAATCCCTGTCTATGACCCAACTAGTAATGATAAAAAAGCTGAAGTTGAATAGTTCTATGAAAACCTACAAGACATTTTAGAACTAACATCCAAAAAAGATGTCCTTTTCATTATAGGGGACTGGAATGCAAAAGTAGGAGGTCAAGAAACACCTGAGTAATAGGAAAATTTGGCCTTGGAGTACATAATGAAGCAGGGCAAAGGCTAATGGAGTTTTGCCAAGGGAACACAATGGTCATAGCAAATTTTCTCTTCCAACAACACAAGAGAAGACTTTACACATGGACATCATTACATGGCCAACACCAAAATCAGATAGATTATATTCTTTGCAGCCAAAGACGAAGAAGCTCTATACAGTCAGCAAAAACAAGACCGGGAGCTGACTGTGGCTCAGATCAAGAGCTTCTTACTGTCAAAATCAGACTGAAATTGAGGAAAGTGGAGAAAACCTCCAGAACATTCAGGTATGACCTAAATCAAACCCCTTATGATTATACAGTGGAAGTGAGAAATAAATTTAAGGGACTAGATCTGATAGACAGAGTGCCTGATGAACTATGGATGGAGGTCTGTAACATTGTACAGGAGACAGGGGTCAAGACCACCCCCAAGAAAAAGAAATGTGAAAAGGCAAAATGGTTGTCTGAGGAGGCCTTACAAATAGCTTTGAAAAGAAGAGAAGCGAAAAGCAAAGGAGAAAAGCAAAGATATACTCATTTGAAAGTAGAGTTCCAAACAAGAGCAAGGAGAGATAAGAAAGCCTTCCTCAGTGATCAGTGCAAAGAGATAGAGGAAAATAATAGAATGGGAAAGACTGAAATCTCTTCAAGAAAATTAGAGATGCCAAGGGAACATTTCATTAAATGATAGGCTCAATAAAGGATAGAAATGGTATGAACCTAACAGAAGCAGAAGATAAAAAGAAGAGTGGGCGAGAATACACAGAACTGTACAAAAAAGATCTTCTTGACCCAGATAATCACAATGGTGTGATCACTCACCTAGAGCCAGACATCCTGGAATGCGAAGTCAAGTGGGCCTTAGGAAGCATCACTATGAACAAAGCTAGTGGAGGTGATGGAAATCCAGCTGTGCTATTTCAAATCCTAAAAGACGATGCTGTGAAAGTGCTGCCCTCAATATGTCAGCAAATTTGGGAAACTCAGCAGTGGTCACAGGCCTGAAAAAAGATCAGTTTTAATTCCAATTTCAAAGAAAGGCCAGGCCAAAGAATGCTCAAATCAGCACACAATTGCACTTATCTCACACACTAGGAAAGTAATGCTCTAAATTATCCAAGCAAGGCTTCAGCAATATGTGAACTTTGAACTTCCAGATGTTCAAGTTGGTTTTAGAAAAAGCAGAGGAACCAGAGATCAAATTGCCAACATCTGCTGGATCATCAGAAAAGCATGAAAGTTCCAGAAAGACATCTATTTCTGCTTTATGACTATGCCAAAGACTTTGACTGTGTGGATCATAATAAGCTGTGACCAGACCACCTGACCTACCTCTTGAGAAATCTGTATACGAGTAGGAAGCTACAGTTAAAACTGGACATGGAAGAAAATACTGGTCCCAAACTGGGAAAGGAGTACGTCAAGGCTGTATATTGTCACCCTGCTTATTTTATTTATATGCAGAGTATATCATGAGAAATATTAGGCTGGATGAAGCACAAGGTGGAATCAAGATTGCTGGGAGAAATACCAATCACCTCAGGTATGCATTCGACACCACCCTAATGGCAGAAAATGAAGAATTAAAACGCCTCTTGATGAAAGTGAATGAGGAGAGTGAAAAAGTTGGCTTAAAGCTAAGCATTCAGAAAACTAAGATCATGGCATCTGGTCTCATCACTTCATGGTAAATAAATGGGGAAACAATGACAGACTTTATTTTTCGGGGCTCAAAAAACACTTCAGATGGTGACTGCAACCATGAAAATAAAAGACACTTACTCCTTGGAAGGAAAGTTACCACCAACATAGACAGCATATTAAAAGCAGAAACATTACTTTGCCAACAAAGGTCCATCTGGTCAAGGCTATGGTTTTTCCTGTATGTGAGAGTTGGATTATAAAGAAAGCTGAGCATCGAAGAATTGATGCCTTTGGACTGTGGTGTTGGAGAAGACTCTTGAGAGTCCCTTGAACTGCAAGGAGATCCAACCAGTCCATCCTAAAGGTAATCAGTCCTGAATATTCATTGGAAGGACTGACGTTGAAGCTGAAACTAATATTTTGGCCACCTGATGCAAAGAGCTGACTCATTTGAAAAGCCCCTGATGTTGGGAAAGATTGAAGGCAGGAGGAGAAGGGGAGGACAGAGAATGAGATGGTTGGATGGCATCACCGACTCAATGGCCATGAGTTTGGATAGACTCTGGTAATTGGTAATGGACAGGGAGGCCTGGCATGCTGTGGTTCATTGGGTTGCAGAGTCAGACATGACTGAGTGAACTGAAAGATGTATGTATCCCATGTTAAATATATATGAGAAATAAAATAATGGATATCGGTTTACCTCAAATCTTTATGACCTTTCCATAATGACAAAATCTCATTTTTTCCAAAGTGAAATCATCAAACTACATGATTTGATCCCCTAGGTCTTCATTGGTGGCTCAAGGTTAAAGAATTTGCCTGCCTATTTAGGAGACACAAGTTCGATCCTTGGGTTGAGAAGATCCCCTGGATAAAGAAATGGCAACCCATTTCAGTATGCTTGTCTGGGAAAGTCCATGTGGAGCCTGGTGGGTTAGAGTCAGTCCATGGGGTCAGAGAAGAGTTGGACATGACTTCACAAATAAACAACAACAAGTACTATGGCATAATATGCATTTCAAATTGCACTAATTATTTTTATAAGTATTCTTGAATGTTTTTTCTGTAATTTAGTGAAGTTTTCTCAAGGATTTCATTCTTCAAGATCTTATATTTTAGGATTTGTTAGGAAATAGAATGTTTCTCAATCTAGACCAAATTATTCACTGTTACTTAGTCAAGACCTGCTCATATATGCTACCCACTGCCTTATTAGTCATAAAATTTTCTTTTCTTTCTAGTAGAGTAGGCAGTGTCCCCAACTCTGTATTTGTACCAGACACTATTAGCTGTGGTGCCTCCCATTTGACACTAGTAGCAAAGAATTCACCTGCCAATGCAGGAGATGCAGGAAATGTGGGTTTGATCCTTGGATCAGGACAATCCCTTGGAGGAGAGCATGGCAACCCACTGCAGTATTCTTGCCTGGAGAATCCCATGAATAGAGGAGCCAGGTAGGCTTCAGTCCATAGGGTCGCAAAGAGTTGGACATGACTGAAGCGACTTAGCATATGTATGCACTATTGCCTGTAATACATTTTTGTGATTCTTTCCCTGCACTCTGGTAGTTGCTTTACGTATATGTGCATATCAGTATTCAGTGGGCTCTGCTGAGAAGGATTTTCTTCATATCACCTGACTTCTTTTTCTTTGCAGCTGTTTCTTTCCTGGCACTCTGCTTTTCAAACTCCAGTTGTCTTTGTGTTCCCAGACTCTCACATCATCTCAATTTATGGAGTCTGGCTGAACCCTCCACATGGATTATTTTCTATCCCATATCTTGGAAAGTATCTCACAGAGTAATAACTGGGTTCATTTAAATTGTTTTCCATCCCTCGGTGATCACTGACATTCATTGCCTGACATCCTGTCTTTTAAAAACCTGTTTCATAGTTTTGTTTATTTTTGTTTTAGGCAGGAAGACAAATCAAGTCCCATCTTGTTCAGAAACAGAAAATGCAAACATTTTAATTGAAAGTTTATAGAGTAATAAATTTTATTGAGTATTTTAGTAGTGAACTCACTGAGCCAATTTAATTCCTTGATCCATTTCATCTTAAATACTATTAAGCAATTTCTTTGTTCTTATTCTACCAAAATATATTTAATAAGGATTCATTACTCTATATGTGAATCACAATTAAGATTTGATTTATCAATCATTTTTTCTCTATCCAAAACGAGCTATATTAACTTCTGCCACAGAGAGTTTTAGTTTCTGGCCATTATCATTTAAAGTCACAGTTTTTCATGTTAAATTATACTAGAAAGATTTAACACCTTAGTCACTTTTTACTCATTTGGTTAGTTCAGTTGTCTCCATTGAGTGATTTGCATTTGTCATTTCAGTAATATGTATTAATACCATAATCTAGATCAGAGAATGATCATAAGCCTTTTAATTTACCCATTAAGAAAATGTCAACAATTCTGTGGGAGAAAATACATGATAAAGAGAGACAAAATACAGAAAGTGACAATGAGGAAGGAAGAGAAAAAGAGAGAGGGCAAAAGAAAAATTCTACTTGTTGCTGAATATTGACTGCTAACTTTTAAAGTGTAGATAGACATCATACCTTTGACCTCAAAGTAGCTGAGGAAACACATATGGTTTTGAATTAAAATCCTATGATGTTGTCCTTTGATCTAAAGATGAGGTCCAAACTTCTGATATGACTTAAGAAGATCTGTATTGTATGGTCCCTTCTTTGTCATTGAGAATCTACTCTGATTCTGTCCTTAAGTATTCTCACCAGAGAATTCACTTGAGTTTCCATAAGTATGGTTTCTCACATTTTCAGGCCTTGCCTATGACAGATATTTCACTACATTAAAGATTCTACCTTCTCTCTCTTTTTGTTGATATTTTCTGTTTATTACACAGGTATCAAAGTAATTTCCTCTGGGAAATTCTCCCTTACAACTCTCTATTCAAAAGATTGATTTAAGTATCCAGAGTATATGTCACCATAGTACTTTGCATTTCCTTATAATATTAGATACCACATTATCTTTTGTGCTGACTGGTTATTTGTTGGTTTCCCTCTCTAGGTTCTGGAATCTAGAAGGCCATAGATTCATCACCTTTATAATTGAACAGTCAACACTTAAGGCAGCAACTGGCCCAAAATAGCTTGTAAAAGAATATTTACTTAATTAAAGTTGCTCCTCATTGTCATATCCTATGATGCCATGCTTCTAAGACTGAACTAATATCTAAGTATGTAGTTGCATTGTCAATATCACATTTCATTTATCACTCAATTTCACTCTTAATTTAATAAGGTTAAATAGAGGAAGTTTCAGTTTATTTCAGTTCAGTCATTCAGTCGTGTCTAACTCTGTGACCCCATGAACCACCACATGCCAGGCTTCCATGTCCATCACCAACTCCCGGAGTCCACCCAAACCCATGTCCATTCAGTCGGTAATGCCATCAACCATCTCATCCCTTGTTTCCCCCTTCTCCTCCTGCCTTCAATCTTTCCCACCATCAGGGTCTTTTCAAGTGAGTCAGTTCTTCACATTAGGTGGTCAAAATATTAGAGTTTCAGCTTCAACATCAGTCTTTTCAATGAACATTCAGGACTGATTTCCTTTAGGATGGACTGGATGGATCTCAGTGCAGTCCAAGGGACTCTCAAGAGTCTTTCTCCAGCACCACAGTTCAAAAGCAGCAATTCTTTGGCACTCAGCTTTCTCTATAGTCCAACTCTCACATCCATACATGACTACTGCTTTAGCCTACAGAAAATCTATTTTTCAAAAAAAAGACATTTGACGTGTTAAAGGGAAGAAATAGTTCTTATTGTTTTAATTAGTATTTCTTCTCCAAATAGCAAAGTGATCTATTAGAATACAAAGTATGGATTTTAATGAGACAGTAATTTCCAAAGGATCCTCCCCTTTGGCACATATTTATTGGGTTAATCAGTGTTCCACAAAGCTGCATGTATCTAAGACTGTCACTGCTTTTCCCCAAGAGGTTTGTAACACTAATGAGTATCAATGACATCGATGTATGATTCACAAAGAAGTTGGTAATTTAACCTCTAAATCCAGAGAAGAAAAATAACAATATGACTAGGAGGAAAGAAAATTAACTTCCCAATGTCTCTGAAATCTTAAGTGTGTTCCTTTTAGCTCTGAATAAACATCATTTTCATGCACTCACAATTCTCAGTTACCACTGAACAAAAAATAATGAAGTTGCAAAGGTATTCTTGTGAATGAAAGACTAGAGAAATAGAAAGTCCTTTTGGTGTTCAGGTATTCATAATACAGTTAACTGGACTGAACCACAGTATTAAAATATATTTAACCAAGCTCCCAACATCTCAAAGTCCTCAGGGTTTTTGTAACGCTCTGTTAAAAATACCCCTCAAGAGAAAACCTGTGACTCAATTTTCTTATGGCTAAGAGACTGAGGGTGTGTCTCTGTGTTTGATTTAAATTTATAAGTATTATTTCTTCAATCTTTTTCAATTATATTTACAAATGAAGTCTTAATAAACTAATGAAGTTTTAACGAAGGAAGTCCAGGGACCAGCCAACATATAAATATTCAATTGTGGGAAGAAGCGGGCATTGAACTTTCCTGGTATCCCTGAAGCCACTTCTCAATATCAGTTTTGTTTCCTCAATACACATAAAACGCTTTTTCTGAAATGAGCCCCAGGAATGGTAAGTTCTAAATACTGAACTTCAGGCTTATTATCTTAGTCAAAATGGCTGAGTTCTTACATCTGGAAAATAAAAGCAGTATTACTGAATCCTGGATACTTACAAACTATTTTTATTATGATATTTCTGGCAACACACACTGCATGCATATTCATGACTTTGAAAACGTTTCCTATTTCTATAGATTCCTTCCTCATTTGCAGGTGTGATTATAGATTCATGAATGCAGCTAATCACTTTTAATATGTAACAGCAATCGAGCCACTGCATTGAAATTTTCCTTGATTTTTTTTTGACAAAGCTACAGCCTTGAAGTAAGCTCACTGAATTGTACAAATCAGAATAGCCTTTAGGAACAGTGAGAGTGGTACATAAAAGTTGGTTCATTTGCAGTTTGCTCCTGATTACTCTTGATAAGGACTCTAGGACTGTTCCTCGTACTACTCTCACTGGCCTTACCACATACAAGCACATACATGCATACATCCACATTCTCATACCTCCTTTATCTTCTTTCTTAAAAAAAGAACCAGACCTGTTTCCTGTATAAAATTGATATACTGTTCATTTGAGGAACAATATAACCTTTCATTTTCCTTAGGTTAACTAAAAATTTGTTTCCATAAAGGGTAACAAATAGATTTGTGCAAAATTTATATTTTAGCAATTGGTTTATCAATTGCATCAAGAAAAATATTAGAAACTTGCTTTTTTTCTCTCTGATGATCACTGTGGGGATCAAACTTGCTTTGGTGAGAACATATATCTCAATAAAAGAGCATCACACATATAATTGTTCCCCTTTATCCATGTGGCACATTAGAATCTTTGAAATATTTGAAACTTAGGATAAAATGTACCCCAACAAGGTAGAACTGGTGCTCTGGTATCAAAGGAAAATGAGGAAATTTGGGGTGACTGTGTGACTTTCTGACACTACAGTGGACCCAAGATATTAGAGATGCTGCTCCTCCTGTTAGGTCCTGGGCAGCACCTGATGGTACAGCTACCAAAGAGGTCACAAATTCATAGACTCCAGGCTCATTAAAACTAGGCTTGAGGCAAGAGATGTCAATCTTCAGAATTAAATGACTCTAATGATTGTTTGCCCAGGTGCAATTTCCAGTCATTTCCCCTGCTTTCCTAGAGACCTCAAATTGGCTTTTGTTCCCAGTTCCTTTTCTAATAAGTCCCTAGATCAAACCACATTTGACCATGTCTATGCCTCTTGCATTCCAGATTCACTCAGTTCTATAACTCCTGTCTGATTTTGATGTTACCATACCCCATATCATGCCAGACATAATACCTCCAATGCAAAATCTCCAAGGGAGGAACAGAAAGATTGTAAACATGACTTTGTAGCCTTTTATGTTTTTAAGGAAGTGAAAGTGTTAAACGCTCAGTCATATCTGACTCTTTGTGACCCCATGGACTGTAGCCCACCATGGAATTCTCCAGGCAAAAATACTGACGTGGGTTGCATTTTCTTCTCCAGGGGAATCTTTCTGGTCTAGGGATTGAACCTGGGTCTCCTGCATTGCACGTGGATTCTTTACCATTTGAGCCACCAGAAAGGCCCAATAATGTCATCAATTTTGACACCATTTTTGACCTTATCATTTAGGGTATTTATTTTCTAGCTTTTTCCCTCTCATGGTCCTGGCACACAGAAAAGCCTAAATATTTTTTATTGTTATTGCTATCATGATTATACAGGGATGCACAAACTAGAACCAAAAAGGCTAGTTACTGCTTTAGAGCCACATAGCTAAAAATGTCAGAGCCAAGAATTGACTCCAGAGACTGAATATTAAGTTCCTTTAAGCTCATTTTGATTTGGATGAACTGAATTCAACTTAGCTTAGTCAGAGGATGGCAATAAGAAACAGAGGAATGGATGTTACTCAAAAAGGAAGGAAAGTAAGCAGGAAGTCAGTGTCATCAAACTCTGTCAGCAAATAGACAGGTCTCAGTCACCAGGCTATAAATACATATCAGAACCACTATCCTTGGGTTGGGGTTCTGGGAAAACTGAAGCTGGTTCCTAGTCCTCAAGAGCTTACATGCCAAGCAGAACAATAAAGGGACTCAGGTACAAAGATTTCTAAGAAAGCAGATGTTCAATTTCCCAAGTTGGGATGGAGTAAAATTTACTCTAGTAGAAAGAGCCAATTTATAATGAGCTTCACAGGTTTGGAATAGATTTCTTTGAGCTTCTGTGTTTCAGACCAGGATTTGTCATCGGAACTGCTAACAATGAGACTGTGGTTGTGGAGAAAAAAGGGCTGAAAACAGTTAATGATATCACTTTGTACAACATTATAGAGACTCTCTATAAGTAATACAGGACCTACTAAAATGTAGGCTCCTTTGAGGCAACAGCATTCTCTAAGTCATCTTTATATCATTCAGAGCACTTAGTTTTTCATGAGTAGTTTGGAATGACTGTAAATTGAATAAATGCTCCCAAAACCTGTGATACTTTAAGCTACTTGGCACATCTCTGAAATATTTCACAAGCTTCATTTTTTCCCTTTTATTTTGCAAGACGGTAATTTCAGCCTTGGGGAATTAGGAGAATCTTATAATGTTTATTACTATGATGCCCAGGTGGTAAAATACAGGTCAAAGCATTTAGCCCATGCATGACCTCTAAAGGTAGATTCACATAGTAAGAGTATGGACTTGAAAGATTGTCTGGGTTCAAATCACTGGTTCATGATTACTGGTTTTTAATAACACTGTGTGGAAGTTGCTTGGCTTTTGTATTTCCCAGTTTTCGCAACTGTAAAGTGGGAGTACAAAAAGTATCAGGTGGTTGCTCTGAGGATTAAATGGGTATGTACTGTGGAGCCCTAAGTGTCTTGCTCTTAAGAGAAGAGCTCACTAGATCTTATCTGTTATCACAGTAGGCACAAAATAAATGTCAGTTTGTTTACCTCCTCCCTTCTATGTATACAAAGATAGGACATACAAAATCTCAATACAGACATAAAAATAGAAGAAAATAATATTTTTCCAATGGAGAAAGTAGCTTGTTTCTCCTATGATCATTCATAATTCTCATTGTTTATACTATGGGCTGAACATTATAGAAGCCCATGGAAAAGCAAAAATTTCATCTCTTTAGGAAACTGAAGAAGACTTATTCACTTTTCTAAGCTATATGAGCAATGAAGCAGACGCTGGGATAAATACTTTTCTTTGAGTCATTACCGCCAATCTTTGCAAAAAGTTTCACAAAAATGACGCTATGGATACTAAAATCTATCACAGTATAGTATGGCTTTCATTGTATGGAAAAATTACTATTTAATGAGTAGCCATATATTTCAAAAGAAACAAAAGATAATTAAATTAAGTGATATAACTCAGTAATTTCTTAAGAAAAAAGAATAAGCCACATATAATTTGTATTTCTCATCCTTATTTATAAAGACTAATTGTGCAAATTAAGTAAAATACTATTAATCTATAAAATATTTATGAATAATTTATTGTTATCATATTAAAACGTTTAAGTAAATCTGTAAATTCATCCTTAAACAAAGAAATGTCAGGATCTAGATAAAATCAACAAAATTCAAAAACTGACAAGTAAATACCTAAAAAATAAAATATAAAGAAAGAAATTGAGTCAGGGAATACCAAACTTTCAAAATTCACATTGTAAAACCAGTTTATAAAATAAGAAATATAGATGTACACAAAATCATAGTATCCATGTGCATGAAATTGAAAACCATTGACTCAATCTTTAAAAAAATGTGGAATCCTTTATAAAAATGACTCTTTTCTGTGTTAAGCAACATAACCACAAAATAATGGCTCCCTCAAACATGTACATACCATAATCCCTGGAACCTGTGAATCTGTTACTTTCAGGGACAGTTGGGGCTTTGCAGATATGATTCATTTAAGGATTTTGAAATGAGATTACCCTGGGAAATCTGCCTGACCCCAGTGCAACCACAAGGGCCTCTATAAGCAGAAGAATCAGATTCAGAGAAGATGATGTGATAGTGGAGGCAGAGTTTGGATGAGCAAATGAATGTGGGTAGCATCTGGAGACTGGAAAAGGCAAAGAAATTGATCATTTTCTAGAGTATGCACAAGGAAGATAGCTCTGCTGACAATTTGATTTTAACTGGCAAGACTTTTGACCTCCAGATCTATAAGTAAATGAATTTGTATTTTTAAGCTACCAAGTTTGTAGTAATTTGTTATAGCATTAAGCAGAAACTAATATATTCTCCAATGGCATGATTCATGTCCATGAGGAACAGAGGGTGAGAAGGAATAAAACATTGTTGCTGGTGCTCAGTTGCTCAGTCATGTCTGACTCTTTGCAACCCCATGGACTGTAGTGTGCCAGGCCTCCCTGTCTCTCACTATTTCCCAGAGTTTGACCAAGTTCATGTTCATTGTATCGGTGATGCTGTCCAGCTATCTCATCCTCTGACACCCTCTTCTTCTTTTAGGTCTTTTATACAATTCATAAGATTCTCAAGGCTAGGTGATTTGCCATTTCCTCCTCCAGTGGATCATGTATGTCAGAACTCTTTGCTATGACCTGTCCATCTTAGGTGGCCCTGCATGGTATGATTCTTAGTTTCATTGAGTTTCACAAGCCCCTTTGCCACGACAAGGCTGTCATCCATGAAGAGGGGGATAATATGTGCACATGTGTAATTCTAGCAAAGCAATACAAGGCAGAAAGTGAGAGTGAGATATACTGAATATTTAGTTTTATATTTCAAATTGCAAGGAAGAAACAAAATATGCTTATAGAGGTCAACAAAAGAACAGATCAATCTTGTGCAAAATTAACAAGAAAT
Source organism: Antilocapra americana (assembly GCA_007570785.1). Classification (NCBI taxonomy): domain Eukaryota; kingdom Metazoa; phylum Chordata; class Mammalia; order Artiodactyla; family Antilocapridae; genus Antilocapra; species Antilocapra americana. The sequence goes on along the minus strand of ML661344.1, from coordinate 10,135,611 downwards.
GTTGAAGGAAGATAAAAAGGCAGCCATGAAAACTGAATCCCTGCTGTACTGGAAATTTCCATAGAATTTAGTTTTATCTTTAAACAATCAGTTCTAAATTTCACTAAAATCCTCCACTTATGAAGCTGAAGACCAAGTACTGACTATAGTCTTAATATTTTCACAAAAAACCCCCTACTGATTGAAGTGTTAGTCATTCAGTTGTGTCCGATTCTTTGCAACCCCAAGGACTGTTGTTTACAAGGCTCTCCTGTCCATGGGATTGGATTTCCCAGGCAAGAGTACTGGAGTGGGTTGCCATTCCCTTCTCCAGGGGATCTTCTCAACATGGGGATGGAACTTGGGTCTCCTGCATTGCAGGCAGATTCTTTACACTCTGAGCCATCAGAGAAGCTCATAATGAATACTTTTTTTTAATGAAAATTTTAAATAATTCAAACTATAGCCTGTGTTACTTCTACTACATACAACAATTAAGCATGTTAAAAACACTCTTCTTGCAATACTACTTCTCCAAATTCTCAACACAATGACAATTGAAAACCTTGCTTTATTTCAAATATGCAAATTTCCAAAATCTATATTAACTTATTAGTTTCTTAGGAAGCATACCTTCAAGTCGTCTGGAATGGTTTGTTGAACACCAAATCTCTTTGAAAAAAAATCAATTTTTAACTTGTAGTGTAGCTAAAACACACATATATATATTTGGCAACAAATTGATTCATAGTCAGATGAGATCAATGAAGATGCTCGGCAAATTAAACGGGATCATCAATTTGAGTCCCTGTATAATTTCTTAACTGATAGATATGCTTAGTTCATGGATTTCTGACTTGCAGGAAGCATGCCATATGAAACCACTGATAAAACTAATGGTTTGGGCAATGAAGGCACACATGATAAATGAGAAAAGAAGAAAAAAAAATACCTGCCTCTTCACCTGAAGAATATGTAAATTAGTCAGAGTTGTACATTTAAGGCTGATCAGATGCCGCCTGTAACCTGATGTTCGGGGTCTGCTCTAAAAGACTTTGGGCTTCCCTTATAGCTCAGCTAGTAAAGAATCCACCTGTAAAGGCTGGAGATGTGGGTTTGATCCTTGGATCAGGAAGATCCCCTGGAGAAGGAAATGGTAAAACACTCCAGTACTCTTGCCTGGAAATCCCATGGACAGAGGAACCTGGAGGGGTACAGTCCATGGGGTCACAAAAGAGTCTGACATGACTTACCAACTAAACAACACTAAAAGAATCTGAAGTTAAGAGAAGGGTGAAAATAACTTATTCATTTCCTCTATCTTGGATAAGGATAAAAAACATTTGTCTCATAGTCCCTGAAGACACATTTGATAATATCTGTAATACAGATGTGGGTCAAATAGGGATGCTTCCATGCCTGCGGGTCCTGGAAGCAAGTTTAATTTTTACTCACTTTCTGACAGGAAATGCCTTTAAATTCATTATTCAGACTTATTTTGAATTTTCAACCACTACCACAGTAATAATTGTTAACCATAGTAAATGACTTGGCATTGTTGAAATCCTCATCTGTTCACATATTGCTACAAAAAATAAAATAACCAATAAAGCTGTGTGATCATATTAGACATCAAAACCCCACCGCACCCAAAGCCTTGCACTTGAGACACAAAAAATGTCATATGAGCTTTGCAATCTTAAAAACTTCTTTTCATCCAATTTTGCTTCCACTAATAGACTTTGTTTATACTTCCTGTTAGAGTTGCAACTGAGGATATTGACAAAACCAATAAATTAGAAAATACAACTATCTAGTAATTCAGACATCATTGTGGATCAGAAATCCAGACTGTTAAAATGCAAAACATTTGGAATATTTACATGAGTTGACCTAAGCATTCTAGAATTTTATGCCACAAATCTTTTTAGAATTTATACAGTTAATCAGTAACATTATCTAAATCTTTTAATAATTAGCATATGCAATTGTGAGTTTTAAATCTAAAAATGTATAAACAACTGATATGCATTAAGAAAGCCCAAGGGAAGTAGCTTACATGTAAACTTACTCTTTAAACTACAGTGGTCTCAATATTTTATTATCCTGAAGTGTAATGAGAATCACTATGGATATAAAGTTAGCAACTTATTGTGTGATATTTACCATGCTTTAACTTATTTCAATATACTCATACAAAAAAATGGTAATAAAAATATACTTTTCCCATAGATATATAAATTATGCAATTTTACACATAAGCACAAGAAACTAAAATAAGGATTCAAGTTCAAGATTCTCCGAATTCATTATATTGTTGAGGTAAACAAGTTGATGTAGCTCATTAAAGGGAATGTAGAGTGGATCATTAAAATCCTTCCAAAATTTATCCATTTATAGACAGATCCATCTGTACTGACAGTCATTCAGCTACATGTTTTTCCATCAACATGTGTAAATGTGGCAAGATTTAAATTGTTTATCTACAATGAAAACACAATTTTGTTCTTGTTTCTTGATTGTATATTATATTCTTTCTGAAAATTTGTGTTTGGTCCTTTGAGTGGTAATTGGCGTTCATCTTTCATATGTTGTTTTATCATATGCCTTTCTCCTGGTGCTAAATCTGGCTATTAAAAATACAAGATTCTTAGCATCCAAGCCTCATTCTTAGGGGAAGATAAACTTGGAGACATATTAATTTATATTTAATATTTATGTTTTGTAGCTTGACCTAATCTGTGATTTTGTTACCTTAAGAGTTAGCACAAGAGGCTTTCTGAAATTTATTTTAAGTGAGGACATCACAGTTAATATTGCCATTTAAAGAAGATTATGGTGACATAAAGAGAGAGATGCCATTACAAACCAGAAAAAGAAATAGAATCTTTACCTTCAATGGTTGTTATCATTTGCCCATAAGACCATTTTCTCTTTGCACAGATGGCATGGTATTTTCTTCTCAGCAGTATGAAACCTCCAGCTTTCGCAAATAGATTAAGATCAGGAAACTGAAAAAATATATATTTTCTTGCTTTGAATATAAGAAAGTATAAGATCTAATGATAACCCACTAATTCAAAGCAGAATCTAATTATCAAAACTACATATTATATTTTGAAAGGTAATTTTTTTTTAAGATTTTAATGCTGGCATTTGTGGGAGAAAGGATACATGTATATGTATGGCTAAGTTCCTTCACTGTTCATTTGAAACTATCATAACATTGTTAACTGGCTATGTGTGCCCGCTAAGTTCCTTTAGTCATGTCCAAGTCTCTGCGATCTTATGGACTCTAGCCTGCCAGACTCCTCTGACCATGGGATTCTCCAGGCAAGAATACTAGAGTGGGTTGCCATGCTCTCTTCCAGGGAATCTTCCCAACCCAGGAATTGAACTGCATCCCTTATGTCTCCTGCATTGGCAGGAGGGTTCTTTATCATAGCACCACCTAGCAAGCCCTTAACATGGACAATGGGGAATGTCAAAACAACACAAGCAAATCTTCAGAAGCAATTACTCCAGAATATCCATAATTTTACATTTTCTCTCTCCTAAAGTCTTTAAAAATGCAAAATAAAAGAGCCAAGAATAAATAATAATTTATCTTTATTATAATTAGAAAACATTCCCACATAACCTAAAGAAAATCTGCTAAGTAGAATAAAATCTGGACCAAGTAAACCAGGAAAAAATCTTGTGGTAGCTATGTAGAACATCTATGGAGATCTCATACATATGACTTGGGGAAAATTGTAGTCTCAAACTGAACACTCTTCATTAAAAATTGTTAAAATTCACTACAAACATATGAGTTCATAGACAAGGCATTGTTGATTATGAAAAATTACTAAACATGTGAGTTGTTTATAATGATCAACTTAATGCACTTCCCCCAGAATTTGGCAGATTTAGAAACAAATTAAAATAAATTATATTAGAGAAGATTTAGACCACAATTTGTTACCCATTGAACACTGTCTACGATTGATCAAGCTCTAAAAATCTGAATAATTTTTAAAAATTACCAATGATTTATGCCCTATTCTTTGGACATAGTAGAAAATATGTAGAAATTAATAACCAAATGAAATAAAAATGATTTGATCATTAAATATTCATTAACAATGATTAATCATTAAAAGAATCATTACAAATAAATAATCATTAAAATTATCATTAAAAAGTAAGAAATACTTTGGACAAAAATATAAAAAGAAAATAATGGAAAAATTTAAAACATCACAAAGAGCATCTTTAACATAAAACTGATGAACTGGAGGAGAGGAACTAAGATGGCGGAGAAATAGGACGGGGAGACCACTCTCTCCCCAATAAATACACCAAAAGAACTTTTAAAGGCCAAGCAAACTCCATAAAACAGGATCTGAATGCTGGCAGAGGACATCGGGCATCTGGAGGGGCGGCCCATTGCCAACGAGAGGAGGTAGGACAAAAGAAAAAAAAAAAGTAAAGGGAGAGACAAAGAGTTGGGGACGGGATCCGTCCCGGAAGGGGAGTCTGGAATAAAGAGGAAAAAAAGAAGAGAAAGGTTTTCGAATACCAGGGAGCATTCTCTCTGGTGGATCTGCGGTGAATTTTGGAGAGCAAGATAGCCCGGAGTAAAAGCAGATTAATAGTTAAGCCCTGCAAGGTACGTCTCTGGCTGCAAGGCACAAGGGAGCAGCGGCACAGGCGCCCCACCCCCCACTAGCCAAAGCGGACTGCTCCTGCTCAGGGAGGGGCGGGCCGCACACTCAGGGAACGGAGCAGCCCAAGGGACCTAACCCCCCAGGAAGAGCCCCCCTGCCACAGGCCCGCGCACAGAGACCAAAGGGTGGCGCAGAGTCGGCAGAGAGGTGGCCGGCCGGGGGGAGCTGGGTGGCTGCGTCTGTGGTCCGGCCCAGCCCCCGCCCGGGAGCAGCGGGCATAACCAAGCCCCTGCGAGACTTCCGAGGCCAAATTGCTTGCTAACCAAGACTTCTGGGGATTCTGGATGGATCAGCGCTCTACACACCTAAGAAGGCGTGCTCAGCTGCATGCCGAGAAAACCAAGCGGTTGGGCCAGGGGAGGGGAGAAGCCGCACTCCCCAGCTGTGCCGGGCGGACGACAGAGAGCCTGAGCAGAGGGGGAGGGGGAAGCGCACTCACCAGGAGCGGGGCAAATCCCAAAGCGCTGAATAGACACTTAAAAGACCAGCAAACAGAACACGCTAAAGCTAACAGAGAGAACAGCTTTGGAACTGACAGGAGTAGCAGATTAAATCTCTGCAGGTGGCTCAGACTGCATAGAAAGGAGTCTATAGACCGTGAGAAGGACAAGCTGGACCAAGGAATTATCTGAAAATGAACTGACCCCTCGCTGTACGCATCAGCACCAGAGAAAGCCTTAGTTATAACTGTACTAGGAACATCTTTTAAATTTTTAAAACTTTTTTATACTTTTTTTTTTTTGGATTTTTAAGTCCCCTATAACCTTTTTTTTTTTTCTTTCTTTTCCATTATTTTTATTTTCCGTTTTTTTCTTTTTCTTTTTTTTTAACCTCTTCTTTCTCCCTTATTATATTCTCCATCCTATTTCTTTTCTTACCTTTTATATCTCCACTTCCCCCCCTTTTTTTAATTTTTAATTGATTTTTGTAATTTTCTCCTTTATCTTTCTTTCTTTTTTTTGTAATAGTATTTTTGAGAATCCAGTCTTTACTCTACATTTTTAATCTTTGCTTATTAGTATTTGGATCAACTTTGTACCTTTAAGGATCCAAGCTCCAGTACCCATTGTTACTTGGGAGTGAGATCATAGGCTTGACTGCTCTCTCCCCATTCTTGTCTCTCCTTTTTTTTTTTTTCTTCTCCTACCAAGACACCTTCAACATCCCCTTCCCATGTATATTCTCTACCCAAATCTGGGACTCTGCTTGAGTGTTACGAGCTGTGAAGAACACTGAAATAACTGACCACTGGCTGGATCTGTCTCTGTTCATGTAACTCTCTCTTTTCTTTCTCTGGTCAATTCTGCCTCCTTCCACCCTCTTCTCATTTCGGAATAACTCTGTGAACATCTCCGAGGGATCCAGGCTGTGGAGAGCACACAGGGGAGCAGTCACTGGCCATTTCACTCCCTCACCATCAGATTCCTCTCTTCTCCTTCTGGTCCATGCCATGTAACTCTGTGTACCTGTGAAGAAATGTCTCATCACTAAACTAGAGGTTCTGCCACCATCAGTGCATAGATGAAAGAGTCCTGAGGCTACTGGAAGACAGGAGGCTAAACCCAGACCTTGAAACTTCCAGAAAACCCCTGGATCCAAGAGTTAATTAATCGATAGGAACTCATCAAACTCCTCCATACCAAAACTGAAACCAACCAACCCCCAAGGGCCAACAATCTCCAGAGTAAGATATACCAAGCAAATTCTCAAGCAACGCAGGAACACTGCCTGGAGCTTCAATACACAGGTTGCCCAAGGTCAAACCAAGTCCACCGACACCTCAAAACTCTCTCCTGGACATTCCATTGCTAGTAACAGTGAGGAAACCCAAATCCACCCAACAGAACACCACACAACCTTTCCCATCCAGGAAACTTCGACAAACCACAAATCCAACCCCTCCCATAGTGAGGAACCCCCACAATAAAGGGACAACACAGCAAGATAAACAAGATGAAAAGGCAGAGAAATATCCAGCAAGTAAAGGAACAGGATAAATATCCCCTAGACCAAACAAAAGACGAAGAGATAGGATGTCTACCTGACAAAGAATTCTGAATAATGATAGTGAAAATGATCCAAAACCTGGAAAATAAGTTGGAGTTGCAGTTCAATAACCTACAGGCAAGGATTGAGAAGATGCAGGTAAGTTTTAACAAGGACTTAGAAGAAATGAAAAAGAGTCAAAATACAATAAATAATGCAATAAATGAGATCAAAAACACCCTGGAGGGAACCAAAAGTAGAATAACAGAGATAGAAGACAGAATAAGTGAGGCAGAAGACAGAATGGCAGAAATAAATGAAACAGAAAGGAAAAATGAAAAAAGAATTAAAAGAAATGAGGACAATCTTAGACACCTCTGGGACAATATTAAACGCACCAATATTCGAATCATAGGAGTCCCAGAAGAAGACAAAAAGAAAGACCATCAGAAAATTCTTGAAGAGATAATTGTTGAAAATTTCCCTAAATTGGGAAAGCAAATAGCCACTCAGGTCCAAGAAACACAGAGAGTCCCAAATAGAATGAACCCCAAGCGGGACACCCCAAGACACATACTAATCAAATTAACAAATGTCAAATATAAAGAGCAAATTTTAAAAGCAGCAAAGGAGAAACAAAAAATAACTCACAAGGGGAATCCCATAAGGATAACACCTGATCTCTCAATAGAAACGCTTCAGGCCAGAAGGGAATGGCAAAATATACTTAAAGTCATGGAAGAAAACAATCTACAACCCTGATTTCTGTACCCAGCAAGGATCTCATTCAAATTTGAAGGAGAATTCAAACGTTTTTCAGACAAGCAGAAACTGAGAGAATTCAGCAACACCAAACCAGCCCTCCAACGAATGCTAAAGGACCTTGCCTAGATAGAAAACACATAGGGGATAGATAATCTCGAACCCAAAACAATAAAATAAATGGCAACGGGATCATACTTATCAATAATTACCTTAAATGTAAATGGGTTGAATGTCCCAACCAAAAGACAAAGATTGGCCGATTGGATACAGAAACAAGACCGCTATATATGTTGTCTACAAGAGACCCACCTCAAACCTAGGGACACATATAGATTGAAAGTTAAAGGCTGGAAAAAGATATTCCATGCAAATAAAGACCAAAAGAAAGCAGGAGTGGCAATACTCATATAAGATAAAGTAGACTTTAAAATAAAGGCAGTGAAAAGAGATAAAGATGGACATTACATAATGATCAAAGGATCAATCGAGGAAGAAGAAATAACAATTATAAATATTTATGCACCCAACATAGGAGCTCCACAATATGTAAGGCAAATGCTAACAAGTATGAAAGGGGAAATTAACAACAACACAATACTAGTGGGAGACTTTAATACACCACTCACACCAATGGATAGATCAACTAAACAGAAAAGCAACAAGGAAATTCAAACTTTAAATGATACAATAGACCATTTAGACCTAATTGATATCTATAGGTCATTCCACCCCAAAACAAGGAATTTCACCTTTTTCTCAAGCGCACACGGGACCTTCTCCAGGATAGATCACATCCTGGGCCATAAATCCAACCTTGATAAATTCAAAAATATTGAAATCATCCCAAGCATCTTTTCTGACCACAATGCAGTGAGATTAGATATCAACTACAGGAGAAAACCTTTCAAAACTTCCAACATATGGAGGCTCAACAAAACACTGCAGAATAACCAACAAATCACAGAAGAAATCAAAAATGAAATTCAGTTATGCATGGAAACGAATGAAAATGAAAACACAACAGCTCAAAACCTATGGGACACTGTGAAAGCACTGCTAAGGGGAAAGTTCATAGCAATACAAGCTCACCTCAGGAAACAAGAAAAACATCAAATAAATAACCTTAGTTTACACCTAAAGCAACTAGAAAGGGAAGAGATGCAGAAGCCCAGGGCTAGTAGAAGGAAAGAAATCTTAAAGACCAGGGCAGAAATAAATGCAAAGGAAACAAAAGAGACCATAGCAAAAATCAACCAAGCCAAAAGCTGGTTTTTGAGAAGATATATAAAATTGACAAACCATTAGCCAGACTCATCAAGAAACAAAGGGAGAAGAACCAAATCAACAGAATTAGAAATGAAAACGGAGAGATCACAACAGAAAACACAGAAATACAAAGGACCATAAGAGCCTATTATCAGCAACTATATGCAAATAAACCTGACAACCTGGATGAAATGGACAAATTCCTAGAAAAGTACAACTTTCCAAGACTAAACCAGGAAGAGATAGATAATATTAATAGACCCATCACAAGCACGGAAATTGAAACCGTAATCAGAAATCTTCCAAAAAACAAAAGCCCAGGACCAGATGGCTTCACAGCTGAATTCTACCAAAAATTTAGAGAAGAGCTAACACCTATTCTACTCAAACTCTTCCAGAAAATTGCAGAGGAAGGTAAGCTTCCAAACTCATTCTATGAGGCCACCATCACCCTAATTCCAAAACCCGACAAAGATGCCACAAAAAAAGAAAACTACAGGTCAATATCACTGATGAACTTAGATGCAAAAATCTTAACAAAATGCTAGCAAACAGAATCTAACAACACATTAAAGAAATCATACATCATGACCAAGTAGGCTTTATCCCAGGGATGCAAGGATTCTTCAATATTCGCAAATCAATCAATGTAATACAGCACATTAACAAATTGAAAAATAAAAATCACATGATTATCTCAATAGATGCAGAGAAAGCCTTTGACAAAATTCAACATCCATTTATGATAAAAACCCTCCAAAAAGCAGGAATAGAAGGAACATACCTCAACATAATAAAAGCTATATATGACAAACCCACAGCAAACATTATCCTCAATGGTGAAAAACTGGAAGCATTCCCCCTGAAATCAGGAACAAGACAAGGATGCCCACTCTCACCACTACTTTTCAACATAGTTTTGGAAGTCTTGGCCACAGGAATCAGAGCAGATAAAGAAATCAAAGGAATGCAGATTGGAAAAGAAGAAGTAAAACTCTCTGTTTGCAGATGACATGATCCTCTATATAGAAAACCCTAAAGACTCTACAAAAAAATTACTAGAGCTAATCAGTGAATATAGCAAAGTTTCAGGATACAAAATCAACACACAAAAATCCCTGGCATTCCTATACACTAACACTGAGAAATCAGAAAGGGAAATTAAGGAAACAATTCCATTCACCACTGAAACAAAAAGAATAAAATATTTAGGAGTATTTCTACCTAAAGAAACAAAATATTTGTATATAGAAAACTATAAAACACTGATGAAAGAATTCAAAGAGGACACAAACAGATGGAGAAATGTGCCGTGTTCGTGGATTGGAAGAATCAATATAGTGAAAATAAGTATACTACCCAAAGCAATCTATAGATTCATTGCAATTCCTATCAAGCTACCAGAGGTCTTTTTCAGAGAATTAGAACAAATTATTTCTCAATTTGTATGGAAATACAAAAAACCTCGTATAGCCAAAGCAATCTTGAGAAAGAAGAATGAAACTGGCAGAATCAACCTACCTGACTTTAGGCTATACTACAAATCCACAGTCATTAAGACAGTATGGTACTGGCACAAAGACAGAAATATAGATCAGCGTAACAGAATAGAAAGCCCAGAGATAAATCCACGCATTTATGGACACCTTATCTTTGACAAAGGAGGCAAGAATATACAATGGAGAAAAGACAACCTCTTTAACAAGTGGTGCTGGGAAAACTGGACAGCCACTTGTAAAAGAATGAAACTAGAACACTTTCTAACAGCAAACACACAAAAAAAACTCAAAATGGATCAAAGATCTAAGCATAAGACCAGAAACTATAAAACTCCTAGAGGATAACATAGGCAAAACCCTCTCTGACATAAACCAAAGCGGGATACTCCATGACCCACCTCCCAGAATACTGGAAATATAAACACGAATAAACAAACGGGACCTAATTAAAATTAAAAGCTTCTGCACAACAAAGGAAACTATAAGCAATGTGAAAAGACAGCCTTCAGAATGGGAGAAAATAATAGCCAATGAAGCCACGGACAAACAATTAATCTCAAAAATATACAAGCAACTCCTGCAGCTACATTCTAGAAAAATAACCCAGTTAAAAAGTGGGCCTAAGAACTTAACAGACATTTCTCCAAAGAAGACATCAAAATGGCTAACAAACACATGAAAAGATGCTCCACATCACTCATTATCAGAGAAATGCAAATCAAAACCACAATGAGGTACCACTTTACACCAGTCAGAATGGCTGCCATCCAAAAGTCTACAAGCAATAAATGCTGGAGAGGATGTGGAGAAAAGGGAACTCTCTTACACTGTTGGTGGGAATGCAAACTAGTACAGCCACTATGGAAAACAGTGTGGAGATTCCTTAAAAAGCTGCAAATAGTCCTGCCGTATGACCCAGCAATCCCACTGCTGGGCATATACACCAAGGAAACCAGAACTGAAAGAGACACGTGTACCCCAATGTTCATCGCCGCATTGTTTACAATAGCCAGGACATGGAAGCAACCTAGATGCCCATCAACTGTCGAATGGATAAGAAAGCTGTGGTACATATACACAATGGAATATTAGTCAGCATTAAAAAAAATTCATTTGAAGCAATTCTACTCAGATGGACGAAACTGAAGCCCATTATCCAGAGTGAAGTAAGCCAGAAGCAAAAACAGCAATACAGTATATTAACACATATATATGGAATTTAGAAAGACGGTAACAAGAACCCATCATGCGGGACAGCAAAAGGAATGCAGATGTATAGAATAGACTCGTGGACTCTGTGGATGAGGGCAAGGGTGGGATGATATGGAAAAATGGCATTGGCGCATGTTAATTGTCATGTGTCTAATCAATCGCCAGCCCAGGATTGATGCTCGGGGCTGGTGCATCGAGATTTCCCGGGGGAAGGGAGGAGGGAGGGAGGAGGGAGGGGGGTTCTGGAGGGGGAGCATATGTAAACCCATGGTGATATCATGGCATTGTATGGCAAAAACAATAAAAGGGGAAAAAAAACTGATGAACTGAAAATGAAAATTTATGAAAATAAAAATATTATATATATATATAGTTTTTTCAAAATAAAAATATGGATATTCAGAAAAATAAACAAGAAAAAACAACAAATCATAACCAAATAAAATTAAACTTATGACACTAAATAAGTATAGATTATAAATTGACTTAATATAAAACAAGAATGGCATGTATAAATGGGACTAAAAGTGGGTTCTGTGACATGAATAATTAATACAGACAATTTCAATGAAGGTTTTTAGAAGGAACATATAAAATGTGCAATATCCATAATGTCTACCATTAGGAATAGGAGATGACATATGACCACTGATATATAAGAAATAAAAAGATAAAAGCACTTTTGGGTAGTAGAATTCCAGTTTCAGTGATAACCTGGTAGATAGCACTAAGGTTCCCATTTAAGCTATAAAAGTAGGTAAGATAAAACACATATTTAAAAATACATCTCTTTGAAGGTCACTGGGAAAATCCAACACAGAATTTGAAAGGTTAAAATCCATGAAAAAGGCAAAGTATGTATAGTGAGTTCACAATCATTTCAGCATGTCCCAGAAAAGCCTTTTTATTTAACCTACAGTGCAGCACGTTATTCCCAAGCAGAGAGAAGCAGTCCTATAGAAATGGATATTCCAGAAACTCAAGGCTGGGGTAAACAAACTCATAAGTTCCTAACTGTCTTAGAAAGTGTACAAAACCACAAAGAAGCCCAAAATATGCATATATGTTCAAATTATGTCATTGTTTAACTCTTAAGCTAGACATTCACATGAACAGGTTCTAAGAAATCCAACAAATTTATATAGATGGGAGTTGAGTGGAGATGAGAGAAGCTTCTTAACATAAGAAAAAGGAAGTTGGATTTAGGTCCCATCAAAACAAGAAAACATCCTGGATTTTAGTCAAGAACCCAAAAGCAGCACAAACAAGAAATAAGGGTCATGCTCTAAGAGCACTAGTATGCCTACCAAGATAGCAAAACTCAAGATTAACTCTTAAAAATTCTACGACCAGACCTCAACAGATAATCCAGTAGTATTCCATGTGCTGCTAATAGTAAATTTAAGCTTGTTAGGAGGAAATATAACAGTATCCAGACTCCAGTAAGCTGGAATACACAAAAATTTAAGCATGCTTGAAATAGTTTTATTAAATAAAAAACAAAAACAAAAAAGGAAAAAACAGATAAAGGACTCTAACTCACAACAATTAATTTATTTATTAACTATATTAATATAGATTTAATAATGTTGATGACTATGTTTGGAAACTTGAAAGAAACAACAAAATAGATGAAGAAAAGATTGAAAATTTCAATAGAAAATGGAAACTTCTTTTATAAAATAGTCAAATAAATATACTCCAGGCTTCAAATGATATATTCAAAATTAAGAATTAAAACTAAAGAATTGAGTAGGAAAGGAAAATTAAAACTTTCCTCTGTGTGACAGATTCAAGGTCCATCCACATCTCTACAAATGACCCAATTTTTCTCCTTTTTATGGCTGAGTAATATTCCACTGTATATATGAACAACATCTCCTCTATCTCTTAATCTTTCATGGACATTTAGGTTGCTTACATGTTCTGACTATTGTAAATAGTGCTAATGAACATGGGGGTACAGCTGAACCTATTGCAGAGCAGGAGTAGAGACACGGACATACAGAATGGATATGGAGACACAGGGGAAGAAAGGGAGGGTTGGATGAATTGGGAGGTTAGAATTGACACATACACACTACCATATGTAAAATATCAGGGCTTCCCAGGTTGTGCAGTGGTAAGGAATCCACCTGTCAATGTAGGAGACACGGGTGCAATCTCTGCATTTAGGAAGATCCCCTAGAGCAGGAAATGGCAACTCACTTCAGTATTCTTGCCTGGAAAACTCCATGGACAAAGGAGCCTAGAGGGCTACAGTCTACAGGGAAACAAAGTGTCAGACTTGACTGAGCAACTATGCACATGTTTATGTAAAACAGATAGCTAGTGGAAACCTGTTATACAGCACAGGGGACTCAGTTTGGTGCTCTGTGATTACCTAGATGGGTGGGATGATGGCAGCGATGGGGGGCGGCAATGTAATGGAGGGCCAAGAGGGAGAGGATATATGTGTGTTTACTGCGCTGTGCTTAGTCACTTGCGACCCCATGGACTGTAGCCCTCCAGGCTTCTCTGTCCATGGTATTCTCCAGGCAAGATGCTGGACAGGGTAGCTTATCCTTTCTCCACGGGATCTTCCTGACCCAGGAATCGAACTGGGGGTCTCCTGCATTGCAGGCAGACTCTTTATAAGCTGAGCTACCAGGAAAGCCCTGGAGATATGTATATATACATATAGCTGATTCACTTCATTGTACAGCAGAAACTAATACAACATTGTAAAGCAATTATACTCCAAAAATGGAAATAAATAAATAAAAGGTACAAACTTCCAGTTACAAAATAAATGCATTACAGGAATGAAACATACAGCATAGGAAATATAGGGAATAACAATGTAAAATCTTTGTATGATGACACATGATAATTAAGCTTTTTTTAGTGATTACTTTGCAGTGTATAGAAATAGCAAACCACTATGTTGTGCACCAGAAACTAACACTGGGTTGGAGGTTAATTATACTTCATAAAACAAACAAACAAAAAATCAGGAAAAGAGATCAGACTTTTGTTTACCAGAGGTGCGGGTGGAGGGGAGAAGCAATTAGATGAAGGTGGTCAGAAGATATGAATGTTACAAACGAAGTTTGTTCACCCAATGAGCAGGAAGCCGAATACTGAGACACCAAGGTTTGCAGTAGAGAAAAAGTTTATTCACAAGGCAATCAAGGAGAGTGACAAGAGAGAAACTTCAACTCTGTCTCTCCAAACGCAAGGGTCTCAGGATAATTATGAGATAAAGCTGAGGCGTGGGGAACATGGGGAAAGGTAACTGGAGACAAGAAAGCAGTGAGATAATTATGATTCTGTCGAGGAACAAGTAAGCTACGGTCTTCTTTATGGGATGCATTTTCAGAATACGACAGTAATAGCGTATTCTGAGGGTGGAGTTTTTGGTCCTCTGACATTTTGTTCAAAAGGCCAGAGTGGACACTCACTCCTGAAAGATTAAAAGAAGCTGTGAAGGCCAGTTACATTTTATCATTAATCAATGGCTGATAATTACCCTCAGTTTCACAAGCCTACAGTTATCTTATATATTATTGTTATTATACCTAAACAAAACTGGAAGAAAAAATTCACTGAACAAATTTAAGAGTAGAATGAACAGTGCAATGGAAAGATTAATGAATCTAAAGTCAGAGTGAAGGAAAATACTTAACGTGAAACACCAAGAGCAAAACATAGGAAAATAAGCTAATAGCAAAATAGATAGGAGAAATATGGTCAAGGGCTAAATATAGGTAACAGAAATGGCAGAAGAAAGAGATAATATAGGAAAAGCAAAATCAGAGTCTATAAAAGTTGAGAATTTTCTAGAGAAGGTCAACAAACTCCATACCAAAAAAATCACATCCAGGCACTTTATTGTCAAAATGCAAAAATCTCAAAGAAATAGAGGAAAAAGTTTTCATAGCAGCCAGAGGAATTATGACATATTTCCCTCAAGTACTAATAAGATTGTGGGTAACTTCTCCACAGATTATAAAAACCAGAAAATAATGAAACATCTTTAAAATGAACAACTTCCCATTGAACATTGTAAAAAGCGAAATTGCCCTCTAAAAAATGCAATCAATAAATTCTGACCAAAAAGGGAAAGAGAATTTACATCCAATGACCTGTATTAAATGGTAATCTAGAGGAAATTCTTCAGCCTGCAGGGAACAAATCAAGGATGAAAGTATGAAAGTGCAGAAGGAGCTAAGAGTATTGAAAAGGTAAATATAAACAGAATATTGAGTATATTAAGCATACATAGTAGCTGTTTCTTTGGGAATTTATAACATAAATACCAAAGTTAAATATATTCAATATGGTAAACACATAGGTAGTAAATGAAACTGAACTTTATGTGGCCTTACATTGTTTGAATAGCTTGCAATAAGCCAGTGATGCGTAATATACTCTGTATGTTAGGATAACTGGTAAAATATTGTACAAATAAGTAATAAAATACCAAAATACTTGGTTAGTCCACAATAAAAAATAAATTACTTAAATCAATTTTTATATGGCATGTACTAGACTACATACTTTAGGTAAAATATTGAGATAAAATGAATTATCTATCTGTTATTTACAAGAGACAAATTCTAAATATGAAAACAAAAGGTTAAATGCAAAATAAAATTGGAATATGTACCATAAAAACACAAAGGAAACAGATGATGTGGCAAAACAGATGGCAAAATAAAATATTTTGAAAAATAAAAAGGGGTATTTAATACTGAAAGAAAGGTTAATTCAACTAGATGATATTATACTTCTAAATACTGTGTAACCATTATCATAGTTGCACAATTTATCTAATATATAACACAGAAGTTGATAGATTTAAAGGAGAAGGAGAAAAATCTGCACAGACCCAACATATGAAGAAATGAAATTAATCATTATAAATCAGTATTTAAAAAAAATTTCCTAAAGAAAAAACATAGGTGACTTTGTAGATGAATTCTACCAATATATTAAAGAAGAAATATTTAACTTTTCCTAAAAGTTTTCAGAAAACTGAGACATGAACACATCTCAACTTATTTTAAGAGATTAGTATTACCAATACCAAACCAGACAAAGACATTGTAGTTTACCAAAAAGAGTAAACTACAAAATAATGTGCTCCATGTGTATAGATGCAAAAATATAAACAAACCAAACTAAACATAAAAGGGATTACATACCATGATCAAGTGGGATTATATTGAAATGCAAGGTAAGATTAATAGCTGAAAATTAAAGTAACAAATCATATTGATTAAGAGATAAGAAATACATGATCATTTCAACAGATACAGAAAAAATATAATATCCACCAATTATACCTGGTTGTTTAAAAATTCAATGAAGTAGAAATAGAATAGAATTTCCTTAAGTTGATAAATGACATCTATAAAAACCAAAAACTAACATTCTACTCAATGTTGAGACTTAGTGTTTTTCCCTGTAACTGCAAAGAATATAAGCATAGTTACCTCACTAGCTGCTAATCAGCACTGCATTGAGAGTTCAGTACCAATTAAGAAATAAAAGGCATCCAGTCCAAAAAGGAAGAAGTAAAACTGTCCTATTTATGCATGACATGATTCTGTAGGAACTTGATCAAAGAAATACACTAGAATGTATAAAAATAGTTCTTCCAAGTCACAGAGTATAGGATCAAGATGTTAAAACACTAGTTTTATTTCTACATAGTACCAATAAAATATTTCAGAACAAATTTAACCAAGAATTCAAAATTTACACTACTAAAACTACTGACTTCCCTGGCACTCCCATAGCAGCATGGGTTCTGTCTCTGGTCAAGGAACTAAGATTCTACATGCTGCATGGTGCATCCAAAGCAAGCAAGCAAACAAGCGAAACTATTGAACATTACCTTAAAAAATTAAAGGCCAAAATAGATATAAAGACATCCCATGTTCATAAACAGAGATATTTAATATTGCTAAAATGATAGTATTTCCCCAGTTGATCCACAGATTCAACACAAACTCTATGAAAATAACAGCTGGCTTTTTTTTTTTTTTAGAAATTTTTTGAAGAAAATGAAAATTTGGTCCCAAAATTTGTATGGAAATGAAAAGCAGTCAAAATACCAAAATATTCTTGAACAGAAGAATAAAGTTGGAGAACAGACACTTCCAAATTTTAAAACCTACTACAGAGTGGTAATAATGAAGAAAGAGAAGTACTGACAAAGAATAATCAAAGAATTCAATGAAATAAAATTGAGAAATCAGAAATTTATATGAAAAATGATGAATTTAGACCTTTACCTCACACCAAAATTAATTCGAGATGGATAGTAGACTTAAATATAAGGGTAAGATAAAAAACCCTTAGAAGAAAACAAGCGTGTGTATTAAGTCACCTAGTTGTGTCCGACTCTTTGCAACCCTATGAACGATAGCCCAGCAGGCTCCTCTACCCATGTGATTCTCCAGGCAAGAATACTGGAGTGCAAGGCCGTGCCCTCCTCCAGGGGATCTTTCCAACCCAGTGATCAAACTCATGTCTCCTAAGTCTCCTGCAGTGGGAGATGGGTTCTTTACCACTAGAGCCACCTGACCCTAATTAGAAGTAAAATTCTTAGGTGATGGTTTCTTAGATATGACTGTAAAAGTAAGAGCTAGAAGGAAATATAACAAATTGATTACAAGGAATGATGCAAACATTCTAAAATTGGATTGTGGTGATAGTTGCAATAGTGTTGCAATCAATATGCCAGCAAATTTGGAAAACTCAGCAATGGCCACAGGACTGGGAAAGGTCAGTTTTCATTTCAACCCCAAAGAAAGGCAATGCCAAAGAATGCTCAAACTACCGCACAATTGCATTCATCTCACACGCTAGCTAGTAAAATGATGCTCAAAATTCTCCAAGCCAGGCTTCAGCAATACGTGAACTGTGAACTTCCAGATATTCAAGCTGGTTTTAGAAAAGGCAGAGGAACCAGAGATCAAATTGCCAGCATTCGCTGAATCAGCGAAAAAGCAAGAGAGTTCCAGAAAAACATCTATTTCTGCTTTATTGACTATGCCAAAGCCTGTGACTGTGTGGATCACAATAAACTGTGGAAAATTCTGAAAGAGATGGGACTGCCAGACCATCTGATCTGTCTCTTAAGAAACCTGTATTCACATCAGGAAGCAATAGTTAGAACTGGACATGGAACAACAGACTGGTACCAAATAGGAAAAGGAGTATGTCAAGGCTGTATATTGTCACCTTGCTTATTTAACTTCTATGCAGAGTACATCATGAGAAACGCTGGGTTAGAAGAAGCACAAGCTGGAAACAAGATTGCTGGGAGAAATATCAGTAACCTCTGATATGCACATGACACCACCTTATGGCAGAAAGTGACGAGGAAATAAAAAGCCTCTTGATGAGAGTGAAAGAGGAGAGTGAAAAAGTTGGCTTAAAGCTCAACATTCAGAAAGCTAAGATCATGGCATCTGTCCCATCACTTCATGGGAAATAGATGGAGAAACAGTAGAAACTGTGTCAGACTTTATTTTGGGGCTCCAAAATCACTGCAGATGGTGATTGTAGCCGTGCAAGGTGAAAAGACAGCCTTCAGAATGGGAGAAAATAATAGCCAATGAAGCAACGAACAAACAATTAATCTCAAAAATATACAAGCAACTCCTGCAGCTCCATTCTAGAAAAATAAACGACCCAGTCAAAAAGTGGGCCAAAGAACTTAACAGACATTTCTCCAAAGAAGACGTAAAAATGGCTAATAAACACGTGAGAAGATGCTCAACATCACTCATTATCAGAGAAATGCAAATCAAAACCACAATGAGGTACCACTTTACACCAGTCAGAATGGCTGCCATCCAAAAGTCTACAAGCAATAAATGCTGGAGAGGATGTGGAGAAAAGGGAACCCTCTTACACTGTTGGTGGGAATGCAAACTAGTACAGCCACTATGGAGAACAGTGTGGAGATTCCTTAAAAAACTGAAAATAGAACTGCCATATGACCCAGCAATCCCACTGCTGGGCATACACACCGAGGAAACCAGAATTGAAAGAGCCACGTGTACCCCAATGTTCATCGCTGCATTGTTTACAATAGCCAGGACATGGAAGCAACCTAGATGCCCATCAACTGACGAATGGATAAGAAAGCTGTGGTACATATACACAATGGAATATTACTCAGCATTAAAAAAATTCATTTGAATCAGTTCTACTCAGGTGGACAGAACTGGAGCCTATTATCCAGAGTGAAGTAAGCCTGAAGGAAAAACAAAAATACAGTATACTAACACATATATATGGAATTTAGAAAGATGGCAGTGAGAACACTGCATGCGAGACAGCAAAAAGAATGCAGATGTATAGAACAGACTCGTGGACTCTGTGGATGAGGGCAAGGG